>VXBU01004716.1:0-30318 GCA_013400315.1 Bombycilla garrulus | reverse complement strand
GGGCGGGCGGGCGGCGCTCCCGGCCGCGCTCCCTGCGCCGGCGGCGGCTCAGCGCGGGCACCTCTTGCCCTCTGCCGGCAGAGCCGGCCCTAGCAGGGACAGCCGGGGCCTCTCCCCGGCGAGGAACCTGTCCCGGCTAGGCCAGGGCCAAAGGGCGGAGGTATGGGAGGATGAATAATCCCGTCGCCAGAAGAGTAAGAGCAGTGCGGGTACACCGGGGCTCACACCAGCATCTACCCCCAGCCACGTCCTGCGCACAGGAGTTAACATCCAGTATTCAGCCATCACCTTCTGAAACATTCATGCAAAGGTGTTACGTGTCAGAATTTATAAACGGTACCTAAAAAGTCAAGCACCACCTATCAGATCTGAGTTACCAGGAGTCTGGAGATAAGATACGGCAAATATTAGGAATTTGCTTTAGATCCCAAGCATGAGAAACCATTAGTTACATCCTGTCACAGCATAATGTGCGTGTGGGGAAGGAGAGCTGACACTGGACATGACCAAAAAACCCCTGGAAATCAAGCATCACTGTAGCAGGACAGAGAATACAGTTCAAGTAAGATTTCTTACAGAAAGCTATAGTTTAGATATAGGAGATGTAGTGAAACAATCATGTTTGCCAGTGAAACCAGAGCCTCTTTTGAATAAGAGCTCATTGCCTAAGCAAGAGTCTCAGGCTTATATTTGTACATGCAAGACAGACTGTCCATAAGTCTGAACACAAACACCAGTTCCTTGGAAGACATGTCCTAACCCTTGGAGGACTTATACCCAGCAGACAACCCTGGGTGCTCTGCAGGGACTCAGGGCTGTGTGAGACTCTTCTACACTCTTGAAAATCTATTGTCACAGCCTCTTCACAACAGTAGCTCTAAAAGCTTTTGATGCAGATACAGAAACTCTCCAGAGATACATTACTTGGTATAAGTCAATATTTATTGCTCAAGCTCTATTTTCTGAGTCACATATTTCAGACTCAAATGCCAGAGACAAGGCAGTCAGTGCAAGACAGGAAACCCTTTACACCTTGTAACAGACTGGAGTCTCAGCTACTTAAATAGGCAGCACTCTGCCAGATTACACCAAGCTCCAGTCTGACAGACATTTGCAAATACAGTATAAAAAACTGAAAGAGGAGCTAGATCTCAGAGCAAGGACCAGCAGTTTCAAGAAGATGGATATGTACCTTAATAAGATTTTAATAGTTCAGCCCCAGCTGCTGTTTGAAATAGAAGGCAGCAGGACATCTAAGCACAGATGTCCAATAAGAATAAAACCTTTATTCGCACTATCCCATGAAAAGGAGAAAGGAAAAACGTATTTGTGAGTAGGGACACAAAGAGCTAAGTCAATAAAGGCTGTGGACCCTCTTAAATTCTATCAGCATGTGATGGTGTGCTCCAAAGGGAGAGCGTGAACACTTCCCTGTCCTAGCTCTAGGGCAAGATCAGTAAGTAGAGACAGCTTGTAATTCTGATAACTCTGAGTCAGAATAATTGTAAAAAGGACAAATAAAAGGGCAAAGGCGGGGGGGGTGCAGTGAGCTTTGGCAAATATATAAGAAGCTGAGGGCATTCAATATCCATGATGCCAGGCAGGGCAGAATCTGGAGACCCAAGCCCCCCACCTTTGGTGGGTTTAACCAGGGAGGGTGAAGGTAGTGATACCCTCAGCTTTCTGCTAGCCCTCCTTGAGGGATTCCCACCCTTGTGACAGGCACTGCAGATGGGATCACGCGTCCCTATCATCTGCAGCCTGGCGCTGAAGCACCCAAGGAGCAGGTTTGATCAGCCTCTGAGTGAGAGGATAACCTCAAGCAGAGGAGGAGGATATGCAGCTTGTTGCCAGTAACACCTCAAGAAGCCACAAGGGTTCATCTGTAGGAGCTCTGTGAGATCAAAGGCAGATCAGGCAGGGGGAAGGATGGGTGGAGAGAGCAGTGTTGGCAGAAAGTGAGACCAAGTGCAACAGAAATTCAGACTCTCCACAGTCCAGGCCTCAGAGGCAGTGAGGGGGCAAGGAGGCTGAGTTCAGAGAGCTGAGAGTCCCGGAAGCGGGGAGAAGTGTGGCTCCTATGTTTTCATAACCACAAGTGCAAGACATTAAAGTTATGCAGGACTTAAACAAAACTAAGAAGCCTCAGAGAGAGAAAGCAGTCCTGAATATTCTCAAAGCACCTTTTGTAAGGAAGAGTATTATACAGCAGAGTAGGATGTTAAACCAAAGCCTTCTCCAGAGGCTGCAATGCAGTAGTGAAATATGAGAGTTAAACACACTGGAAGTGGGGAGCAGGAGAGTGCTGCCCAGAGCCCCAGAGCCAGAGCTGCTGGGCAGAAACCCCCAGCCCCCAGATTCCAATCTCTGCACTGCAGAACGGAACTGGTTCTGCCTCCACCAGACTGCCATCCTCTTCCTCTGCCACACTTACAGCATGCTGCTCTTCTACTTTAATGTGTTCAATACTGTTATATGTTTATGGAGGAATATTTTTCCTTCTTTTTGACAGAAATAAGTTAAAAAAGAAGGTAGTGAGTGTTGCCATCTGAGACCCAAAGGCAGCTTCAGAGATGGAGTTCCAGTGTACCAACAGTAATGAAGAGGCTAAATTATGGCCTTCAACACATGTACCAGTCTGCCATAGACTGTGAACCGTTTGGCCAGCTGCTTTGTCTTATCTTTGTTGCCTTTGGTGCAAGTGCAGTGCCCTGATGCCTGTGGCTGCTGCAGCCCTGTCTGGGACACCCTTCTCTCCCAGAAGCCCATCCTTTTTTTTAATCAGTTCAATAATAATCTAGTTTTCACTTTCATCTTCTCTATCAAGTCCTAATGAAACGAGATTCTATCAATTTCTCTAAAGACACATGTAGATTGATATTAAGAGTGTCTCTTTATGTCCCCATGGACAGCCTGGCAGGAAGGTGGATAAAGCACAGAATGTCCTTTTCCCTCTTAAGAGCAGATTTTAAATTCATTTTGTTCTAAACATGGGAGTAACATAAGGGCTGATATTGGGAGCCCAATTAAGGGAAACTGCTGCTGAACACTTAGCAACTGAATGGCTATTAGCATGATAGACATCAGACACAACAATCTGCATTAATTAGTATCCCTGTCGTTAACATTACATGCATTTCTGAATAAACACAGGTAATATTCATCTGATTTGCATTCCCATGAATAAAGCTGGACTCAAGCTCTGTGCCAAAAGAAGGAGGACCCTGTGGGATGCTGTTTTCAGAGCAGGGCCCCAGAGAGGGACACTGGCAGCAGCTCTGTCCCTGTGCTATGTCCAGCCAGGACCATTTCATTTAACCAAATCTCTTTGCCTTTCCCAAAACTTGGCTCAGCTCTGAGGCTGGCACAGGGTTTCTCTGCCTGTCCACTGGTAGCTCTGCCTGTCCAAATGATGAGGAGCTGAGAATAACTACCCACCAATAACTACCTTTTCTGGGCTGCTGGGCACCATGTACATCTCTGCTCTTCACGTCTGGTCAGAACCAAATTTGCTCAAGATCATCCCTACTGGCATGCCTTCAAGCCTCTCCCCAAAAACCTGAACTTCCCTTTACCCCTGTCACTCCCACTTTTTTTGCTGTATTTACACATGAAGCTAGAAAGTAGCAAGAGCAAGAAGTACTGAGCTGTTGAACGAAGTGAAGTGGAGTGAAAACTGGCCAAAATGGAGAGGAGTTCAAAAGGCTAGCAGGGAAGAAGGATGAGGAATGAGCCACGCAAGTGAAGAGCAGTGAGCAGATCAGAACACAAACCCTGCAGTGAGAAAAGCTGGTCCTGGCACTCTGCTGAGGGAACGAGGGATGATGTGCCAGGAAAAAGAGATGTGGTAATGAAGGCTAAGGATACAGTGACTGACAGGCACTGGCAAACACCTACATGTGAAAAATTGTCCTCACTGTCCCCTCTCCTGGCCTGCAACTTGTCAAACCCAGGAGTCCAGCTGGCACTGAGGAGATGCTTGGAAGAACTGGGGACAAGGAGTAGGTACAAAGGGAGAGCACAGAGATGAAGTGCATCTGAAATGTGAGGAGCAGATATTTGGCAGGAGGGCAGAAGCATTCAGGGACACTGTGTAGGACAGTGCAGTCAGGATTTCTCTCTCAGCTGAGAGGGCCCCTCTACATCCATCTTAGCAAACCTGCAACAGTGCTCATCCTTTCATTCCTAAAATCTAGTACTATGCTCCAGAAACAGATCATTATTTCCAGCATGCCAAGCTCAGATTTTTTCACTGTGCCCAGAAAACAAGTCTCCCCATAGCCTACTCCATCCCTGACACTCCTGCAGGAACCCTTGAGTGAGGAATATCTCACTGTGTCTGACTGAGTTTTTCCTTTCAGATTTCAGTGATGTAATTAGGAAAGCACAAATGATGTGGCTTTTGGAGAAGGCATGCTCCTTCCCTCTTTGCTGGCACATCTGTAACAGTCCTCACTGCATTTGTGTCAGAGTTTTACTTCATTTGTGCTGAAAGAAGGGGTTGTCAGAAATCTGAAAATGGAAACTGAGCCAGGGTCCTACCTTAATCCTTAAAACTACACAGCTGCTTCAGACTCCCTCACACAGAGATTGCTTAAAAATGTGATGGTATGCAATGACTTACCATCATCAACCAGCAGGGACTGGCAGATAGTGTGTCAGGAGATACCTTCAGCTTATAAAGCATGTTTCTTCTAGAAGATCCCTAAAGCCCAGTATTAAAAACAGTCAGCAAAAATTATTAATTCTCATTATATTCGATTAAAAGACCTGCATTTTCTCAACTGTGGTAGAGGTGATGATCCTAAATAAAAATGCACATGCCAATTCTGAAGCAAGAGAAATAAATGCTAATTGATTATAAATTGGGAAACACGTAATTCTGTCACCAGCCCCCATGGCTCTTATCAAAATATTAAACTTCACTGGACCATTACCAAAACCAATCCTACAGCTGATTCAGAAAGCACAACAACTCATTCACGAGCTTCTTATTTCCTCCAAACTCAATGATTAAGAGTGAGATCCTTCAGGGGAATTTATTTAATGGTGCTAAGCTCCCATTTGCCACAGAAACACTCAAATATTACCACATGGTGATGGTTATAAGCCAGGTCTGAACGTGGGGGACACGGGAAGCAGAGCGAGTTGCCAGTAGGAGCGGTGCAGCACCTACAGCCAGAAAGAGTCAGTGAATTTGCACACCCAGCAGTAAACATCCATTCAAGCATTCCCCCTGGAGAACATCACACTTACTTCAACACGTGGTTTTCCCTCAGCAGAAGGCAGTGTCCTGTGGACAGTGCTCCACTGCAGGGGTCCAGTCAACCTCTGCACAAAAGACCTTCTCCTCACCCGGCTTCCCCTTGAACAGTGCCCTTATGGAAAATCTTTAGGAAATATTAGGCATATCCCTGAAGAAATCATCAGAGATATCCTGTTTTACCCTTTAAGAAGAGATGAAAGGAACAGAAATTAACCATATTTCTCAACCGACCTGCAGAAAAAATTCAATTATGCAAAGTACCTCCCTACCCCATGCTAGACTCTTGCTCCAGTACATAAAATAATGTGTGAGACTTGTTCAGCATCCAAAATTGAAGTCATCAAGTTCTACAGATGTTGAAAGTTCATCTACAATCATCCAGAAATGACAAGGAAAGAGCTGCAGGCAGCTATGAAGCATCATGGCATACATAATCACTTCAGAACTAAAGAAAAATAAAAGTAACAGTTGACTTAAAACAAAACAAAACAAAACAAAAACCTAGTGCAGTCAGAGCTGCTTATTCCTTGTCCTACCTGCCAAGGAAACAGAAAAACTTCTGTTTCTTACGTCTCTATATTTGAAGATTTGCATATTGCATGTTCCCCTCTTTCACCCTTAGGCTGCCCCAGGCTAAGCCATCCCTGTTTTCTCAGCCCTCTTTGTCGTGTGATGTTTTGGAGATCACTGTCCTCATTCTCATCCGGATTCTTTTCAAAGTGCAATCTACAAATACAGTCTCCACTCTACACCTCAGATCCCCCTTGCCTGATTTTGCAGTCTTGCACATAGCATATACCTCTGAATTTGCTGCTTTTCTGCAACAGCAACACTCTGAGAGATATCCTGAACTGATCTTCAAAAGGAAGAAGTTGATCTCCCTGTTGCAATTTTTAAGGCTACTCCAGAGGATGTTCCTGAATAGTTGTCTAGCTAAGGCAGTCCAGATTTCAATGTAGGAGGTACCTGCTGGCTAGGAAGGAGGTTTGGGAAAGCTGGCACGAGCCAAGGTGTGTCTGACAGATCCGCTGCCAGTACCAAATCCAGCTTGTGAGACACAGATGGACTCTCAGACACCTTCCAAAGGGCTGCTCCCCAGCCGTGCTCCTGCAGTGGGCTCTCCTCTGTGCATAGTTGTTCTTTTCACAAAGAAGTTTTATCCCATGTTTTTTTCAAAAAAGATATTTTTCACTTTCTGTGTGCTCATACCTTGTGAAAGAAGAGATCACATTGTAGCCAGTATCACCTCTCACTGCTTTTTCTTTTCTTGGTCCATGTTGAAACAACTTTTTTTGACATTCTTGGGACTCATATTTTAATTATTATTTAAAGGAATTGCCAGTTCTGCTTAACTCCCTTTTCCTTCAGGCTTCCTCCCTGAAATTACCTACTAATTCTGATTTTACTCAAGACTTTCGTCAATAGTTTACTCTTCTCTCACTTTGTATTCCACAATGGTAAATATATTACCTTTAATCTTCATAGTCAACCTGTTTTGTTTTATTGGTTAGACTCAAACCTATTATTCACCTTTTTAAAATTAATTTATATATATATATATAAAGAAGGTGAAAAAATAATTTTCCATCTCATTCCTATAGGTAGGAGTAGGCACATATATTAATGAAACATATTATGGCAACAAGTGCTGGAATTTCTTGCCAGCCTGCATCCCACTCATCCTTTCCCAGCACATGTGCAGATGATTACAGCCCTCCGTGACTGCCCACCACGCTCTGGGCTTTGGATGACATTGCTGGATGCTCCACCTGATTTTCCTGCTACAGCAGCCTGCAGGAACACGTGCAGCCGTAGTGCTCCTTCTTCCTGTCACCCTCACTGACAGAGCCAGTAACTCTGGGAAAGCCCTCACCTCCTCCTTGGTGCAGCAGCCACAGATCATGCAGCCATTGAGGCACGGGGTGTTTCCTTCTGCACTGATGGTGCTCAGTCCCCACTTTGTGTTTGGGCAAGGATCTAGTCAGTCTTTCCTGCTAAGGAACAGCTTCTGACTCCCCTTTGCAGAACAGCATTCCCTCTCTCATTAGCAGTGCTGCTACAAAACCTCATCTTCCCAGCTTCTGCATTTTCAGCATCCACTCTCTATGGGCCCGTGGAATAATGATCCTTTTTTTTTTCTATCTGACTTTTCCTCACCCAGCTCTTGCAGTCTGCTTCCACAGAAGTTTCCTCAGAACTATTCTCTGCAGGATGTTGGTCTCCTCACCCTCACCAGGAGAGAAATGTGGAGCTCAGTCCTTGGTAACCCAGCCAAGATCCAGGCTGAAACACAAGGTGTTTGTGGTGACCATGTGGGCCTGACCCCCAGAGAGTAGGTCTGGGCTCCAACAGCACTGTGTTCTGCCATTCCTGCCTCTCAGGCTGTGTCCCAATCCACCTGTTAGCCACGTGAAATTCTCCTTTGTTACCCCTACTCACTCACAGATGCTGGGGCTGGGGGGCTCACAGGCTCTCTTTCAGTCCAGCTCCTCCTGCTCTCTTTTTAGGTTGCAAAAAGAGGGCAGAGATGCTACTTCTCATTAAACTGATGTAGCTGGGGAAGCTGCAGCAGATGGCTCTGGCTGAAGAGATTACATGGCTGTGCTGGGATTTCCCATAAATTCGTCTCAGTCAGAACCAGTTTTCTCATAATCCGAAAAGGTTAAATGAGAAAGTCTCTCAAAGCAGCTGAGGAGTAGGAGCAGCATTAGAGCCACAACAAATCCCCTTCATTAGCTTCTGAACAAGGGTAATGTTTCTGGCCTCCAGAGCAGCTTGTCTCACAACAGCGGAAATGGGGCTGGCTGCACCAATTCTTGACATCAGCTCTTTTCACTACAAGATTACCTTGTCAGAAGGAGAGCCAAGATTCTTCTAGGTGAGCTGGTGCGTCCTCTAAGCAGGAACCTGCGTTGTGTAAGCGAAGCCCAACATTTGAGAGACTGTTTTTTCCTTAGTGTGCATAGGTGCTATTGGCTTTGTTAGAGGTTAGTATGTATGTTAGGCATTAAAACACCTAATATTCAAAAGGAGTCAGGTGAAAGTTTTCAGCTGTTTTATTTTAGCTATTTTTATCGTAATTTATCTTCAATATCTCTGAAAACACAGTGAGGTTAGCTATTTCTGTGTTGAACACTACAAAAGAGATGGTAACTATGGCCCTCTACTTTTTTACAGTCCATTCTCCAGACAGTTTATGTTTTCACCTACTACAGGACACCAAGCTTCTGCAGTCTCAGGAGGACTGGGTTAAGATCAAGGTTATAGCTCCCTAGGCCAAATGCAGACAGGTGGCTACCTAAACAGGGCAATTTCCAGACTGTTTATGAGCTGATGTCTTAAATTACTTTTCAAAGAATCGGGTATAAATAACTCAAGTTTGTGTCTCCTCTCAGTGTTGGAAGAAGCGTTCCTATGTATTTAAGTCAAGAGATTTCTGCAAGCCTACATATTTTTTGACATCTCCAGAGAAACACTTGGGGGTTTGGATTTTTTTTAAATTTTTGAACTTGTAACACTTTGCAGCAGACATCTGCACCATGGTAGCTCAACTACAGGACCTGGGAAAGGTCTGAGCTCTCAGAGGCAGGGACTGCTGAGGAGTTGGGGTGTGATAGGAAAGGAAAGCAAGCTTGTAGAGTTGTCACTGATGGGTAACTTAGAAAAAGCAGTTTAGGTGTGGGGGATAATCATGCCTAGGTTAGAAAATCGATCCCAGAATTCATGACTTAGATGCATGCAGATATGAGGGGGAATTTTAGACAAGCTAATTCACCTAATATACTAAATTGTTGCAAATCAGGGTTCAAACTGATTAATAATCAAGCTAAGATACCCAGTTTCCTCTTTCTTTTCTCAGTACTTTTAGTGGCTGTCATTGCATCTTGTTCTAAAACATGCTAGCTGTGCAATATGAGGGTTATTTCCTGGTTTCTGAAAAGCTCCAAACCCTTTTTGGGACTCAGAAGCAACTATTTCCTATCCTCAACTAAAATTATGAGGACAATTCCTATAATTTCTCCCAAATCTAGGGGAATTTTCACTTAGCCTGAGCACTCATCAACTGTTGGCACGACCCAAACCCACAGAGCACATTGTGACCCTTCCAGCTGCAGGGCTACATTTGACCCATGAACGAGCAAGTAAGGGACAGGATCTCCACCCAGGTCACTCTCAGTGAAATGTATTCTTAGTTCAAGATATGGGTTTGTGGTGCAGAGGAGGTATTTTGGCCGAGAAACCAGCCTGTGTCCAAGCATATTTGGGAAGTCAAATATACAGGAGCCAAGTCTCAGTTCTCACATCAAAATCAATCTGTTAGGTTCTTAATCATCTCATTGCAACATTCTGTTTGTGCTGCCAAGCTGGACTGGTCAGCAGAATTTGTTTTGTCTCCAGTATACCTCAGGACAAGCAGAACAGGCTAGAAAATCCCACATCTTATGGGGGCTGCCAGCGCCTCTTCGTTTGTGAAGACACAAAGATGACAAATCAGGCAGAGAGCAGAGCAAAGAGAAGGGGCAGTCACAGCATTCCCAGTATCTTGTCCTAAATGTCTGCCTCCCAGATTGCAAAAGCCAGAAAAAAACCCCAAATTTATGAAACCCTGTAAGAAGCACAGGACACTTAGGCAGAATTTCAGTGCAGAGCTGGTGTCATGGAGCAACAAGCTGTGCTAAAAGAGAAGATGCATCCAGGAAAACAAAGCTGGCTGGCAAGGTCCAAGGGGACTTTCTTGCTTTGTACCCGATATGGATATTAATCAAAAACACTTTCAAAAGCACATGTTAACCTTCCTTCAAGAAACAAGGAATCCCCACATAGCTTCTTTCCTCCATGAATAGAAGCACCTTGTGAAAATGTCTCTGGGAGTCACCTGCAGTCCCCCGCTCTCACCAGCTTTGCACTGGGAATGAACCTCCAGCAAGTGCCAGCAGGAGCCAGGGCCTCCCCAGAAGAGGCTGAGCACTCTGCTTCCAAGTTCTAGGTTCTAAGCACCTAAGAATTCAAGATCTCAATGCACAGAATGTTTTTGGCACAGGCCTTTCGTCAAGATATAGCCTTAGTAAATGGAACTTTGATCAAAAACCATTCCTCTGTCTCTAGATACCCTCAACTCTCTGATGTATTCTCCCATGGTCAGAAACTATTAGTTTCACATCACAGTTTTTTGGCATGGCATGTCTGTAAAGAAAGAGGTTGCAGCTGTAACCAAGCATTTGGCTTAGCTCAGCACAGCAGGAGATGCTGGAAGCAGGGGGTTAACATGTTGGAGTAACCACATCCCTCCAACTTCCCCTTGCAGCCAAACTCGGAACCTGCCAAGTGCCGCGTTCCAATAAAACGCAACTCACACAATCTGTAAGTGCAATAAAATAGCTGTTAACAATTCTGTAACTCTCTCTCCTTTAGCTTGTAAAAGCCTGAAGGTCAGCTGGAAGTCAAGCTGCATTTCTTTGGAAAGAGGGCAGGCCAATCCCGGGTGACCAGTTCCTGTCCTTTTGCCTCGTCCTCTGGGGTTTCTGAAGGGCCAGCACTGTGCCTGGAGAGAGTCCTCTGCTCTATTGCCACCGTGGGTGAGCAAACACAGCACAAGGGTGTGTGGCCAAAGGGGAGCAGGTACCAAAGGACCTTGGCCTTTCCAGGGCAGCTCAGCTCTGCCTTTCATCAGCAGTGACACTGAGTGAACACCTCAGTTTGGTCGTCTAGGGGAAACAAGCTGACGGTTCCCCTTCTCCGGACTTGACACTGCAGACGCTCAAGACCATGGAGTGAAAAGAGAAACAATTTCAGACTTTGTCCCTCTAGGAAGGAGCAAGTCTTCAAATCACCTGGAGACCTCCAGGCTGTCTGAGGTTTGGGGCTAGGTATGCAAACCCAAATACAGTGCTCCTGCAGTCATGGATGTTGAAATTTAGGGTCACCCATTAAGGGACTGAAGCAGCTCTGCTGCATATGAGAGCGGAGAAGTAGGATGGGTGTGGAGAGGAAGAACAAGGGCAACAGAGACAGAAAAAAATCATCACTACTCCCTCATCACAAGACACTTCATTTCCAGTCTGGCAAATCAAGTGAATTTACTTGTCATCTCCAGGGTCAAAAGCCTCCTCATTTAATCACTGAGATTTGGAGGGACAGAATGTGCCAACACCAAGAGTAAAAACAACCAGTTTGAAAGCAATGTTTTCCCCAGTAATTTCCCAGTTGTGTTCCCAAGTATACAAAATTCTTGAAAGAAAGAACATCCAGACAGGCCAGACAGAGGGCTGAGCCACACCACTGGAGCAGCCCTGGTGAAAGCTGCAGTCGTTGCAAAATGGCATAATCCACTTCAGTTAATTACCAGTTGAGAGAGCAAAGCCTTCATGGCTGGATCCTTTTATTATTTTAGCAAATGCTATGTTATTATATTTATATTTTACATTAAAACTCTGATTATTTCAGCTAAGAAAGGAGGGACTCAAAGGGGAAAAACAAAGCAGTGCACTAACCTGCAAAACCAGTTCAAACACGGGCTTTGAAATCAAGCAATTTTTCCAGGATGACATAGGAATACTCAAAACCCTGCTCTTCCTAACAGGCTTTTGCTCACTGTTACTTTACAGTAGCTGAGGCCAGGGCCTTCAGGGCAGATCTGGATGAGCACTGTGAGGGAGGAGGAAAGGTGAGGCTAAACACCATCAGCAGGCTGAGTATTGCCCTCCCCTCCAGGTGCTGGAAGCCCATGTGCACAGAGGAGATCCTAAGGCTTTGACAAACCTGCAACACTCACACAGACCTAGTGCCGACTTCTTAATTTTTTTCCTTTTAAGAAATGCCCTTTAGAAATTCCATTTGCCATAACACGTTTGGCAGAAAGATACAAAGGAGCTTAGGTAACAGTAAGATGCACCAAAATAATGATGAAACATATTCAGTTTTCCACCCAGTTTTCCTGTGTCTTCAGTCCATCTTTAATCAGGGAAAAATCTGGGTCTCTTGGGGAGTTGATTACATGAAACCAGCTGTAGCACTGGAAGAAGACAGAGCTTTTCCAGAGGGAGCTGGTGGGGTTTGTGCCCAGTGAAGCACTACGAAAGTTCAAATTGGCCTCGAATCAAGCTCTGTTCTGCACTCTCTCCTGGGTAACACCAGGGAGATACGGTTAAGGTGTGGGTGCTCCAGAGCTGAGGAAATAGCACATGAGTATGGAAAACAGCCCCGAGATGTGTCACACAAGGCTGACATCCCATCACCTTCACCCGCCAGCGTGTGCCTCCCCTCCGCGCTGCTGCTGCCACCACTTTGGGGAAAACCACCGGATGAGGTCAACTTTGTCCCGAGCCCAGCGGGATCCCAGCAGCCCGATCTCACTGTGCTGGGGCAGTGGGGACAGAGGGAGGCAGGGGTGCTGGGGGTGATGGGGGCGCTGGATGCAGCGGATGCAGAGGATGCGGTGGATGTGGCAGAGGCGGAGGGAAGCGATGCATGGCATGGATGCAGTGGAGGCAGTGGAGATAGAGGGGATTGATGGATGCGACGGATGCAGTGGAGGCAGAGGGAAGCGATGGATGCTGCGGAAGGGATGGAAGCAATGGATGCTGTGGATGCAGTGGATGCGGTGCATGTGGTAGATGCGGCAGAAGCGATGGATACAGTGGATGTAGCGGATGTGGTTGACGCGGTGGATGCGGTGGACACGGTGGAGGGGGAGAGAAGCAATGGATGAGGTGGATGCAGAGGGAAGTGATGGATTGCAATGGATGTGGTGCATGCGGTGGATGCAGATGGAAGCGGTGGAAGCGATGGAAGCGGTGGAAGCGATGGAAGCGGTGAAAGTGGTGGATGCGGTGGAAGCGGTGGATGCGGTGGATGAAGAGGGAAGTGATGGATTGCGGTGCATGCGGTGGATGCAGAAGGAAGTGATGGAAGCGATGGATGCGGTGGATGCAGAGGGAAGCGATGGAAGCGATGGATTGCAATGGACGCGGTGGATGCGGCGGAGCCGCCGCTGCCCCGGGCGGGCGCGGATCAGCCCGCGCGCGCAGCGCCACCCAGCGGCGGCCGGCGGCTCCTGCCGAACGAGGATGTCCCGGCCGGAGCGGGAGCGCTCCCGGGAGAGCGGCTCACATCCTCAAAAAACGGGAGATTCCCCCGTCCTCCGCTGGATGCGGGGCGAAACAAAGTGACAAGGGATGAGGAAAAGGCTAAGGTGCTTAGCTCTACCGGCGTAGGTTTCCACAGAGCAGTTGTTCCCCGGGTACTCAGCACCTAAGGTGGAAATCGAGGTTGGGGAGGCGAATGAAGCCCTCGCAATCCAAGAGGAAATGACCAGCGACGCGTCAGCTATTTGGCCAAGAAGACCAATGGCGTTTTGGCTTGTAGCAGCACTAGCGCGGTCAGGGCACTGATCGTCCCACTGCACTCGGCGCTGGTGATAATGCACCTCGAGTACTGAGCTCCGTTTTGGGCTCCTCGGCACAAGAATGCTGGAGCATGTCCAGAGAAGGACACTGAAGCTGGGGGAGAGTCCAGAGCATAAGTCTGATGAGAAATGGCTGAAGGAGATGGGGCTGTTTAGCCTGGAATAAAGCAGGCTCAGGGGACACCTTACCACTCTCTACAACTGCCTGACAGGAGGCCCCAGCAAGGTAGACATCAGTCTCTTCTTACACATAGGAAGTGACAGGATGAGAGAAAATCATCTCAAGTTGCACCAGGAGAGATTTAGACTGGATATGATGAAAAAATTCTTCATGAAAAAGGTGGTCAAGCACTGGAATAAACTGCCCAGTGAAATCACCGTCATTAAAGAATTCAAAAGAAATTTAAATGGTGCACTTGGGGACATGGTTTAGCGGTGAGCATGGCCGTGCTGAGTTAACAGTTGGATGCAGTGATCTTGGAGGTCTTTTCCCTTATGATTTGGTATTTCTACACGTGCTGTCCACTGAGAACTCGGTGGGAGGAATAAGGGAATTGCCCATTTACAGCAGAAGGAGACTGACAAAAGGAGGTAAAGAGCAGCAGGAAGACAAAAGTAGGCAGAGGAAGAAAAGGCCAGTCAGAACTTCAGCATCAATATTATTAAAACGCCATGGAGGATAAAATCCTACCTAGAAAAAGAGAAATTGCATGACTGAAATATCCCAGCAAGACACTTTGCTGCAGCTATGAAGAGGGGACACAATCCGTGACCAGAGATTCAGATCACTGACAGGATGTAGCAAGCAATTTAAGAGACAAAAAAAGTGTGCTGAGAAGAAAAACAAGCCCCAAGTAATTAAAAGGGAGAGTAATGTTTCAAATAAAATGGCCCCAAAGGCTCAAAATGGAAAAATAATCAGGTTGATTTCTCAGTTCAGGGAAATCTCTAAAGCCAGTATAGCCTACTTCTGCATTGATTAAAATGCATTAATAATCCCTGAGTTTTAGACTAATATTGAAAAGCAGATTCAGTTAAAATTATTTCCCATGGTTCACAAAAGTCCTGTCCCTCATCCCAGGAAATTCCACACAATGTAAAAGCACACAGAAAAGATGGCATTTAATGATATTGAATACAACTTCATTGAAAATTTCCAATCTGTGCAGAACTCAAGTGTATAACAAAATGGACAGGCAAACCTGATTTAACTTTTACCTTTTACCTTTTTCCTCCCCTCAGCAAAGTACTAGACTCTCACAGCTTTTTTTGAATGCAGTGGTTTTAGGGTACACTGTTTATGACAACACTTCTCATTTATGCACAATTTGCTTGAAAAAAATAATGAAGCTATCAAAAAAGCACATCAAAATCATCACAACTGTGCTAGATTCCCAGGTAGAAATTCTGTCTCTTGAATAACTCTAAGTGAATTAATCACTCCAGCTCTAAAGAGAAAATCTTATAAAATCTACCATGAAGACGTACAAAATATGAGCTTATTTAAATATTTCTACTTGTCAGCCTGGAATGCCATCACTGAGAAAGTGCAACTAACAAAATTTCCTTGTGAAAATTCTTGCAATAATCCAAATCCCACTGGAGCTGAATAATGCAGTAAAAAGAACAGATCATTAAATGTATGAGAGTTTTTTTTTCTAAACAACCATGTAAAAATTTAGTGGCAGGTTTCTTTTAGGTGGTCCCCATCTAAAACTATGTATCACCACAAAAGCCTGAGGCATCTCAATATTTTCACATAGATCTTACAAAATCTAGTACCCACAGGCTGGCACACAGGACGCGAACAGAAGTTAATCTTGTGGTATGAGTAGGTTACCTAAAAATAGTAGCAGCTATTTGGGTCAATGCATGATAATGAAAATTTGTTTTCAGACTACTATATGCTGAATAATCAACCTATAGCATGCCTGAAGTGAAGTCTCTTACTAGGTACTATCCAGGAATGATGTGTACCACTCCCACTCCCCACTGCAAAAGGCAGATTTTTGTGAAACTCAGACCACAGTTACACTTTACCAGTGCCATGAAGGGCAGTCATATGAAACTGCAAAAACATGGAACAAATTCCCATGAACCACCTATCATAATGCTGCCTTCTGATCAATAGACTATTCTAAATTGAGCCTTTAATCTAAGTAGCTTGAAACAATTGCTGACGTTTCAGATTTAAATAAGTCAGCCACAAAACTACACCTAATATATAAACTCCACTTAATTTTATATTGATCAAGGACAATCAGTACTGACTCTTGGCACTAGAGAATGCAAACAAATTCAAATATATTAACAATTTGGAGAGAAAGCCACAAATGTTATCTAGGAGAGAAATACAGAGATTTAGGGGCTTATACCAAAGATTATTCTAGGTGCAACATCAGAGGCCCAAAACTGGTGACATTGATTTTTAAGCAAAAGGAAGCCATTTTCCAGAGGAACAGGGGCCTGCCCTAGCATTACCAAAATTAGGTTTTCTGAGCCTTCATTTCAGTGGCTCTCTTACTCTGACCCTCCAGAGTTGGATGCCTTGCGTTGCCAGAGAGATCCCGCACTTTGGAGTTTCCTCAGCTACTACTGCACTGAAAACTCAAATTAGGTAAGGAAGTGCCAGCTGAAGCAGAGGCTTTTTCTCAGGCCATGCAGTAGGTCCTGCTGAGCCAGGGGCAGCACTGGACCAGCTCAGATACCACATTCTGCACATCTCCTCACACCCCAACCTCACACCAAACAGTTTCAGCTGCCACAGAAGTGAAGCAGATTGTCTGGAGAGTGAGAGAAAACCCATGCAGAGACAGAGCCTGCCTCTCCATGTACCAGCACAAGGGCAGAGGTGTGCCAAGCACCTGAGCTGGCACAGGAGCCGTGGCAGATGCCCAGCCTGGCTGGCTGCTCAGGACTTGCAGCCAGGGTACATGCTTGCTCACAAGGCTCCCGCAGGGGAATCTGCAAGATCCTCACACAACAACTAAGGAGTTCAGGAAATGCTCCAAACTCATCAGATGGCAGATGAGGACAGCCAAGCAGATTTTCTCTCTCTTGAGAGAGGTTTTGTATCTGATGAGACAATCCAGGGCAAGAATAGCAGTTCAGTGTTAGTTTAACAAGGAGTAGTAGCTGAAGAGAAACAGCATTTCCTTGGAGACACTGCTTCCTTTATACACCAAACTTATCAAAGATGCACTGTTTACTTTGGGATGGGTGCTTTGTTTAAAATACATGAAGAACATGCTTGATAGTTAGAACTTGATTTACACTTACCTGAAAGCTCAGAATTTTGTTCAGATGCACAGCAGGTACAAATTCAGAGACGAAATTTTCAGATGAAAGCATACACACATCCAAATCCCAGAGGAACATGCTTAACTTGGAACAGTATCCATGTCCCAAGTCCCTGCTCTCTGCACATGTAGCTCAGAGTTTTAAGAGCATCTGCAATTTGAGCTTACAGCTGACCCAAGTGTTACTCTGACCTGCCCTTCAATGCCAGAAGGTGCCAGCCCTGCCCTTGCTTGGTTCCTTGGTGTGAGCCCTGTCAGCCTCTGAAGTCACTGACATATTTATCAGGGGGTTTCTGCTGGGGCTTTACTCCCTGGACCACTTCAGGGCTGGAAGAAGGACTCAGCAGGAGCACATCAGCAGGAGCAGCAAAGCAGTAAGCAAGGGTCTGTTCTTTCTGCAGGGAGATGGGTGTCAGATAAGCTGTGTGAAGCTTCACCCTCACTGAGCAATTCTTTCACTGAAACAACCTATGAGGCAAACCAGAGCCCTGAAAGACCTTGTCCTATCAATGTGACGCATATATTCCACTCCACACACATCCACACCCCATCTCTAACTGTTCAGGTGAGGAGGTGCCAGGGGACAAATAAAATACACAACAAATTAATCCTCTTCTTTGAATTGAATGAAATTCAGACACCACCCTAGGTCAAAGTGAACTCTGGGAATTTTTACCCTAAAATCAGAACAGTAGTATCAAGACATTCAGTTATCCATGCTTCTACTGGCAATGCTACTGCAAGCAGAAAGGCAGTTTTATTTAGCAAGTGAAGACATGGACATGCAGTCAGTGGCTTAATAGCTTTCCAATTTAAAAAGATAGAAGCCTTACTGTGAAATTGAATCTCCAATATGAACAAGAAGTTTAATAAACCTTCCAAAATGTGGAAGAAAAGCTTTTACTTTTGGAGGATGCAGAGCAGCAGCTAAAGAAACCTGGGTGGAACTGACGGACATCGGAGCCCCTTGGCACCATCACGTAGTCCAGAATTGCTGACAACACACTCACCTTCTGTAGCACCATCTGCCATGGGCTTTGGTCACTTTACCAAATAACTCTTCCCAGGACAAGTTTTCTGCTACTAACAAGGATGCATCCACCAGAACAGGAACCCCAGTCAAATTCTGACAGCATCCCAACTACACTGAAAAAAGATCCAGTCACAGATTTTTGCCAAGAAAATTATGTAAGATCTTGTCAGCAAATCTGCCTGGCCAGGCAGAAGAAAGATGTCCAGGCTGTTCAGAACTCCGAGCAGCACAATAACTGACCTCCATGTGCCAACTTTAGAAATTTGGGAGAAATGAGGAGAATCTATTTGTGACTTGCACTTGAATTTTAGCTGCTACTGTGACAGTACTTTCCATAACTGATTTTCTTGTACTACACAGTGAAAAGGAAGATGAGCCTGATTAAACATTTTGCGCATACAACACACTTTTACACAGCCCAGATTGTGAGATTTCAAACTGGAGCACAGTGATTAGTCTTTGAGCACAGCACTGCATGCAAGAGTAAGCACCATTCCTTTGCAAATGCTCTCTGGCACATGTGACTAACAGAAGGTGACAAAATACTGTCACACATACTGAGTAACTGCTGGAAAGATCGGGTTATTCAAGCCGTGTTTGCAAACCTGCTCTGCTAACTGTGGTAAATGGAGCTGTGTAGTACAGCTGCACACGGCCCCATCAGCTCCAAGCAGGACCCATCCAGGGTGCAACATGACTTCCTAGGATGCTCCTACTTCCAATGGGAGTAAAAACCTGACAGTTCACTCTCTGGAAAGCCCTAGATCAGGTGAGTTGGTGACTTCATTAGGGAGGAGAAAAGTGCTTTGAGACTTCCAGGTTTCTCAGCTAGCTGGACCCCTGAGTGGTGGAGAGCCAACATCAGTCCTTTCCCTTAGACAGGCTCCCCAGACATAAAGGTCATAGCAGAAATCTGTATCAAGGACATCTAAGAAAGTTCCAGGTGTGTCAGTACAGCAACAGCAACAAAGGCATCCATGAAGGTTAGGAGGACAAATCTGATGCCTAAAGCTACAAAAGACTGAATCTTTCCAAGCATCTGTTGTAGATCTGAGACAGAAGATGTACTTAACAGACATCTAAAAAGAGTGATGTGTAACTGGAATCCAAAACTGACAATGCTGAAAACATTTTTTTGCAGAAGTCAACATCTGTATTGATCTCAGTTGCAAATGAAAGCTTTGACTTACAGAAAAACAACTGTCAAAAAAAAGGATTTTTTCCTTTTGCTAGGCAACAGATTCCTTTTGCTAAAAACATACTCCTCCCACATCAAAAGCTCCAATTCTTAAGAAATAATATAAAACAAATAAAAAACCAAAAGAAACCTCCACATATCATTAATCACCAATGATGGACAGAAGAATAGTGCTGATGTCAATGAAATGGCACTTTGGCTCAGAACATTCCTCTGCTCCAGACTTACAAAAGCCAAGGCATTATTTTTAAAAACATCCAGATTTGCCTCATTATCATCTTGTACCTGTAAATGAGATTTGATTCAGTGAGGACAGAATATTATTCCAGGATTAGCAGAAAGGATGATGTATTCACAGAAACATCTAGCTAATTCCAAGAATGGACTTGAACTATACATAAAACAGTTGTGTGTGGATACAGGGTTGAAGCGATTGCCCCTTAAACACAACTACCTAGTATTTTCTCATGTATCTTTGGGGATAGTCGTGCAATGAGGCTGCTCCAAAAAAGAATGGTTATTTTAAAAAATTCTTCCTGGCCTCAATTATATACTCTTTCTGAATATTTTTAATTGCAACAGTATAGATAGCATCAGTATCCACCAAAAGATGCTCCTACCAAAAGAGATGTAATTGATAAAACAAGTCTGAAAACTTTATCGCTACAGAAGATCAGTGTAGGCAGGGAGATCTGATGCAATTTGAGCACCTTCAGATCAGGGTCAGTGAAAAGAATACCTTCACCTGCAGAAGTATTAGAGTACCTTAACAATAAAGTAAAACCAGGAGTTCCTTGGATCAGTCACATAAATTCATAATTATACTAAGCTGCTCCTGCTGTAGTCCTTGAGCACGCCATGACATCTGATGAAGTACCACCTCACTGGCACTGCTTGCAGTATGACTGTATCAGCTCAGACCACGTCCTCAGTGATTCTGAAGGCTGTTTCTCTATTATACTAAACAGTTGCTTAGTAAATGCATAAGAAAATCAAGAGCAACATAAGCAACAACAGTTCTTTCCCCAGTTTCTTATCATTTTTCCTTGAGCACCTCTATTAATTAATTAATACAGAAAACACATCCCACAGCTCCAATCAACATCTTCTGAACACCTGCCTACGAAAAACATAAGGATAATGCTTTGACTTACAGGTATAGAGCAATTCAATAAAGCCCCTTTAACTAACCAGTGTTAAGGATAGCACCTTATTTGGACAGATAATTAATGAAAAGCTGGTAAGCCTCAGCACACCTGCTTTTTTGTCCAGCTTCAGATAAAAGATTTGACAAGGAGGAGAAAAATCAGTGTTTTTTCCGCAAGGAGTTTACAGAATGCTGGCTTTGGCAAACCACTAAAGAAGCTGAAGAGGGTTTCCAGGCCACACAGTAAGGCCAGGATTGTATTTGCATCTCAGTGAAGCCACTTTGAAGGACCACATAACAACCCACTCTTGGTTAGTGCCAACTTTAAAGCAGTGCTTGCAATCCTCTTCCCCAACTTGTCTAATACTGGTGAAAGCTTGGCAGGCTGTCCCTGTCAATTATCTTTGACCATTTGTACTTTATCTAAGTTTTCAAGTCATAAACAGACTAGCATCTTTTAGGCTGGAAAGGATATTCTGCAAAACTGTGAGATCAACAGGCAGTAGGTTAAACTTAAGAAAACTAATTCAAAACCGAGATTTAAAAAAAAATTATCCAAAGTAATTTTCTACAAATAAAATTAACTTCTGAAGCTCATCAGTACACGATGTCATAGAGGGCGATATAACAAGCAAAAAGAAACCAAATAAGCTCATGGAAAATAAGACCCAGCCTATCTTTGTCTCAGCAAGTAACCAAACAGCAAAACACCTGAACTAAGGACAGCCACTGGTGAGAGATCCCTTGCACACTCAGGCACCTCATCTCCCTACACTTGGGCAACTTCCAAAAATAGGATGCAAGGCAAATATGAAAGTCTCAGGAAGAATTTTGTCACTTTAAAGCCCTGGGTCTCTAAAAATGCAGAAACAAAGTGTGTTCCAATAATTAATTCAAGATTACTCCGATTTACTGAGAAAAATCAAACACTTGCGTGATATGAAACGCAACAGAACATACTGGGGTAACAAGTGAGGAAAAATGATATATTAATCTTGTCCAAACTTCCCATTATTGTTGTTACTTAGGTATTTCAACTTGCTCCATTTGTAATGTTTTGTTATGTCAGAGCACTCAGCTTCCACTGATGAAAACCTCATTTTAAAAATCAGTCCGAACTCACTCAATACAAAAACTGAGTACCATTTCTGGTGCTGAAAGTATTTTTTAGGAACAAAACACAAAGCATGTTCACACGTTCACATGCCAACACCTGTATCAATAAGATCTTTTTTTAATCCATCTCCTACTATCTTTCCTACTTAACAGACTGCTGTGACATATACACCTCTACAAATATTCAACTAGTACTGCCATCATGATTTCTGCCATTTCTAAGCAAAGAAAAAGTCACGTTTATTTTGTAGTAGCAATAGTTTCTTTTTTATTTTTAATATACTTTAGGAAACAATATACAAAGCTGAGCTTTTCCACCATTTTCAAACGGTGAGTTGCTCCAATTACACAAATTCAGCGTCTTGTGATGGTTAAGAACAGCAGTCAGCACCAGACTTAAACAGTTAGCTACAACACAAACATCCTTCGAAATGAAATGTCATAATATCAAGACAGGTAAACCAGGAGTTAACATATGACAACTGTTGGGGAGGTGTCTTAAATCATCCTTGTTGAATTTTGTAATTCCTTAAATATTTTATACATATTTTCCTGTTTACAAGTTTTAAACAAAACCTCCCTTGAGGAATTATTTAAGTACAAAAATGTTCAACAAGAACAGTTCTAATAAAGAATCCCCAAAAAGACCAAATTTTAATGTGTTGACCAAAGGAAATGAAAACCAGTGTTTCTTTGCATTAACATGTTTATTACAACAGATACAATTCACATCTGACTAGCTTTTTTTTCTTTTCCTCTTTCCCCTCCCACAATCATGTTAACATGTTCATTGGGCTATTTCCTTATATTTGAGCAAGTAATGTACTTTCAGCACACATGCCCAGCAGTACTCTAAGTCCATTCTTACAGGGTGCAAATGGAAATACATTTCAATAATTTATACAAACAAGTGGGTTATGCTCAATCACTGCAATTTTAAGCTACTGTACACAGGAATGAAAAGATTATAGAAAAAGTGCCATAGCAACAGTGCCTTAAGAAAAGAGAAAATTAGAAGCATTAAAAAGCTGATAAAATCAGATTTAGGGTTTCACGGGGAAATGGAACACAGAAGATGAAAAACATTTCTCTGTAAAACAGAATTGGAGAAGCACTGCTCTCGACTCGGTGCAAGTGTGGAAACAGTTGTTTCGTGGTATTTTGTACATTGCCCAAACTGTTGCAGCCTTAGACACAAATCGCCTGGCGCTTGCATTGAATTTTAGGAAATGAAAAATTTCTGAATGATAAATTAACTAAAAAAAAAAAAAAGGAGGAAAAAAAAGAAAAGAAAAAAAAAAAAAGAAAGCTAATTTTGCAGACAGGTTTACATGTAAGAGGCTAGGTATTTAGCCACCTCAGCATTGATTAGTTTTGGATGTCTAAGCTCTGATACACATGGCTTCCCATGGCTTCACTCTACAAAATATATTTACAACGTGAAGAATACATCTACAAGAAATCTACATTTCAAGGGTTTTACAAATCATTCTTGTATCTTTCCCCTGAATTTGACTCCCTCCTGTCCCCTTCCCCATGTCAACTTTTTTTCTGCCCAGCTCAACGGTCCAAAGTCTACTCAAATGCAGCTCAAAAGTGTTAAGACTGGGCATCAGTTAATAGTTCCTGTACTCAAAACCATGTGCAATTGTTTACAACTTTTCACACCATGAAGGAATTCTGGTTCTTTAGCTTTTCAAGTTCTTTAATTTGTTGCCTCAAAAATAGTATCCTGCAAGAGAAAAGAAACAAATTAGTATAAACATTACAATTCACAGATGTATTAAGTAAGTATGCAAGTACTTCTACAATTCCAGTGAAAGATACCAAGTTCCTTAGCCCCATTAAAAAATTTAGGTATCAAGTTAATTCCAAATCTGTTCAATAACCCACAGCCATATGCAGATGCACAAAGGCTTGGTGCATTGCCACTTTAGTTCAAAATACTAAGTTGCTCCATTTCTATTATGACTGATACATAGTTATGTTCAGGTCTGCTCTTGTCTTGAATGTAGGTCCCAGAAAAAGCAGGACACTGGCAAGTAAGTCAAGTAACTGAATAATCTGGAGAACAGCATTATGCCTGTGTCATGCAATTTTCCAGACTGTAAAACAAGCTGAAGTGCTTATTATTAAAAAAAAAAAATTTGAATTTTCTTCTCACTTGCCTTTTTTTAAGTATTTGGTTCTGTGGCTAATGGTAGTCTCTGGTTATGGCAAGCTCCAATCTTGAAAACACTAGAGGCATTATTAAAGGGAATCTAAGAAAAAAAAGTTGGAACTACACCTTGCTTAGAAACAAACTATATTGCTCACAACTTTTTATACATTTTTTCTTCTTCTTCTGAACTGACATAAGCAATTACTGCAACTAACAAATATCTGGTTCAGAAGACTGTTTCCCAAAAGTTTTAATGAACATTTTGAAACCACTTTTCATGATGCTGAAGTGTAATGCAAATGTGTCAGTAAAATAAGAAAATACTCAGGGAGAGTTTAGGTTTTATATAAATATTCTATGAAGTCTGAAGCAACTTTAATAAATACAAAAAAAAAGCAACAATTCAGCACTTTTGTGGAACACTTTACAAATATGTGCCAAGTTCATTAAAAATGAATTTTTTACTGAAAAGTAGGTAGGAAATAATATAGACACAGAAAAGATAACATTTAGCTTCAAAGCATGGGCATATAAAACGTATCAGTCAATGAAAAGTGCCTTTTCACATGCTGTCAGTTACGATTCAAACAATACAAGTGCTTTGTCAAGAGATGAAGTTCCCTCTTAGAAGAAATTTAGGTAGTATTTTCTGCGCAGAAGTACAGAAATAGAATCATCCTTTAAATGTATTGATTTTGATAATCCCATCCTTTGTGAAAGCCTCCCCCATCAACTTGGTTACTTATGCCTTGTATTCCACATCTTTGGGATTGCAGCAAAAATAAAACATACATGTTACTATAGGCTCAAAGTCATAGTAATAATAATTATCCGTTGACAGTTTAAGGATACAAAGTACAAGGAAGAAGGTGCTATTTAATGACCTGAACAATGACATTTGACATGTTATTTCAGATCAGTCAGAGACAAATGATATCTTAGGAAATTAAAACTGTAAGAAACCAAGCTGTTTCTTAAATATACTACAGAAATCATAATTCATGTAGTGAAGTTATGAAATAAAGCTTCAGAAAGAATGGGTATTTTTAATTCTTTATCAGCAAAGGTTTACAAATATATTATAGCCTGCTTCTAAGGGATTGTTTCACTAACTGCCAAAATGCAAGGGCTTCTAGAATAAATGCAGCTATTTTAACAGCATGCAAACCAATTAAGGTGGCTCCAAAAAGTAAATCAGAAGCACTGTATTCAAACTGTAGTGTGACTTAACAGCTGGGATAATATCATCGAAAGAGGAAACCGAGTATGAAAGCAGACAGAGAATCATGACTACTGGTGAATATTCTGAGCATGTATTTTATGATTACAGTTTCCCCACCTTGCACAAAAGTATTCAAAAGTGTGGCTGTGTATCAATTCAGTGATACACAATACACCTGCTATCTCTGACATAAGAAGCAAAATCTACTTTGCTATAAGCAAACATGGATTTTTCCTTATGATGTAAATTACACCTGTTCAAACTTGCTCTGGATTTAGACCTACTGAATCCCTCTTACAAACTATAGTGTTTCAGACCAGGATAAACTATGCAGATGTGTACCTATGCAATCTATGCACTATGTACAGGGTGATACTCCAGAAGCATGCTGAAATACTGTCAGTTAATCAGATTTTTGTTATGCAATAAGGTTGCTGCAAAGTTATTTATTTTCTATCCAAGTAAAAATAGATACAGAAATTGCCTATCTCCTATGCAGTGCAGAGAAACAGGCAGAATGTATAGAGGGAAGACAGCTTGCAAACATGGTAAGTAGTCTTGTACTTATAAAGTCTGTGTACTTATCAATAAACAGAACTCACGCAAAACAACGCCAGAATGGAAGTTCTAACAACACCCTGAAAAGTGAGGATAAGCACAGAGCACACACTTACCTTTGCTCACGCAAAGTTGCTTGAATTTCACATACTCGAACTAAAGACCTTAAATTCTTTAATTCAGTACAAATTTCTGACATATGCACACTTCCCATGTTATGGGCTTCCTCGCGTAATCTTGATGCCTGCAGTGGTTAAACAGAAAGGTTAGGATTTTGGAATCATGCATTGGAAACAACTGACAGTAGCCAGACAATGCTGGATGACTGTCTCTTGAAACAGCAAGCACTCTAATTTCAAAAGGGAGTATTAAACCAGAAGCACATTAAATTCTCTACAAAAGCCCATTCTGAATAACAAATAAACAACACTGCTGTCCAGAAACTGTCTAACTCATGCCTATGCTAAGGCAGGCATAGTTTAGACTTTCTTAATCCTAACATTTACCCAACCATCCTGAAAGAGAGTACGTGACAAGGCTTCAAGTTTCTGAAATAATTTTTTTTCAAGTAGCTCAAAGTCTTCAACCATTATTCAAATGGCAGACTTAGATTTCCCATCCAATTAAGTCTTAGTGACAAAAATAACTGAATGCCATCTTCTTTCTAGCTACCTTCTACCTGACAAAAAAAAAACAACCTTTGCAACCCTCTTCAGGTATTCTCTAACAGACTAACTCCATTACTTTAATATTCCCACTCAGTCAGCTGGAGACAAGAAGAAGTGTAAATTTAAAGGGCATGACCTATCCAATTCCCAGTTTGTGCATTTCTTGAAGTATCATCACAGAACTGGATATGACTCCAGAGAACTCCTCAACAGCCCAAGGAGACCAGTATAATTACTCTTGAGGCCCCACGTATTACACCGCAAAAAAGGAACTTCTTTCAAGTAGCACATGGAAAAATTGTTTCAAAACACAGCTTTCCCTGCAGCATTACTGTTTAGCAATGCTATTCTCTGCTACACTGGTCTGACTGGGATGGAATTATTCTCTTCATAGCAGTCCACATGGTGCCATATTCTGAATTTGTGACCAAGCAGCGATGACAACCCAATAACATTTTAGTTATTTTTAAGCAGACCCTACACAGCATCAAGGGTTTTCCTCCTTCTCTCTCTGACCCCTCTCCACCCAGCAAATACATTGTGGGTGGACAATAGGCAGGGAGGGAACAAAACTGGGACAGCTGACCTGAACTCACTTCAGGGATATTCCCCACCTTACAGTGTGTCATGCTCAGCAGTAAAACTGGAGGACTGTGTTCCAGGGTTGCCATGGCTCTGAGACTGGCTGTGCACTGGCTGGCTGGTAGCGACTGCTTTTGCATCACTTTCTCCTACTCTCTTTTACTCTTTAACCTGCTTTATTTCAATTCTGGATTTTTTTCACTTTTGCCTAATTGTTTCCCCTACCCAGCTGGGGCAGATCAAGCAAGTGGCTGTGTGGTGCTTAGCTGCCTACTGGGATTCATCCACATCTGCTTAGGTACTTGTATGCTTAATTTTCCTTCTGAAAAATAATGTTATTTAGCACAGGTCTTCATCAACTTTTGGCATTTCTCCAGTTCAAAGCAGCATTTTGTGTTCTAATTCCCCACATTAAGTTTTCTGTTCTGGAGTTTACTAACCAGGAGTATCCTGGTTTCCAGTAGAATATAACCGCCCGTGTCTTCTCTGAAGAACTTCAGTTACGAAATTGTTTTTCAGTTTTCCACGTTAAGTGCTTTTTATGAGTTCTGTGAGGTAACTGCTCTCACTCAAGAATGTTTTAGCTATTAACTACTGCAAAGCACAGTTCTTCAGGTCTAAGTGCTTTAGCAAATACCTGCCCTGACTCTTCTAATTCATTTTCTTATTTATTTTTCAGTTTACTCTGGCATGCGCTGTTCTGCCCTAAGTTCAAATTACACCATATATCTGGCAGCTATCTGAAGAAACCAAGGCACTGCACTTTAGTCTCTCCACTTTAATCTATCTTACCTTCTTCACTATGTACTGCACCTAAACTTTCATTCACATTTATATCAAGTATCTTACCTAAGTGCCTCAAGTGTTACTATTCAAAACTGGTCTATAAACAACACTACCATGTGAAATCATCTGAAACAGCAGACAGGACAACACAGCATGTAGCACAAAGGGAGAAGTACCCAAATGAGTACACGACTGCTTAGCATTAACTGGGTTTTTTGATCTCTTTATAACTAACAAGGGAAAAAGACCCCAAAACCTATGCACTGCATAAATCTGTTTTCTATATTAAGACATTTGTGAATTCAGTACACAGGGAAAATAATACTTTCAAAACTACAGAGCAAGGCCCTAGATAAGTGCCTGTGCTACACCATTTTCTTAAAGTCACTCCACAGCAATGGCTCAGTGTTTGACTCAGTACAGGTTGGTAATGTCTTAAAACTGATTTTAAAAAATCAATGAAAAGAAGCAAAATTCCTAACAGGGTCTCAGTTTAGACTGGGCTTGTAAGAATCATCTTGCAATTTACTACCCAAAAGTCTCCAATGTAGACTTGTGCCAGCATGCAAAAACTCTTCAGAAGACCAAAGCAAACTGGACTAGGTAAGATTATTACCCCAAACAGACTGCACCATATAGGGCTGCCTGTGGAAAGAACTGAACTAGATTCAGTAACCAATATGGTTTCCTTGAATAATACATTCCAAGCAGCCTGCATCCAGTTTCCTTGTATTACTACAACAGGATAGGTTTCATGCAATTAGCTACAATATATGGATTGCAGTTCTACTGGATTTCCCATTATGTAAAAATAGCCCAAATTCAGTCTGAGTATTCTACATCAATTTACAAGCAAGGTAGAGCTTCTTTTTCACTGTGCAGAACTAACAAGTCAGTAATTAAAACTGTGGAGTAGTCTCAAGTAGTTTAACTCTGTACCTAATTTACAACATTTTCCACATAACCAAAATATCATTATGAAACAATATGCTGAACTCCATGCACTCTATGAACGTTCTCTGCACATTTCAACAGAACTTTACCAGTAAGAAAACAGTTATGAGGATAGCTACTCATATGATGTAATTTCAAAAGCACTGGCACTTTAAGTGAGACTGAAAATACCCAACCACTGAAAAGCAAACACATATAAAACCTGCAGGTCTGGCCCAATCTTTCTACTCCTCTCTTCTGGCTAAGGACAAGCATAATGGTTTTAATACTTTTAATTCCTAGAAAAAGCAATCTGAGTAAGAACCCCACATTTTAAGCTACACATTATGCAGTGTGAGAGGTAACAAAGCAAAGGAATACTCACCTGCTTTTCAGCATGATCTGCAGGCCAGCCTTGAACATGCTTTATAAGGTTCTCATTGAAGTGTGCTGCTAGCGTAGGTGTTAATGAACATGTGGGTCGTACAGATGTGTTCTGTGGTGCAGGTGTTGAGTTTGATGCACTACTGCTAGAGGTATGATTTGGACCTGGTGATGGACTTCTTTGACTACTAGAAGAAAGAAGTTAAAAAAGCAAGTGAGCATTTAAAAACATATGTGAACCTACAGAGAAACTAACACTGAAAATTCATTGCTTCCAGGCACAAAAATACATAAAGTGTTCAAACCACAAGTAAATACTTCTGGTAGATCAAACCTGTGCCAGCTTTCTACAAACCTCTAACTTTTACTGGAACTGTGTGAGTGCTACGATGTAACAGAAGTTTTTGCTGTTGGGTAGGGTTTTGTGTGACTCTGGGAGCTGTTCAAGAGATGTAAGCTGTGCCTAGATGTATATATTTTCTGTCCAACAGCATCTATGTTCTTCCTTCAAACAGCTGCAAACCAAGATCTTCAGTAAAGATCTATTACATGGGAGTCAAACAGGTTTATTCAATAGAGGTTTGCCACAATAATCATTAAGAACAATGCCTGATGTCCTGATCTGTAAGTACAGCCATATGGGATTTGAAGAGTTTACTACTTATGTCAAAATATAACCTAGATGGTTTTGTGATATTGTACATCTTCACTTAAGGCACTCAGGATAACAGAAGTATCACAAGAGCAGTGTGTTTGTAGCCACCAAACTTGACTGGAACATACTCAGCACAACAGTGATGGTACCTCACAGTTAAATGTTCTTTGGCACTACATATACTGAGAAATAGCAGCACAAATTGTATAAGTACAACTTTCCCACTGGCAGAAGCTTTTCAACACAGGCCATAATTTCAGTCTATTTCTTAAAACTTTATATCACTTGCAAGCAAGAAGAAAATATTATGAAGGAGAACCAAATTTTAAAGAACTCTTGATTCATCACCTAACCTATCAGTCCCATTGAAGACTGAAAACATCCTTACAAAATGCAACTATCTTTCTAGTCCAATGCCCAGACATCTACCCTAACCAATTCACACTTGCAAAGAATTACAGCATTAAGAATTAGAGCCAACAAACTGGATATCTGACATGGACCTGCTGAAAAAAAGCCACAGAGTCACCAAGATGGTGAGAGGGATGAAGCACTTCCCCTACAAAAAAACAATTCCTCCCCTCTTTTCAGAATTCATGAGATTCACAGTATTTGGAGCACTGTGTAGTGGGAAGCCTAAAACCAGACAAGAATTAAAACTGCAAAGGAATGTGGCAGAGGACCATACAGATGACTAAGGGGCTGAAGCACATGCTGTATCAGGAGAAGCTTAAAGTTTATTCAGTCTGGAAAACAGAAGGCTGAGGAGAAGGGGATTGAGGAATCTTTTTACAGATTTTTACTTTTGGGGAGAACAGACCCTTTTCAGAGATGCACAGTGATAGCACAAAAGGCAGACACAAGTTGCAACAAGGGAAATTCTAATCAGACATGAGAAAAAAAAAA
>VXBU01004714.1:44423-76152 GCA_013400315.1 Bombycilla garrulus | reverse complement strand
CAGTGTGATTTTTCAGCACTGTAAAACTGTATTTTTTAACAGTAATATTTTATAGGCCAATTTTAAGTTTATTCCAATGCATGTTATAATTTTCTTCTTGTTTCTGCTTCCCTTCTCATTTTTTTTAAAGCCTGATGTACTTGCTTCTTACTAAACTATTGCTTGGATTTGAGTGTTATACACACAGTAGTGCCTTGCATTTTGCCTCTTTTTTTATGTTAAACTGCTCTTGGATTAGAGACAGATTTAATTACCTATTAAATTTTGTTTATTTTTGATAACATAGCCATTTTTTGTTTTTATATGTGCATTACATGCTTTTTAGTTTGTGGCAAAGATATGTTTACCCATTTTCAGGTTTCTAACACATGTTACAACTAAAATTAATTCTGTGAAAGTCATAGAAACTGCCTGCATTGAAACAGGGCTGATTTGTTAGCAGTGTGGTGCCAAGAACTTTTGGAGGTTCAGAATTTAATCAGGTTAAATTGCGGCAATGATCTGATAATTTTGCTGGTAAACTAAGAAATTGCAATGTCTGTCAAAGTGCTATGGTTCTAAAGTAACTGCTTTGTGGGATTTTTTTTTCTTCAGTCTTATGATAATGGCCTGGCACAGGGAGCTGGACTGGAATCTCATGGTAAGAATGTCAAAGTGTTCTACACCTTTCAGAGTGGTATTGAAAATGCTGTAAGAGATGCAGGGTATGCCATATCTTTCCTTCTCTGATTTTTAAGGAAGTGGTGTGAGGAGGAGCAAATCCAAAAGAGCCTCCAAATCTTCTTCCTTTAGATCTAGCTTCATATCTGAACAGACAGGCTCTTAATCACCTTCATAATCTTACCTCATGAGTGTTTTGTTGAAAGGTGTTGCTTGTAGTTCTCAGCTATTGCTGAGAGAACAAATGTTTTCCACCCGTGCCATTGTTACTGTGAAGGTCTCTCTGAAAGAGATTTTATGCAGTGTAACTGATCATTTCTAATTTCAACAGCTTTCGTGAAACCTAGAAACATTTCCTCTGATAGACGCAGCATCTGTTGTGGGCTCAAATCTTGAAGCAACAGTTAATTTTTGTAAAAAGTTGGTAGATCTGAAGACGGGAATCCCCAAGAGACTGCTATTTTTAAGCAAAATGTTTCTATGCTGTTTCTATGCAGTCTGCTTGTGACAGAGGAGCTTTTGAGTTTTAGGTGACTGATAGTAAATCTAGTGCTGTGGTTTATTTGACAAGGTGATGATTGGTCAAAGGTTGGACTCTATGATCTTGGAGGTCTTTTCCAACCTAAATTATTCCATGATCCTATCAAATGTTTGCTATCTTTATCTTTAGTATTGAGCTTTGACAGGATTTTGTCTGTTTCCTTCTTGCTGGATCAATAAAGCTGAAAAATTTAAATTATACCCCTAGGTATTAAAACAATTGGTTAACTAACTTTCTGTAGAATGTTAGTGATAACAAATAGCAATACTTCAGGACTGCATTTCAGCATCAGAGTGAAAACACCCTTACAGCTCCTGGGGTCTTCCAGCACCAGGTTATTGTAAGGAATTCTGGGCCCTGAGTCGTCTGTCAGCAGCTTGCTTATGGTCTTTCCTAGCCTTTGATTTTTTCATATCAGGTATTAGACTCAAAATAAACTTTTTAAAAAGTGATGGCTGGGCTACACAAAAAATGTGAGTTTATCTTTTTTACTGTGCAGTTTCCTTGACAGCAAAAAATTCCTTAGAAGCACAATTTGTATGTATTACAGCCATGAGAGTCCAGGAGTCTTTTCACCATATTAACTGTGCACTTTTTTTTTNTGTTTATATCCCCTGGGAGATTGTGTCTGAGGCTGGCTTTGGCATCTCTGCTTCAGTCTGATTGCTGGCATTCTAATAGCTTTCTTTTTTTAAGTTACAAACAAAGAAATATTTCTGTTGCAATGCCATTTACATATTTCTGGACTGCTGTGTAATGTAAATTGTGCAGCATTGAGAGAAAAAACAGCTTTAAGAAAATAAGCTGGTTTATTTCTGCAAGAGCTGGATTGAGGGGTTTCCCCCCTCCAACCCTCTTTGACATACCTGCTGAACTAGAATGTTATTATTTATTCGGATTTTAGACATAATTTTAACTTCTTCATACTTTTAAAAGTCCATTGATTTAATAGCTAATAACTTGGTTACATTTCTGAGGTCATACAGGCTTCAGAAAATGTGTGTATCAAAGCATTGCAAACCCTGCTCTCTCTTCACAGGCGGCTCTACATTTTGTGGTATTGCATCACTGTGTTTGATGGGCAAGCTGGAGGAAGTTTTTTCAGAAAAAGAACTGAACAGAATAAGAAGATGGTGTATAATGAGGCAACAGAATGGCTACCATGGACGACCCAACAAACCTGTAGACACCTGCTATTCCTTTTGGGTGGGAGCAACATTGAAGGTAGGGTACAGAACATCTATAAGGATAGTTATTGACTTGTTTTGATTTCTCTAAACGCTATTTTCTTTGCTTGAAAGAGTTAGATATTTGATACAAGTGCACCAATATGCCCCAGTGATTATAAATGTCTTTCATCTTGCAAAAAATGCAGGAAATGGAGGTTTACCAGATTAGTGCTATCTGTGCTGGCAGTGCTTATTTCAAAAACAGGCACTATATTCTAGTGTTAAAAATATACTGAAACTTAGTTAAAGACTTACTGTTAAAAATAGATAATACTTATATTATGGTTATAATCTAATTTCTTTGCAGCTCTTGAACATATTCCAATATACAAATTTTGAGAAGAACCGAAATTACATCCTGTCAACTCAAGATCGCCTTGTTGGTGGATTTGCCAAGTGGCCAGACAGCCATCCAGGTAAAATAATTTCTCAAAATTGCAGAGAGTGTGTTCTAAGTAAGAAATACATTACAGGAGTCAGACATCTGAGAGGTGTAAGAGAAACTGTACTCTTAAAAAAAAATGTAAAAACACTCAAAATATAATAAGGTTTTCATTCTTGAGGTGGAAGGAGAGAAATGAAGTTTTCCCTTGTTCAGCCACAGAGAAAGTGAGCTGTTATTGTTTAGAATACTGTTAAAAGAGTATCACTGTCTGTTTAGTATGTGTTTAACTGTCTGGCTTAAAGAGAATATTGTATTGTATGTATCTGTGTAAATTGAGTTTAATATATCAAAACATTTGTCTCTTTATAAGTTAGTCATTTAAACTTATTCAGAAGTCATTGATATATGTAAAAACAGTCAAAGTTTGCACAGTTATATACTGTGATTTCCAGACTGTGGTTATACGAGTATGTCTGAAAGTTAGTATGCTTTCAGAAGTGGATGATTTAAAGTAGAGAAAAGAACTCAAGAAATGCTAAAATATTTCAATTTAAAAAGTTTTTAGCGTTCAATCAGGGTATTGCAAACTTGTGAAAACAGTTTGTGCCGGTAGTGTTTGCCTGTTACATTTTGTACCAAGAAGATAAACAGTCTTTAAAATGATCAAATAAGATAAAAAATTAATTGTCATAAAAGAAGTGTCTGTTTAGATTCTGTGCCCTAGGATATTTAATCCTTTCATAATTTCATTTTGAACCACAGTTAGGGTTTTTCAAGGTGAACCCACACTGAAAATACAGTGCTTGTGATAATTTGCTTCTGCCTCTTCCCTGAAAACCAGTTTAGGATTTCTGAGTAATTTAGGTGTATTCACTTCTCATCATATAGATTAAACAGTATCATTTGAATGGAGTATTTTAGTTTATCTTAATGAAACATCTACTTTGTGAGTCAGAGATTTGAAAAGTCTGTGTATCTGTCTTAAGTTTAATTTCCTTTTATGACTAGGTTGCCCCCCTAGTTGACTAAGGGAAGCCAGTTGATGTAATCTAAGACTTTCAATACTGTCCCTTCCAAGATCCTTCTGGACAAACTGTCCAGCACACAGCTGGGTAAACGCATCATAGGATGGGTGAGCAACTGGTTCACACATTGGTCAGAAAGGGTTACAGTGAATGGGGAGACATCAGACTGGTGACCTGTCACCTAGAGGGAGTCCACAGGGATCCATCCTTGGCCCTGTACTCTTCAACAGCTTCATAAATGGCTTGAACACAGATTTGGGAGGGATACTAAGTAAGTTCACTAACAGCACTAAATCGGGAGTAGCTGTTGACTCCTTTGAGGGCAGAGAAGTCTTGTGGAGAGACCTTGACAAATTCGACAGATGGGCAATCACCAACCTTATGAAGTTTAACAAGTGCAAGTCCTGGATGTATGTGGATAGATGGGGAAACAAGAGGCTGGGGAGCACTCCTGCAGAAAGGGCCCTGCTGGTCCTGGTCAATGACAAGTTGAACATGAGCCCACAGTGCCCTGGCAGCCAGGAGGTCCTCCGTGTCCTGGGAAGCTTCAGGCTCAGCATCACAGCCAGGCAAGGGAGGGGATTGTCCTGCTCTGCTCTGCACTGGGGCAGCCTCATCTCAAGTGCTGGGGGCAGATCTGGGTGCCACAATACAAAAAAGACATTGAGCTGTTAAAGAGTGTCCAAAGGAGGGACATGAGGATGGGGAAAGGGCTTTAGGGGAAGCCGTGTGAGCAGTGGCTGAAGTGACTTGGTCTGTTCAGCCTGGAGGAGACTGAGGGGAGACCTTACTGCAGTTACAACTTCCTTGTGAGGGGAAGAGGAGGAACAGACACTGATCTCTGCTGTGTGGTGACAGTGACAGGACTCAAGGGAGTGGCCAGATGTTGTGTATGGGGAGGGTTGGATATCAGGAAAAGTTCTTCACCCAGAGGGTGGTTGGGCAATGGAACAGGCTCCTTAGGGAGGTGATGACAGCACCAGTCGGAAAGAGTTTAAGAAATTATTGGACAATGCTCCCAGGCACATGGTGTAACTCTTGGAGTGTCCTGTACAGAGCCAGGAGTCAGACTTTGATTGCCTTTGTGGTGTCCTTCCAACTCAGGGTATTTTATGATTCTATGATTCTGTCTATTAGCACAGTTGTCACTGAGATAAGATTTAGGAAAGGCAAGACAAATAATAATTGTTTTTCTTTGTTGTGTGTGTGCATGTTTGTGTATTTTTTCAGGCTTACTATAGCAATTTTTCCTCAGGCATATAGTGGCAAAAGTCGGTGGTCATGTTTTGAAGGCAAAAGTAAAAAGTCAGTGCAGTTCTGATACGAAGAAAGACATTAATGCAACATTGCAAAGATTGCTTCTGAGGACTTGTGTTTTTATTGTTATAGATATGCAGCTGAGCTTCCTGCATGCTCAGTCTTGTATCTGAAAGGCAAACTGCCTTTCGATCATGTCTACACTATAACAATTCCTGAGGCTTAATCAGAATTAGATTTGAACTTCTGTGGCTCCTTCTTTATAAAAGCTCCATTTAAATTTGCGGACTCAAGCTGTCTTTGCTGTGCAATAATGTTTTTAGGAAGAAGACTAGAAGAAATTTTAGAAGACAGTCAACTGCTTGTGATAATCTATGTGTTATATGGACTTGCAATGTTAACAAGTAACACTTTCCTGATGATTATTCAGGCAAATACTATTTTGTAGTCTTTCTGCGTTCCCATGCTAACAGACATCAAAACATTGTTGGCTGTGGAGGCCACTAGCATTATTTAAGTCAGAACTAATAGGACAAGAGGAAGTAGACCCAGGTTACACCAGAGGAGGTGTAGATTGGATAGCAGAAAAAATTTATTCACCATAAAGGCTGTAAAACTTTGTAACAGGCTACTCAAGGCAGTGTTTGAGTCACCATCCCTGGAGATACAGCATGACACTTAGGGACATGGTTTAGTTCTGGTCTTGGCAATGTTAGGTGAAGGATTGAACTCTGATCACAGAGGTCTTTTCCAGCCTAAATGATTCTATGATCATTTTAATGAGATACTAAATTATCAACACCTCCACAGAGTGCTATATGAGATTTTGCAAGGGGCACATGAAATTCCCATCCTCTTTTGATCTTTTCCCTCTGATTTCATGGGCAGATAGTCCGACCTGATAGCTTGCTGTTGCCTACAGGAGGCAGACTCAGCAAGCTCTAACCCTAGTGTAAGGTGGACATCAGGAGCAGCGTGGAACAAGAGAGTAAGAGTATCCCATTTTGGTGGCAGTCATTTCTTGATCAAGCTGCATGAATTCCTCTCCTTAGTAATCTGTCAGGAAAAAGAGAAGCTAGGAAAAGTAATGGCTTCTTCAGTTTCTCTAAGTCCTGCTATTGGCAGCTATTGGCACTAATTTTGTTGTTTCAGTAGTTAGCTGCTCATGAAGTAACCAAGAAATACTTGTAAGAAAAAAAAAATTCTTTCTGGACTGATTACCTTCAGATACTTGAAACCTTTTGCTTTTTGGCTCTGGTAATCAGAAAAAATAAAGTAGTGCACAAGTTGTTATAAAAGAAATCTGGACTTCAGTTCATGCTGGTAGCTTTGGGCAGAAATGTTTTCCTTCCATCAAAACTCAAGTTTAAAATAGAGCACATGATTATTTGTTTTCCTTGGCTGTAGTTGCTCGGAGGTGTTTGAGTATGGGAACGTTTGGCTGTTACAGCCTGAAATAATTTTATTTTTCCTTTTCTGTCCTTCTTTCAGATGCTTTACATGCCTACTTTGGGATCTGTGGTTTGTCGTTAATTGGAGAATCTGGTATTCGCAAAGTTCATCCCGCCCTGAATGTAAGCACAAGAGCATCAGAGCGTCTTCACCACCTTCATCAGATCTGGAAAACATGGACTTTAAACAGCGTTCAGATGACACACACCACTGTACATGACTGATTTAGACTTGAATTTAGTTCTGGTAGCATAATTGTAGCCCAGGGTTAAAAGCCATGTATAACCAATGTGCTCTTTTAAGTGCTGGAGTCATACAATCGGATCTGTGTTGCTGGCATCACTTTGATAGGAAGTTGCCTTCAGCAGGTTATTCTGCATTGTGAAATGGGGAATATTTTGATTATATAGAAGTTTGTCACCGCAGACTGTAAATGGCTTTTCAGATGGCTTTACTTCTAAGGAATCCCTTGAGGCATTTAAACTTCATTTTAATTTTATTTTTTTTTAATTTGTGGCTTTTCAGATGGCTTTACTTCTAAGGAATCCCTTGAGGCATTTAAACTTCATTTTAATTTTATTTTTTTTAGATTTGTGCATACTGTGTCAAAATATATAATGGGGAAGTATTTTCAAAATTGTTTACATATCATACAGTATAGCACAGAACATGGAAGTTCTTTATAATCTTACTATTTTGCATATTTTTGGGTAGAGAATCTCTCATATTAAGTCTCAGTTAAAAGTTACCTATTATCATCAACTTTCAGATTCCATAAACTTTGTTTTTCACAAACAAATTAATTAAATACAAATAAAATTATTTTATCCAATATACTGGACTTTTAAAGTTGTGTGGCCTTACTAAATGGATTTCATAATTCTTCTGAGTAGGTTTTACACAGATGCAGTGGATTGTTACCCATCTGAAATAGTTTCTTTTAGTGAAGTTCACTAAGACTGTGGCATACTGATGTGCATCAGTAAGAGGTATTCAACCCAGTCTTTTGGAAGCATACCTGTATGCAAGAGTAGCGTTAGTACCTGCTTCCAAAGACAAACCTTTACAACATTGAAGTTGTTCAAATTAGAGTAATGAACATTCTCAGCTTCTTTAGTGCTTTACTAGTGCCTTACTTTGTATGCTTGCAGTGCTGTTTAGAGTTGAAGCTAATAACTTTGCAGCTGGTGTGTTTGTGGCAGGTCAGTTTGTGCATTCAGTAGATACCACAACATCTTTCTACTTGCCAATCGTTAACAGCACTTTTTTTTTTTCCTAAAGGTTCCAAAGAGAACTGGAGAACTAATCTTAAAACAGATTAGGTGCACCATTTGCCACTGCTGAGCCCAAAGAGACAGGATGTAGACCATTTTGGCCAGCAAAAAGAGCTTTGGGGATAAACTTGACTCCTGTTTTGCAATGCAGGGCAAGTGGAAAGGGTACTGTAGTTGTACCGGTAGCACACATGTCAGAGAGGTCCAGTAGGTATCTTTAGGCTACCAGGACAATCCCATTGTCTAAACCTGTGGCAGTCTTCCTGCCTAAATAAATAGGTTTTATCTCTATAGCAGATTAATTTGCATGGCAGCGTTGGGAGTATAACTAGTCATAGTGATCTGCTTGGAAAAGCAGAGGAGGAACAAGGTAAGGTGTGTGATCTAGACATCTGTCCCAACAGACACTTTACTTGGAGGAGGAGAGACTCTGTAGTTAAAAAAACTGGAAAGTCCAGAGGGGTGGAACCAAGAGAATTGTGAGACTAGTACTGGAGAGGGGGATGTAGGTGCTTGAGTAGGACTGTTGCAGAGTAAGAGAAATGAAAACTGGGAGATACTGAGGCTGGAGGCAAGAGTGAAGAATGTGGAATAATAACAGAACCAGACTGGTAGAAAGGATTTGAGCTCCCTAGGGTAAGATTAGGGAGCAAAAGAAGGGTACTGACTCAAAGAATGTGAAGGAGTTAAGGGGGGAAGATAGAGCTTGGGAATTGGTTTTATTGCCCACATGCTGAGATGACCAGAAATCCAGCCACAAGTAAAAAGAACTAGCAAGATACCTAAAAGAGAGGATCTCCCAGGTAGGAGGCTCACTACTCAGCAGTTCCTCTGGAAATCCCATTTTCATGGATGTGCTTAATGGGATGTTGGTCAGCAAAATCTGAAGTAGCTTCCTTGAATAGAAATCTCTTATGTCATGGGGGTCTACCTAGATAAAAACCCATTTCAAACCAAACAACAAAAATCTTGAAGTAAAAATTGGTCAAAAAAAGCACAGTATTTTCTTGTCTTTACATCAGATGGTGACCACAAGTTTACTTCATGGTAAGATAGGATGGGTTTTTGGAACAGAGTGTAGTTACAATGAAGATGAGATGTAATTGTAGCTACCCATCATCACCCCCACTGCTTCTCTGCCTTGCGGGTAAAACATCTTTGAGTTTTTTAGCATTTACTACATACCCTGGTACAGGGAGTAGCTTTTAATTTCAGAAGAGTTGAATAAGGTGTTCTTAATCTCTGCTGGGAAACAGCCTAAATATTCGTTCTTACTTAGCTTTGCGAGAAATGATGTATCTGATTATTGTGAGGCAAAGCCATACCTGCAAAATCCTAGACTAGGGTTCCTGTGTTGCCCTATGTGTGACCAGATTCTCATCTGTGAGGGACATCAGGGTCCCTCAACAGAAAATATGGAGGTAACACTGAAAAATCATATTATGTGAACAAGAAAAATTCTCATGGCAAGTAATTTAACTGTTTTCTGTCTCAAAAAGCAGGTAACATTTCTTGCTATGTTTTCTGTATCTATAAGCCACCCTGAGTTCTTTATATGGATTTTACACTTCTTATCTCCTTGGCCCCCTATTATTCTACAACATCTTTTCAGGCTGCATATTGACAGCAGAGCTAGCCTTACCTAAAGGTTTCCTAAAAGTTGTATTTGTTTCTCATTAACCCAAAGTTTGATGAAGGCCGCAAAATATCTATGCTTTCACCTCACACTGAGTATCTAATTACTTTAATTCTTTTGAAATCTTTAATCTTTTTTTAAGTTGACAAAAATCTGTACTAATAACCAACTCTGCATTCACAATTTGCCATTTAAATGTCTCAATTGATGTCAGGTAAACAAATGATGAATATTGAATGTTCCTGTGTAGCAGACATCTGGATTCTGACTGTATTGAATTGCCTCTCTGATTTTTGTGGTTTATTGTGTCTTCTAACTAGAAAAAATGTTAAATGAAAAATCAGTGGACAAGAGTTTCATAGAAGTCCATAATCTAAAATCACTTTTAAAGGGGATACATCAAAACGGAGCTAAAACTTAAATGTGAACTGTGAAGTTTAAATGTAGCCAGAAAAAGCAAACCATGTGATTATTACCTACCTCTAATAATTTTGTGTTAACCACAGCTTTACATTGCTGAGACTGAACCTACATAAGAAATTAATTAAATGGCTTTACCATGTGCTTGAGGATGTAAAACTTCTTGGCTATCAGGCTGACAAAAGTGAGTGCCTCTATCCTATCTGAAACACTCCCAAACTCTATGTGTGGCTCAAGTTTCCCTTCCAGAAAAACAGCTTTAAAATGGTATGTTGAACATGTATCTGTTCGATAAGATCTGAGGACTGGGGATTTAAACATTGTCATTAGGGCTTTCAGGCCCAGGTGATTTGTACATAGCTGCTATGATATGGTGACACCATTTTGGAAGGCTGCTTCCAAGCATGTTTGTATTTGCGAATTTGAGAACTGTTTTCTCTAAATGGAACAATCATTGTTACTGAAAAAAACCGAGCAAGTAAATTGAGCATTGCAGAAATACCTGAAATACATACGCTGAAGCACATACTAAGAATACCTTGCTCTGTGCTTTATTGCCCAAGGTAGAAGACAACCTGAGATGAGATGAAGGAGCTGGATCAAATGTGCTTTCTCCATGGATGCCAGTATAAAAATTAAATAATCCATAGATACTGCTGTATTCCCTAAAAAATACATTTCAACTTTGTACCTAGTGAGCCATTCAGTATGGGGTTGCCTAATACAGAAGGGAAGAAACAGTTAATTCCAATGTCAAAGCCTTTTCTGGACAGCCCATATCCTGGCATTTTGGAGAAACCCTGCTATTAGTGTCCCTGTGGAGGTCAAAGAGATGTTCAGGACATGTGTGAGAAGCAGAGAGACCCTAGGTAAGAAGATGCTATTGCTGCAACTAAATATGAGATGTCTCCAAAATTCATCAGCTGTATGAGATTATTGGTTTGTTTATGTTGATATTAAATGCTGTGGAGCTTCTGAAGAGCTCTTTTTTTGCTGTTGCAAGAAAAGACCACTTAACAAGTTCTTCTCACTTCAGATGACATTGGGTGAAAAAGAAGATAGTCTCAACATCTTTATACTAAATGGTTATTAAATTACTCCATTGAGTGGTTACAATGTGTTGTAAATTTATGCTTTCCATTCATAATTTTTTAAGCTTTTGTGTTCCTGGTCTCTATTTGCCTGATTAGTTTCTGAGTTTAATAAAAATCAATGAACTGTTGGGAAACTGAGGGAAAACACTGTAATTTCTTCTGAGCTGTAGCTCTTGTCATGTGTTTTTTTCCAAGTTACATTTTCTGGGTGAGGACCCATCTTCCCGAGGGCACAGAGAATGACAACCTCCAAAGTTTTCAAGCTGAACCCACCAAAGGCAGCAAACCCTGACACAGCTGCTTTATTTTTGAGGCACTGTAAACGTACCTGGTTTGACAACTGCTTGTAAGAACATAGAATGGTTTGGGTTGGAAGAGATCTTAAAAATCATCTGTTCCAACTTTCCTGCCAAGGGCAGTGAGACCTCCCACCAGATCAGGTTGCTCAAAGCCAGTCCAACCTGGATTTTAACATTTCTAGGGATGGGGCATCCACAACTTCTCTGGGCAAACCTTTTCCAATGCCTCACCACTCTCACAGTGAAGATCTTTTTTCTTAATATCTACTCTTTCCGTTTTAGTCCATTCCCCCTTNTTATGCTGAGGATCCCAGAAATGGATGCAGCACTCCAAATAGGATCTCACCAGAGCAGAGCAGTGGGGCAGAATCCCTTCCCTCCCCTGCTTCCCATGCTGCTCTGGATGCAGCCCAAGACATGTTCGGCTTTCTGGGCTGGGAGTGCTCATGGCCAGGTCATATCCAGCTTCTCACCCACAGCACCCCCACGTCCTTCTCTGAACAGCTCCTCCCAATCCATTTGTTGCCCACCCTGTGCTGCTGTCTGCAAGACCTTGCACTTGGCTGTAATGAACTCCATGAGGTTCACAGAAGCCCCCTTCTCCAGCCTGTCCAGGTCCCTCTGGATGCCATCCCCTCCTTCCAGTGTGTGGACAGCACCAAGCAGATCAGAGACACTGGCACACTTGCTGAGGGTGCATTCAATCCCATTGTCCTTGCTGCCCACAGTGATATGGGACAGTACCAGTCCCAATACCAGTCCCTGTGCAGGGCCGCTCATCACTGGTCTCTACTTGGACATTTAGTGTTGACCACAACTCTTCTGAGTGAGACCATACAGCCCATTCCTTCTCCATGGAGCAATGATGTTATATGGACAGTGTCAAAGGCTTTACACAAGTCCATGTATATGATGTCAGTTGCCCTTTCCACGTGCATCAGGGTAAGCCAATTTTAGAAGGCCACCAGAATTGTCAGGCACTATTTGCCCTTAGTGAAGCCATGCTGGCTGTCACAAATCACCTGCTTATTTTCCACATGCCTTAGCATAATTCCTAGGAGGATTTGCTCCATGATTTTGTCCTCTACCAAGATGAGACTGGCATCCTTTAAAATGTTTATCTGCAGGTACAGGCTTTGCACTTGGGAATGGTACTGGACACTCCAGGCTGCTATCACTGGAGAACAAGTAGGATTCTGAGAGGGAATATGGTCCTGACTTACAGTAAAAAGAGAAGGTTCATTAAGAAAGCGAAAATCTATGTGATAACAATCTGCACACTCTCACTTTGAGAATGAAAAATGTTCAGGAAAGAGCTTTCAACTTGCCACATAAGTTGTTTATATTAAATTCACAAATGTAAGGAGGGAGGTATGAATGTAGCAGCTGTGCTTTGACAGTTTTAGCCTGCTTGTGAAAGTTGCTTCCATGTTCACTCCTAACAGTGATGATAATCAAGCCCTAGTATGAGGATCAGGAGCTACTCTGTTGTGTTGAGTCTGACACAGTTCATTTTCCCTTAGCAGGTCTCACAGTGCTGTGCTTTGCGCTGGTAGCTGGAAGGGTGCTGATAACACAGCTATGCTTTGGTTGCTGCTGGGCAGTGCTGGCACAGCATCAGCACTGTCTCCCCAGCATTCTTGTTTGCCCTATCAGTAGGCTGGGACTGGGCAAGGTTCTAGGGGAAGACACAACCAGGCCAGCTGACCCAAACTGACCCAAAGGATATTTCATAGCATATGACATCAGCTCAGATATAAAAACTAAGAAAAGGAGGAGGAAGGGGGACATTTTTTATTTACAATGTTTGCCTTCTGGAGCAACCACTCCAGGTGCTGAGGCCTTGTTCCCAGAAAGTGGCTGAACATTGCTCACCAATCAGAAGTAGAGAATAAACCTTTTTTTTCTTCCTCTTTGCTTGTGCAGGTGCAAACTTTCACTTTTGCTTTAATAAACTGCCCTATCTGAACCTGTGAGTCCTTTTCAATCTCATTTTCTCTCTCCTGGCCGGCTGGGAAGGAGAATGATAGGGCAGCTTGGTAGGCATCTGGTGTCCAGCCTAGGCCAGCCCACCACACCTGTGCACTTGTGAAGCAACCGCTTTGGATGCTCAATCTGGGAGAGCATGGAAGCTTTCATGAGGCTATTTCTGCAATATCCAGCCTGGGCTTCCATCCAGAACTCTCCCTGTGTTCCCTTTGCTCCAGACATGAGACAAAGGCTCTGCCTCACCCTGGGAGGGAGGATCCCACCTTATCCTTTTATGTAAAATCTGCAGAATAAAAATTTGAAGTGAAAATGACACAAGTCAAGGCAAGGCAAGCTTTTCTGTGGTTTGTCGCCCTTGGTGAGTGCTTGTGGGATAGGTGCTTATGCTGCCTAGAAAGCTAAATATGTAAGACTTCTGTTGAAATTGCAACCCGCCTTTGCTTAATTTAAAGGTTTCCCTAAGCAAAGAGCTATATTTATTTGCTGTTGTGCTGTGTAGAAGTCTTTGCTTAACAACCTTCTTTAAATTACAGCCAAGTCTTACTAAAAAAATGCTCACTTGACCAAATTGCATTTTCATCTTGGCCCAACATGCATTCAGCATATTTTATCATTAAAACCTACTTTAAATTCAGACCCTAAGATGTGAAAAGGTATTATCTGTATAAACCTGTTGCCCAGGGAGCATTTGTCAGGGGTTGTCTTTCACAGCAGGTTGGTCTATGAACAGTTTGGCATGGGGTAGGGACAGTTTATCCTGCCTTGGGGCACTTTGGTGGACAATTTCTTACAGTTGTTTACATTCCCCTTTAATATTTTATTTTTTTTTTTTAACACCAGTTCCACCTCCCCTGAACCCCCAACCTGTGAGATCTTCAACTGAATAGAGTTTTGCTCTGGTGGCACAGTTTCTTGTAGAGCCAGTCTGTGAGGTACATAGATGGGAAGGTGGGATGGCGGGACAATTTCTATAAATAGCACAAAAATACTTCAGAGGAAATCAGAAATCTTAGCTAGATTGGGCATACATGCACTCTGGTCTGTATGCCTGTACTTGACAGGTCAGCTGTCCTCGGGAAGCACTCACTGTCCAGCATCCTTCCAAAATATCCTCTGAAATATGCAGTTCTCCGGTGAGGCCGAGGACAGGAATCTGCTCAAGAGAAGTCCTGATGAGGCTTTCCAACACAGGCACAGGCTCTTCTGTATTTTTGTATACAGCTCTATATATAACCCCCTGTATGTGGCCAGAATGAGTCCTGCAGGGCGGTGATAACATGCCCTCTGTGACTTCCCAGTTGCTATAGATAGTTTCCTGTGCATGCCGTGCAAACTGCTACTGCCACCAACTTTCTCTGATGGCTCCATGCCTTAACATCTGTTTTCAGTGTAAAAAAATCTCCAGCCTCACACAATTTCATTCTGCAGAATGGGGAGCTGCTGGTACAAGCGAGGACTGTGATGGTGGGCATCTAAAGAAAAGGTGTTAACTGCATTGACATGGTGAGTTTCCCTGGCCATAAGACAAGTCCTGTCCCCTTCCCTTCTGTCAGCCCTGGTTTATCCCAGTTTTTCTTAAACAAAGGAACAAGGAAACAGCAGAGGCACATATTTACTCGGCCCAGGATGCACATACCTCCCTGCTGAGGGGCATCGCCAGCTCTGAGCACAGGTTGGGAATGGCAGCTATTGGTGGGAAAGTTGTTCCCCAGCCCTGTGACAGCTCATGAGCTCAGTGGCCACCAGCACAGGCCCAGCCAGGCATCTGAGCCTGTGCTCTGCACCACGGGGCCCCGTGCATAGCTGCAGGTATGATCCTGGACACTCCTCCTTCTGCCCCAGGTGGTCCTGACACTGCATTTCCCTTACCCTCTGCCTGTAACCTTTCGGGACTGTTGCAGGCTTTCTCATCTCTTGTGACTCCAAGCCATGGTCTAGAAGCCACGGGAAAAGCAGGCTTTGCAAGTCCCTGCACAAAGCAAACACAAGCACACTGTTTTTGGCTGCAGCAGAAGCCTGAGCAAACATGCAGGCCTTTGAGATGTTACGTAGCATCTGTTCCCCAGGGAGGGCAGTTTTTTAAGCCAAAGGCTCCACTGTCTGTGGAGAGCAACAGTTCCCACAGTTTCCCTTCTATAAAAGGAAATTAAATTCTGTAGCAGCTGTTGATATGATAGCCAGTCTGGACTGGACCCCCCCTCCCATCCCCTTACTAGCTGCCCAGCTACTCCAGCTACCCACAGGCCACTTGTCCTGTCAGAACAAACTGAGCTTTCTGGTACTTTTTGATGCTGGATTTGGAGTCAACAGGGACATAAAGCAAGCCTATTTTTTTTTTAATAAGTAAATGTCCCAGTCTCAGTCACTTCAGTGAAGTTCTCTGCCCTGGAAACATTGGCAGCACTTTAGATGTGCCTTGTCCTATGGGTTGAGACAGCTCTATCCTAAATACTTCTACTTGTCTACTGCTGTCATCAGAAATATATTGTTCTTTTTGCTTTAAACTAATGGTAAAAAAAAAAAAATAATCCAGGATAAAATCTCCACTTTCCAACATTTTACACACTGGAGTTCAACATAAATGCAGTAAAAACGTAATAAATAATGCAATATTCCAAAGTAGTATGAGTTTGTCTATCTTTAACCTCTTTAAAATCCTTGCCTGACAAGTTATTGGGGAGGGCACTGAGAGGGGTCACCCTTGGTACACTAACATGCATTTGGCTTTCCTCTCCAGGGCAGGGCAAAGTGAGTGTGCCTCTGTGGATTTAGTGTATTATAACTGCATTGCTGTTCCGCTCAGCTGGGCCGCTGCATTAGGGAGGCCTTTTCAAGTATGCTGATGAGAGCTGCTGCAGTTATCAAGCAGTCTGTAAAAGCCAGAGGAATGAAAATAAATTTGTGTGGGAATCCAGGGAGATTTCCTTTTCTAGAAACTCCAGAAGAGTGTGTAAGTACTTCTGGGCGCATGGCAGGGACTCATATCATGAGGGACTGTTCTTCTCCCTTTGACTTGTGAGATGAAAGTGACCAAGATCATGCAGCAAGACTGGCAACAGCTCACTTTGCTCGATGGTAGCTGTGGGACAACAACTGGAGCCATGGTTCTCTGCTTCTGCATCCTGTGCCTGACTCTGCACATTGTGGGGCTTTGTTTGCCCTGCATAGCAGGACACACATGAAACCAGGCAGAGCCACAATTTGGGAGCTTGGACCCCAAATGCTGCTGGCCAGCTTTTGGATCAATCTCAGATCCAGGACAAATTTATGCCCCGCATCCTCTCCACACTCCACACAACAGGACCAGGGAGCAGGAGTGTCACCATACTCCACCCTTGGCTTTTTATCAACATCAAAAGGAACAATTTTCTTTGCAGTGATTTCTGACAAACTCCCCCAAGTGACATTTCTGACCTTTTGCTCTGTGATGCACATCCCTTTATATACATAAGCCAACTTTGTTTGAGCCGCTTGTTCTTTGACAGGTCACCAGTGCCTTTGTCAGAGGAGGAAGGAGGTGCAGGAACTCTCAGCAATGCAGTGCTGCCTGCCCAGAGGCAGCCGAGTCAGTGCTCTTGCAGGCAGGTACTCCAGCAGCATGACAGATGCCTAAATGTTGATCCCAGTTGGATGCTGGTGTTAAATGGAGCTATTAGTGTGGGACAGCCTCAGACGCCCAGCGGGCACGCAGGTAAAGGGGCAGGCTCTTCCTGGTGCTGTGTGACACCGGGAGGGTCAGCCCTTGGGCACAGCAGGGTCTGCATCCACCTTGCTCTGTGCAAAGACAATCTGCAGAGAACTTAATCCACCTTTAGAGGGGATTAAAGACTTTATTAACCCATGGGTAAATGCAGGGGATGAATTCCATTGTAGGAGCACAGCATGCCATTTTGAAAAAGGAAAGTTAACTCAAAACCTAATCCTGGTATAGTTAAACTGAAAGAAAAGTGCAGGAGCCCAGCTGACACACTTAAACCTTGAAGGCATGAATTGTACAGGCTTTGTAGAAGGGTGTAATAGTCTCAGATGGCCAGCTGAGCCTAAAAAGCTTTCATGTCTATTATTCTTTCTTCCGAGCCTTCACAGTTACAGACCGGCCCCTTTTGCAAAACACACAGAATTACTAAAACATACATGACAACATTTGCATGCAGATCTCAGCAGTGCTCAATTTCCCTTATCTTTGTGATTTGCATGTCTCTGATTTCTTCCTTAGACATTGTTTTAAGAAACTGAATAGAATCAGTAAATTAACAGACTCAAGCTGGCTGTGTTTTGTTCAATTAAGATTTGTTAAAACTCTAGATAGCCCAAATTCTCTTTGTATTGTCAAACTTGATTAACTGTAGTTGCAACAAAAAATGGCAATTGCATGATGTATTCATGGTATGCATAATCATGTACTTTAGCTTATTCCTCATAAATATCTAATAGCATACTCAGTACATTAAATATTAATAATGGTCTAAATACTTAACCTATATTTTTTAAATGAGCTTGTTCCCAGGGGCATGTGATACTCTGCTATAGTGTCACATGGGGCAGGCTAGGAGGAAATAATAAAAAAGATAATTTTTCAAATGGTGCAGATTCAGTTTTCTCTCTGTACTTTATTCTGTGTGCTTGTGCCTCAAAAATACTGAATGAATATATTAATGGAACTTGAACAGAGGTCTTTAAAGGGAGCAAGACAAAAAGCCTAGAGATAAGTATCTCCAGTGTCAAAAAGGTCTGAGCACACTAGAACAAAATATCTGGCTCCAATATATTGTGGATTTTGGAATTCACTTTTTAGTTTCATTACATTTGCCAGTGCCTAAGGACCTACAGCCCTAAGTAAGGGAAACGAGAGGTACAGGCAAAGGATGAGAATCCTTCTTCTGGCCATTAGCAACCAAGTATGTTGTGTTAGCCACAGAGCAGCAGCAGAACCGCTTCAGTATTTCCTGTTGTTTATTGGCTGTATTAAGTCCTACGTGTTTAGTGACCTTCATGTTTTTGCTGTTTTCTATTAGATTAAAGTACATAAAAATAATAAAATCCTGTTTCAGCCTTGGTGATGGGGAGATAAAAATTAGATCTCTATGAAAGTTTAGAGACATTGAAAGGGTAAAGATCAAACTTTCCAGCAGAAAGTGAAGATGGGATTTGTCAGCTGCATCATGTGAGAGATCTGGGGATCCCAGCCTAAATCTGAATCCTGAGTGAAATTAACTAGCATTGTTGTCAGGGTGAAGGTGCGGGAGTTGGCCATCTTGAAAAGGACCTCGGTTAAAATGCTGAAGAGATGTAGAAGCAGATAGTTTTCTGACTGCTTGTCAAGAGACTTTGGAAACATTTGCTCCTCTGCCCCAGAGTGGCACAGGTAGGGGGAAAAATAGGGGGGAAAAAAAGCCCCTGTGGTGCCTAGAAAAACTATAGAGATGTAGTTTATTGCAGGGAGAGATTTAGGTCTGCATGCAAATACTGTGCTCTTTGAAACTAGTTTGGTCTCATTTGTCCTGCTTGGAACACCTTTCCAGCCATCAGAAGGTCTCATCTGTTTCATGGCATTTTTTTTTTCTGCCGGTGACAATTCACATCTTCATCACTCCCCGCAGAAGGAAGGAGTTTATATAAAATTCATAAACCATTCACATGGATTGTCTTTCATATTACTCAAGCTGAATGCAGGCCTCTGAAGACTGTTCCAAGAATAAAAGCAGGTTACAATCTCTACCAGAGACATGCACACTCTCATTTCAGAGGAGTTTTCTCCATTATTTCAAATGTTTGCTCACATTTACCATTCAAAGTGAAGCATTTAATGCTGAACATTAGCACAGTGTTGTACTGTCTTTAACATCATCTTTCTTGCATCTCCATTGTTTAGTGACATAGCAGTTGTCTGAGATAAAGTACATCTACACAGATCCATTTGCCCCCTGCATACAATAAAATGGAAGTAATCTTTCTATCCTCTATCCTGAATTATTTGCGCTAGCCCTTAACCATATTACCACCTGCAACCAGTTTCAAACACTCTTTAAGTAGATTTCCTCAGGTGATGATGGCCAACAAGTTCAAGTGTGTTTACAGGAGCACGGTGGGAGGAGACCAGCCCCACCATGGTGCGAGACAGCTACTGAGGGTGTGTGCTTGATTGGATTCCCTGTGCACTGGAAGTGGGAAAGTACCTCACAGTCCTAGGGGAACAGAAGGACAAAAGCATCTGAGTAGGCTTCACTGCTCAGATCTAGTTTGGAAGTCAATTAAGACAGAGAAGGAGATCAAAGAGAAAATCTAGAGCTGTCACTGTTGTCCTGGGAGAATCGACATCATTCACAGGTCAGGGAACACAAATTTCCTTTGTGTTTTAATTTGTGTACCAACGTGCCACAACAGAACCCTTTGTTGCATGGCGTTTCAGGATTGAAATACAGGACCAGTTTTCCAATGATATAAAATTGCACCAATTAGTTTATATAATTTGGTAATCTGACTGGTATCCTTATTTTTTTGGAGTCCTGCTTAAAGTTTAAGTAACAGAAAACAAATATGAGCCTATAAGTTTCATTTTAACATATGACATACTTTTAGATGTCATGAAAACAGAAGGTTTGAACTGTTTTTCAGACATCGTGGTTCCTCAGAAGGAAACTGATATAAAATATAAAACAAAAGAACAAAAAGGATGAAAAGCAATTTTTTATCTTGGATTTATGTGGAACAGGTGAGGAGGTCCCAGCTATTTTCAACATACAGCCCACCTCAGAAAAGGTTGTGTAAAACACATCCAAGATGGGTGAAAGTCCCTGGGCCACCAGCTTTAATGTGAAGCTTCTCCATCTGTCTATGGTTTTCCAAGGGCACATTCCCCTGTCAGCCTTCTGGCACTCAAGACAAAGGTTAGCATAAGCTGTCTCTGCTATCCAAGGGGAAGTAAACAGGAGCCCTCAGAATGCCTACAGGAATCATGATCTTCTGCAGAGGAGAGTCCCAAATTCCTAGCTAGTCTGGATATATGGAGAGAGCCTGTGTAAATGACACTGAACTGTCCACAAGGCTCTGCTCAGGCTTGCTGGACTTGCAGAAAAATGTTTTTATGCAAGTCCAGGGCTGATGCCAGAGAGCACTGTCATGCAGGGATCATCCTGTCTAGAGCTGCTTGGGAGGATGCCATTGCTGAGGCTGTGAAATCAATGCATAAGTGGTTTGTGGCTTCCTCATGCTTAACTATCACTGGCTGCCATCTGAACCTGGAGTGCTAACAGAGCTAATCCTGAAACAAAAACTCCAGGAAGAGATCATGAAAGAACCATCAGCTTCTTCCATCTTCTCCTGTATCCTTCTTGCCCCGGATGATTTCATGACTTGAGCTACATTAACATCTCTTTACATTTACATTTATCAATTTATGGAAGTGGGCCATGAGGAGGTGAAGGAAGAGGAACAAGGAATCATCCTCTTTTGTCCTAAGTCCTTGGATTGCAGCTCAGGCTAGCCAGAACCTACAAGGTTTGACAGAAATAGAAAAAAAAAACCAAACCCACAACCCAAATCCAACTGTTGAAGGCAAAAAATAATCCTGAGACAGCAGCCAGAAATTCATAGCACGTAGTTCAAAATACTGGTGTGGTTTGTGGCTAAAGAACACAAGACAAACTCTGATTTGGAGCAGGTCCATGGTGCATGGCCTAGAGGAGACTCTTGTCTCATGTACTTTGGCTGTTGGGGGTTGCTTTACCAAAACATGACAAAGCTGCGGTGAGATTCAGGTGCAGGCGTGCCTTCCGCTGAAAGAGTTCCAACAGAGTAAACAGCTTGTGCTCTGCAGCACAAAGGGTTGTAAATTCCCTGGCTTTTCATACAGCCTGTCATTACAGAGCCGTAGGGTCAAAGGTATGCTTGCTCTTGCCGCTGGTTATCATGTGGAGATTCACACTGATATGGTGGTACAACCCTCCTTGCTGGAGTGCTGCTGTTGCTGACGCCACTACCGGCATCGTTGCCTGCAGGTGACTACTCGACTTGAGCAGCTTGGGAGAAGCAAGGTATTCCTTCAGGCTGTCCCTTGTCCCAGCCTCAGCCAGCCCTGCTCTCTGCTGTCACTCAGCAATGACACAAAGAAAGTACAGTAGTGAAAATTTCCTACATGACTGCCATTCGGTGATACCAGGAAGCAAAATATCTCACACTGAGTTAAATTATATATGGAGGACTTCTCAGCCATGTGGGTGATGACATCTGACTGTCCCCAGTGCCACTGTACATTGTTTATTCCTGGGCTGTTTGCACAAAAGCAAGAAGTGGAGCACTGAAGGCCTGTTTATATCATAATAATGAGCTATTTGATTAATGAGTTATTTGATATACATAATTGCACAATATCTAGTAACAGAAAAGTCTCGAGCTATTCATGAGTCCCATTTCCTGAGAAAGGAAGGATATACTGTTTCAGTGAGTAACCTGTAGAGAGAATTTGAGATAACATTACTACTATATCAATATCTTAGGAAATGCAGCCTCTGAGGGGATACAGTATACTGTTATAAAATACTCTTTGGTGTATTTTCACCACACAGGGGTGATGCGCTTCATGGGCTACCTGATAGCCACAGAGTGGGAAGGGCTTGTCACCTTCACCTCTCATCTTGGAACAGAACTGGTGAGGCAGCAGTGGGCTGGACATTCAACTGTCCCTCACCCCTGGGCCCTGCAGGCAGCTGGGACCTTTGCATTTGGAGAAGTTTAACTCCAGAAAAGGAAGAAATGAGCCACAGCTGGCTGAAGTGAACTGCAGTTCCTCTACCAGAAGCAAGGTATATAAAAAGCCTGGAGAGGGGACAGGTACAAAGCAGAAATTTGATGTCTGCCGCACGTCAAACACCATTCCCCAGCTGTCCTGTGGAACCCTCTTGCCCACAGTGTCTGGGTGGCTGTGCAGTGCCTCACCCAATAGCTGATCCTCCTGCCTGGTGAGAACATTTCAGAGGGTTGCCTTCATCAAGCAGAGGAGGGTACTCGAGTTGCTGGGACCAGTTTTTCTGCCACAATCGTATACAGGCATGTCTTATCCATCTCATCCCTAGAAGTTGCATTGGGCCTGGGATGAAGAAAAAGAGATAGAAAGATTTCCTCCGGTTTGAGTTACCTCACAAACACACCATCAGTAAAGTGCAAACACATGCAACTATGCGCATTAGTAGGTGTTCTCTGTTCAGACACAATTTGTCATCCAAACAAAAGCTCAGAATTTAAGGAAACCAGATGGATCCTGGGTACAAATTCATCATGCTGCTCCTCAGCATACATCCACTACAAGCTGTGCTTTGAAAAGAGACATGCCACCTTGGGTGTTGCCCTGGGGGGCATGCACCAGCACCAGCCCAATGCCACAGGCTCAGTGATTGACCCAGCATCACTCAGATTTGTTGAGACCACCAGTAGGCGTAACTTTGTCAGCTTTAACACAGCTCTCGATGCCACAGCACCTGAGCAGAGGCGGCGCTCCTGGGCACCTCCAGGTGCCTGGCAATCCTTCCGCGACGCTCCAGGATGAGAGGTTTTCACGGGCATCCTTGTCCCGTGAGCGGGTGGGCGAGAAAAGCATCTGTCGCACCACGACGGCCCTGCCTCGGAGAGCACCGGGGCCGGGGCTGCGGGCGCGGAGGGAGAGCGGGGACGGCGTGACCCCGCCGGGAGCGCGGGGCCATGGAGGCAGCCGCGGACAGCGACCGGTTCGGCTACATCTTGGAGCTGCTCAAACGGGACAAGGTAGTGACGGCGAGCGGGCGGTACGGCACCCCGGGACGCGGCGGGGCGAGCGGGCAGCGCCCGCGGCCGGAGACGGCTCCCTTCGCAGGGGGCTTTTTAGGGGAAAGTGGGGGCAGGAGTAACTCGTCCTTACAGCTAATGTACTCTGGAGGTTCGACTAATATCTACTGCACACTTACGAGGCTCTGAGGTGAAAAAGTTAAAAAATAATTTCCGTGCGAAGTGTCCCACGGCCCAGCGCAGTTGGGCGGGCTTCTGTCGCGTTTGCAGCCCTGCTGCTGTCCCGTGTGCGGCAGAATGCCCCGCTCCAGCGTGGGGATGGGATGCGCCCGCACTGATTCAGAGTTGGCAAGTATTTTGAGGAAAACAAGCATAAGCATTTCATGGGGAAAAAATGTACTGTTGAACTGTTGAGCTGCTGATACATGTGAAAACCAGGGAGCACCAAAGATTCAGGTGTGGTGTTTTTTTTTTTAATAAAAAATTAAGCAGCCACAATATTTTTAAACTTAAAAATAATTGTGGCAAATGATGGTGCTATTGGACATACTGCTTGCTCCAGACTCATCCTAATGATTTTCCAGCATATCTCCAGAGTCTGCCTTTACAGCCAGTTTTTTGTGCACATCTTGCTCTTTCCCTCTCCACTCCCTCTTCTAAAGTTCTGGAAGAACCTTTAGAGCAGGTGAATGAGGAGCTTCCTGGGTGATTTTCTGCTTCTCCTTGCCTGTGAGTAATCATTCCAGGGTTTTAAAGGAAAATTCTGTCTTGTTCTGTCCCTTTTACACACCAAACAAAATCATAAAGTGTTTCAGGCCAGAAACTCCTTGTGCCTGGAATGTCCCTGTAATGGGGTGCTACATCTGTCCCTTATCCCACAGTTAAGTAGTTTGTACTTAATTCAGACACCCTCTGCAAGAGCATATGGCTTGATAGACAGCAGAGTTGGCATGCTCGTGTGAAATATGCATGTTTATTACAAAGAGTGCTGTTGTTTATACATAGCCAATGACATTGTTAAGTCACATCATCACAGACATTTGATGTACATGAAGGAAAGGGGAGCAGTACCAGTTGTGTGACGGCTACAGAATTTCCATCGTGGGGATCACTGCTTGAAATTCTCCAACACCCTGCTCTCAGACCTCTTGCTCTCCACATTTTCCTTTTGCATTTTTTGAACCTTCAGACCAGGGTTTTAGATTACAGCCTCTTTGTAATTTATTGATGTTATCCAGCAGCTTGCAGGTGTTCTGCTGGGATAATTAAACTGCTTTCTCAGATGACATAAATCATGCCAGCAAAAGGACTCTTCTGCGTGGCAGACTGTATGTGCTTGGAATCAGGATATTGCTGCTTAGAGGTTCCTGCACTCCAGTCTTCCCATTTCCCTTCAATAAAGCTTTTTCAATAAAGCCTGGAAGCATTAACATTCTCTGAGTTAACTGCTAAGCATCTGGCTTGCACTGAACAAAGACCTATTAGAAAACCAGGATGCCATAAGAATACTTTACACTTGCACACTCACCTCGCAATTCACAGGGTCCCTGCAGGTACATGCATCAGCTCTTGAACCCTGGGCACATGACCCCTTTTGGCAAGTGTGCTGTTTTTCCACTTAGCTGGCAACTTCGTCAGACCTCTAAAACAGGGCAAATCATTATATATCGCTTTTCCCCAGGGGAGTGTCACTTCAAAAACCTGTTATCTCTTTTAATGGTCTGTACTCATTATTCTCCCGTGGCTCCCCTTCGCACGTACAACTGGTACATAGTACCTAGAACAGAAAGATGCATGTAGCACTTTTAGTTCCAATACGACAGTCCTTGTGTAATCCATATTTCCACGACATCTGTTTAGGCTCACTACAATACTCTCTGAGATATTCTGGGCCTCCATGGCACCTGTCACAAATGTCACAGTAGCATCTGAGAACTCCAAAATACCCCTGAGGGACATATTAACAACTAACTGCATTTTGTATCACAGACACTGGTGCAGAAGGAGATTGTATGACCTTCTTTCTGGACTCTGAAATCTCAGTTCAAACCACAGCAAGGACACTCATCTCAAAATGATGCATTATTCCAGAAATTGTCTCAGGCTTCTTCCAATCCTGCCTCTTTCCCCACCCCTCCCCCAAATTATTCCCTGTAAATTTACTTTTGCAATAGTTAAAACGGCAAATTCCTATTCCAAACATATTCTCATCCCAGCTATTCATCCTAACTCCAAATTGTTTTACTTTCATAGGTGTATGCTCTCTTTTACCAAAATGCATGTGATTCTCTTGTAGTATTAATTTCAAAGTATTTTTAGATACTGTGAAGAAACAATCATATCTGATGGGCTAAATGATACCAATACTTGCCATCTGTTTTGTAAAACCATTTCTGAGCATTTTTCTGTAAGCAGAATATAATCAATAAACTGATATAAGCAAATGTGAGTCTCAGAGGAAAGCTAACACCAACACTATCCTGAGATCCCCTTATTTAATTGAAATTAGGATCTTGGCATGCTCTATTTTTTTAATCAAGGCACTCACCCTCTCACTTCTTTACTTGGTTTTACCATCTATTCCTGAACTTCACATGGTTTGCAGAAACTGACAGTTTGTGGTTCATAAGGACCAGCTTTAAAAGTTGTTCTCCAAAATAAGCTTTTAGAGAAATACATACTACTGAAAACAAGGCCTCAAACCTATACGATATGAACATGAGAAATACATAAAAATCATTTTAAGAGCATTTCAAGTTCTGCATGCTATGCTGCAGGTGACACTGATTTCTGTCCCCTCCTTCTGCCTTGTTTCATGTAATGACTAATGTAAAATTCTCTTGCGGTAGCATTTTAGCTTTTGTCCAGGTGACAGTAAAGGATAGAGCTATACAGGAGTTCAAACTGAAATCACAATTAGCAGCTACAGAGGAGAAATGCAACATTTACTAATGGATATGGTGGCTGAAAAGTGGCTGTGGGCTGCCTGACTCAGCCAGACTGGAGCTCTGCTCCTCATGCTAAAGAAGATAAGGGTTTACATATTTCTTGCTTATGTGCAGGAAAGTGCTTCTTTGGGGTTTGGATCCCTATGAGGAGAATTCTTCTCTAACAGTAATTTTCTTCCATTTACGGAGTGTTCAAAAGCATGCCAGAATATGTGTATATTGTGAGGGATATTTGCATAAAGAAGTGACTCTGCTTGAAAGAGTATGTAAAGATAACTTGGAGCTCAGTGTCAGGCAGCAGCATTAAGTTAGGTACTTCAGAGAGGTCTGAGTTTGGAATCTAGCAGTAAAGAGCGGTTAAAATCCAATTTGCCTGTCTTCACAGTTTTTAACCAGTTACTTGGCTGGGTTAGTCAGCCTCTGTGACAAAGGTATGTTTCCACATCTTAGACATGTCCTCATCTCTGCAAGAGTTTCCCTGAAGCGCCTAGAAGCACATGGGATGTGACATGGCAAGGATGAGCTGCCAGCTGCCCAAACCAGGACACAGGGTTATCTACAGTCTGAAGCAAAGTAGAGAAGTTTGTGTGAACACACGTGTGTTCCATGTGTACTGTACTATTTATTATGTCATATTTTATCGTGTCAGAAACTGAGCCTGTGACTGAATTTCTTGTACATTTATTTGTGGTTTTTTGTTTGTTTGATTTGTTTGTTTGTTTGCTTGTTTATAAATGTAAATGGCTTATATTCTAAATCCTTTTCAAAATAACCTTACATTTTCTTTCTGCTAAACAGTAATAATTTCTTTAGAGGTAGGACTGTCTTTTAATTCAGAACTGGTAGATATTTTGATTCAAATATCTTGTATTTTTGGGAGGCTTTTTCATTCGATGTCTTTCATTTGCTTGGCAAGTGATTACAATCTATGGAGAGAAAGAGCAGAGTCCTCTGTGTGGACTATGTATGCAGCTGCTCCTTGGATCCTCTACTGCTTTCCAGATGTTCTGGAACTGAAGCAGAGTGCTGTACATGTGGCATAAGTCAAAAGTAAAGACACACTGAACCAGTTTAGCACACTTTGAGACATCCTAGCTACGAATCCCACACAAAGCTGATTGCAGACCCAGTATTCTGGAAGTTCAGTGAGCGCAGTCTTTATTGAATCAGCGCTCTGTGCACAGCAGTGGCACGTGGGACCTTCTGAATTTGTCCAGTCCAGCTGATCAGGTTATGGAATCTGTTAGGAAACCTGTCCAGCCTTGAGGATTATGGACCTGTGGCACATCTCTGCAGAGAAGACAAACAGCTCTGAACCAATGCATATGGGGCTGATATTTTTGTTTTTATTATGAGAACCTCAGGCCATAGTTATATTCAGATTGAAACACCCAAGGTCTACAGATCCTTGCTAGCTCTTCAGGGTCACACACTTGAAGGGCAGCCATTGTGAAGACAAAAATGAGCCTCTGTTCCTGAGCCAAAACAGGCACATTTCTCTCAGGCAGCATAAATTCCTGCCTTATTGCTGAGGGGACAATATATCTTTCAGCCTCCACGACTGGGAAAATCCTGTGGATAGAAGTCATCTTCATTAAGTTCAACTATTCAGGACTAAGCAGAGAAGCAAATTGCATTACTGACAATTTACAGAGAGCAGGATGAGGGCTATCACCCCTCTGAATTCATCCTGGAAGAAAACACATTGCGTAGGGAGAAAAATATCTGTGTGATAGCTCAGTCCCCAAGTCAGTCTTATTAGCTCAGGAAAAGGTTTGTTCTCATCCTGCATATCTCCACTCTGATGCTTTAGCTCTAATATTTTCATTCAGGGGAAGGCAGATCAGCAGGAAACTGACTCAGTCTCAAGCTGTGGTTGCTAAAACAGCATGAAAATAAAAGTCTTGAAAAGCTTTGGTCTGAGGACCTACTGAAGGCAGAGGAGATATTGGCAGAACCTTTCTCGTGCTTTGGGAAAGGCTTGTGTTTTTTCCTGCAGTAGGACTGCAGCTGCACTGTTTAACAAGTGTAGGATTTTTACAGCTTGTTGGAAAGCAGTGCTGCTGTTTCCTTCTTGAAACTATCTTAATAGTTAATGCAAATGAGCACTTGGGAGATTTCTGCATACAAATGAGCACTTGGGAGATATCTTCATATCAATTATTAAATTAACAAGCACATTTAACCTGAGGAGGGGGGGCAAATAGGATGGCAATGCCCACCCATCCTAGTTTCTGTTTTCTTCTGCTGTCTTGGGAGTGCAGGGCATGCTGTAACTCCTGGTCTGACCCTGTCCACTGAGGCAACAGGTGAATTTTGAACAATGTGTAGAACTACTTAAACACTATCCAGGTATTACTCCATGACAAAAGAGTCCCTCATGAGCAGAACTGGTGTCTACTTGATTCATATCTTTGGCTGGAAACAAAGCAAAAGGGTAGGTCTGACTTCTGTGGTCATGCAGATCTTATTAACCCCCCTCTCAGAAGCTAAGGACAGAAGTATTTTCTGACATTGGTTTGTGCTCTTATCTTTTTAATGTATCAGTTGTTCATAGCTGTTGCTATTTCCTCTCAGTACCTGAAACTAATGAGAATTTTGGCACTGCAAATTTAGTAGTCTTGGGTCGAGGGAGGATCAAAAGGCTAGTAAAAATGTTTGAATGCAGAACAGGGAGTTTTGCCCTTTGGAGGCCTTCAAGGACATTTTCTTCCATCTAATATCTTAACATGATGGAGGTGGTAATTATAATCTTGCTCCAAACTACCCTGAAGCTAGAGCAAACAGGTACACAAACAAGTTAATACCGTAATGATCTATGAAGAGGTTGAACAAAAATAATTTGTGAGTCCTGGCAGTAACAGTAGCTGGCGCTGTGGTCCCTGTGAAGACTTCACGAGGATGGGGGAAAATTTGTGTGTTTGTCTCTGCTAGCAACACCCACCTGCGCTGGCATCTACACCTCTGGCATGGAGCACAGAATGGTTTTCCTTGCTGAGCCACCAAAGACAAAATTTCTTCCTCCTGTTTCAAAGGCAGCCTTAGAGCCAAGGGGTCTTTGTTTTAGTCTGAGGCTGATAGTTTATTTGGCCCTGCATCAACCACAGTCCAGTAGTGTGCCAGGGCAGACAAGTGCTTATTAAAAGCTGCCTGCCTGTAAGGAAAGCTGGAATCAGGAAAGCTGGGGAATAGTAGAGGTGGGTAGGAGATAATATACTTATTCAGAGGCTTGCAAATCATTATTCAAAACATAGTTGGAAGGCTAATAACCCATGTCCTTACCAACCTGTTCTCCCCACACCCAGTTAAGTGACATGTTTCAGTTTGAATATACATACTGTATATTTTACTGACATTATCAGAAGAATTTAAAGCAGAGCACTCTGTATTTTTATGACACTGGTTACTAAAGTAAAACGCCAAATAATATGAGTATTTTGTAGAAAGTCCTTCTTTGTTGTATGGCCATGTTAAAAATCACCTCTGTCTTCATGATTTCTGAGTGTAAATTTCCATTCGTTTCACATCCAGGGCACTGAAACCCAGGTGTAAATAATGCCCAAGTAAGCCATTTCAACTGTGTCTGTTTTAATGACTTGTGTGAAAAGTAGTTTTGAGGGGAATAGGGAACTTCTTAGCCTGATGTTTTTCTTCAAATATGCAAGTAGGTCAAGTTTGGTGCTTGTCAAACTGACAAGGTTTCATCATTCACATAACCCAGGCTTCATGTATTTTAATTAACTAAACCTGCTTCTGCTGTGTAATGTGAGGACAGTGCATGCTTTCACTCCAAGCTTGCTAAGTGGTGTTCTTTCTCCCTTAGCTTAATGCTATGTTAACTGTTGCCACTGCAATGGTTGTGTCTGCATCCTTGCCAAAACCTGAAGGTGCTGGAAATTTTAAAGTATTTTTTGTTTGTTCTGGCGGATGGTGAAAAGGGTATTTACTACTCCTTTTCCAATGGAAACATACTGTAAGGGAAGGATAGGAGGTGCTGGCCATCATAATCACTTCCCCACCTATTTTTCATCTTAGCTGCCACAAATCTGCCTGGTGCATGCCTCTTGCATATTTGAGAACTCATGGCAGCCAGGCAAAGTTCCCAGTAACTGGAAAAGGGGAAACACCTCACCTATTTTTAATTAGGGGACAAAATAAGATCTGGGGAATTACAGGCTTATGAGCCTTACCGCAGTGCCTGGGAAGATCATGGAACAGATCCTCATGGAAAAATGTTTAGGTACATGAAAAACAAGGAGGTGGTCTGAGACAGCCAGCACAGCTTCAATAAGGGCAAATTGTGCCTGACTAAACTGGTCACCTTCTGTGATGGGATGACTGCAAGAGCTGACAAGGGAAGACCAAGAGATGATTTCTGTAAGGTCTTTGACACAGTCCCACATGGCATCCTGGTCTCCAAACTCGAGAGACATGGATTGGATTGATGGGCTATTCAGCAGATAAGAAATTGGCCAGAGAGCTGTGGTCAATGGCTCTGTGTCCAGGTGAAGGCCAGTGATGAGTGGTTTTCCTCAGGGCTCTCTCTTGGGACTGGTGCTCTTCAGTGTCTTTATAAATGACATGGACAGTGAGATCCAGGGCACCCTCAGCAAATCTGCAGATGGCACAAAGCCGAGTGGTGCAGCTAAAACAGAAGAAAGAAGGAATGCCATTCAGGGAGACCTGAACAAACCAGAGAAGTGGGCCCATGAGAATCTTATGAAGTTCAGCAAGTATGAGGAGCTGTACCTGGATCTGGGTAGTTCCAAATGTGAGGACAAGACTGGGAGAAGTCATTGAGACCAGCCCCGAGGACAAAGACTAGAGGATTCTCGTGGATGAAAAGTTGGATATGAGGCAACAGTGTGCACTTGAAGCCCAGAGAGGCAATTGTATCCCGGGCAGCATCAAAAGAAGTGTGGCCAGCAGCTTGAGGGAGTGATTATCCCCCTCTACTCTGCTTTTGTGAGACCCCACCTGGAGTACTGCCTCCAGCTCTCTGATTCTCAGCACAAGACGACAAAGGGATGCTGCATCCCTGGAGTAAGGCCAGGGCTGAAGGAAGCATGAACAATCCATTCTTCTGGAAGGTGTCCCTGGTTAAAGTGGGGGGGATTGGAATTAGATATTTAGAATGAGAGGACACCATCTTAGGCTGCACCAGGGGAAATTTAGGTTGGACATGAGAAAGATTTTCTTCAAAGTCCAGGGAGGTGGTGAAAGCATTTAAGGAAAGATTGGATATGGCACTTAGTGCCAAGGTCTAGTTGACAAGATAGCTCTAGGACACATATTGGACTCGATGGTCTCAGATGTCTTTTCCAACCTGATTGATTCTGTGATTCTGTGATCTTCAAGGCCTGTTGCAACCCAAACCGCTCTACGACTCAGCGATTCTACGACACGGATACCACAGCAGGTGGGGGCTGAGCGGGAAAGCACTGAGCCCTCCCGGCCGCTGGGACGGGCAGCATTTCCGGTGCCGCTTGGCGAAAAAGAAGGACCAAAACAATAGCGGCGAGATAGCCGGCGTCCCGCGGGGAACAGCGCGGCGGGGGCGGCTGGACAGCTCCACTGCGCGGNGGCTGATGGCCCTGTGAAGGGCTGACGGCGCCCCGGCGCAGGAGGAAGAGGCGCGGGGATGGAGAGCGATCGGCTGGAGAGCCCGGTGAGCGCGGGGCGCGGCCTCCGGGGCGGGGTGCGTCGTCTCTCGTGCAGCGGGGGGGGACACAGGGTGTGTACCTGCCTGCCTGCGTCCCTGTCT
>VXBU01004714.1:33358-44389 GCA_013400315.1 Bombycilla garrulus | reverse complement strand
CCCCCCGGTGTGCGCCGACAGGTTCGTCTGTCAGCGCAGCCGGACGGCGGGCAGGGCTCCCCGGGAGCTCCGACGGGCGCGGGGCGCGGAGGGGAAGCGCTCTCGGAGGGCGCCGGGAGGAGCGGGCGCTGCGCTGCCGCTGCCCATGCCCGCCCGACACTCGGTTCTTGCCCGGGGCGGCCGCGGGGGTCGCGGAACTGCTGAAGAGCCGCACCGATCCACAGACGGCTCTTTATGCGACAGATAAAAGACGTCACTAAATACACAAACAAATAAATGAATGGTGTTCCTGACTCGGAACTGTTGCCCTAATAAAGTCAAGACAGTTTCAGTCTTTAAACGTGAATTACATGTCTAGAAAGCCTGTTGTTTAACCAGTCTGACACTTAATTTATTTTTTTTTTTCTCCTCCCTTTTCGTAACCCAGTGGGCAAGCTAAACATACTGACTCCTATTGTTAAGAACTATGGTTGCATTCGTTTCACTAGGTCCTTGAGTGGAATTAAGACTACTCCCCTCCTTTCCTCCCCTGCAATGCAGGCATGACCTAAAGATGAACTGAATTTGCCTAGTGGCAATACTCACTTCAGTTGAGATGAATGCTGTCAGTCCTTTCGTAGATGTTAATTGACATTTGTTTTAGCTAGAGAAGTGCCTCAAACCAGATAAAACTGTGTGCATTTATTCTGCAGAGCTGGGGTTTGGTGATACAAAGCAGTGCTATAAGTCTTGGTGGTTTGTGTTTTCCTGCACTTACACTTGTTTCTCCCTCTTCTATCATGAAGGTTGCAATTAAGGGTATTGAAAGAGAGCTTATCTGCCCAGCATGCAAGGAGCTGTTTACCCATCCATTGATCCTTCCCTGCCAGCACAATATCTGTCACAAATGTGTGAAAGAAATACTTTTTGCATTTGAAGACTCCTTTGCTGATGGAGGCTCTGAATCCTCTAATCAGAGTAGCCCTCGAATTAGAATCTCTGCTTCTAGCATGGATAGAATTGACAGGATTAATAGATCAGGTATGTATCAGATTTTGTGCATGTTTTCTTGATTTTATTATTGGACTGGCTTGAGCTGGATGGTGTCTGCATTGGTACCGTGTCTTCTTGGTACTCCTGATGCGGTTATAGAGATGTCTTAGGAATAGTGCTACTCTTGTTCATTTTGTGTCAAGGACAATGCACTCTGTTTCATCTATTCATCTTTGTAGCATTCTGTAAATCTTTATAACCATTGTATTTGTTTATTTCTGTATTTCAGTTACATGGAGATGCAATAGCATCATGTTCAGTAGCATGGATAGATAGATTTTGGTGATTTCATTGTCTGCCAGTGGTTTGCTCTGGTTTTAACCAGCCCCAATGCAGTAGTTCTGACTTCCTCCTGAGCCTGTGTAGACTTTGCAAGCTAGTTTTGTTCCACCCACTTAATTATGCATACAGTAAATAATTTTTCATTGGTTATGATTATTGCACGGTTGCAGATATGAAAGACAGATGGCTGTAAGCAGACAGCCCTAATAGCCTCCTTCATTGTGGTCTGCTTGAAGATTTAAGGAGTGCTTAGCTTTAGGACTCCTCATGCTCTTTGTGGTATCATGCTAGAAAGATTCCTGCAGTCTTTTTAATCCACAGATGAGTTAGTCTGCTTTTATACAGATGCATTGGAAGTGCTTTGTGCATGCTTTACTTCTTGAAAGATACCTCATCCTGACTTTCAGGCTTTCTTCTGATGTAATTATCCACTTTAAAACCACACTCCCCTGTGCTCTGGAAGAGCTACCAACAAGACAAACTCTAAAACTCTGTCTTACATTTCATGTTACTAAAGTTTATCCTTTCCAGTTTTCACAGATCAAATGTGCAATTTCATCAGCTTCTTTTAAACAACTATGTAGTACTGCTTGGTACTGAATTGTTAGACTGGTACTCTTTCAAATCAGATTGTTCAGCAAAAAGCCACTAGTTCTTGGTACTCTTGCTACCCCCACCACCCTGTCCTGAGATAGATGTATACTAGTTGTTGCTGTAGTTGTAATCTTTAGATTCATTGTGTTCTGCCACCTTCTCAGCAAACTGATGGGAATGATGGGAATCTCCTCATCTGACCTGCTACCATAGAGGTGATTGCTTTGCTAAAGATCTGTTTGATAAGTAGCAAGAGAGGGTTGAGATCTGGAAAAAATGAGCTTCCCCCCTCTCACCTCAAAGAGTGTTGGGCAGATGCACATCACAGGAAAATTATCATCTCAGACAGTTCAGATTTGTAGAACGAAAAGCATATGGAAATGGAAGCATTAAAGAATAAGTTTTTAAATGGAAGCATTAAAGAATAAGTTTTTAAATATAGATTATCCCATCTTTGCTTCTAATGTTACAGGCATTATAGCTCCATTGCTATGTCAAGTGTAAGATTTGCTCTCAGACCAGTTTGGTACCAGCAGTGGTCACCAGCTTGCAATTTACATTTGCACAGTTGTTGTCTTGCATCTGGAGTACTTATACTGTGCATTACCTTGCTAAATTGGCTTTGTGATCTGTAGGAGAATTTGCAAAGAAACAGCTCCCGAAGAGAGAAAATGTAAGGAAAGTATCCAAAATGGGGTCTCACATGCATAGCAAAAACCCACTGGAACTTCTGTGAGGCTTGTGCAGGGTATGTCAGTGTCAAGACCTCAGTGTGTCACATTTGAAAATGCATATGACACCTTCTACCACTATGGGGTTTTGATTTTTTATTCCCCGCTTCATGAATCCCTGATGTCTCCATAAGGAATATAATCTATTAAATGGGTTGACATTTAAATTCTTGGTATGCCAGAAGGAGCTGGTCTGTATTTGGTCGTGTTCTGTATTTGTTGTGCACGCACAGCTTGCATTTACAAGTTCAATTTATCTTAATATAAAAAGGGCAGAACTCATTAAAATGGAGTGTATGTGCTGCTCAAAATCCAGTGAGTTGGTTTAAAAATACTCTTCTGTTTATATTGTATTTAAAATAAATTTTAATTAACGAAATCTTGCTGTATATAACGTGAAAATGAAAGCTATTTTTTATTGCTATTCCATTATCTCTAATGTTACTGTAATTAGTGTTGGTGTAATTAAAGTGTGTAATGTGGTTATGTTGATACTTGTGCAAATGTTTGGAATATCTCTCTCTGTGCCTCCTCCCCCCTAATGCCTTCTTTCTTCCTTTTCCACTTAAATCTTACACTTGTTATATATGCCAGGAAATTAAACATTCTTGCCTTTCAACCCTGCAGGACTTTAACAGCCAAGGAGAGAAAAGTGATGCTTTTCATTTGAACCATTGTATACCAATGGTATATCTCATTTTTTTGATGTCTAAACAGCTCTCTGTTCATTGTTCACAGCCTCACAGAGGAGGTCTTTTGGGTGCAGAGGTAGAAACGCTTCACTTCTTGTATTGGCTAGAGATAGTATAGCATTTAGATCTCGAGTTAAATATTGTTGGTTAGCATATAGCTTTTTGTCAGTGGTCAAGTCCACAAAAAGACTTTTGCAGTGAGCAAAGGTACAGCAAAGAAGTTGTATAAGGACAGCTTTTCATTCTGTGCAAGACTGATTTAAAGGTCAACTGGACTGGATTTCAGTTAAGGGTTGGATTATATTTTTTAACTTGTGCGTATATGAATATATATTGGTGGGTCCAAAAATGCACACAGAATGAACCCCAGCAGTCACCGCACCACCTCCTCCACCCCCTGCTTTTTAATTTTCAGTTTACATGCTCAAGTTTTAAGGAAACTGCTGTCTTATTTGTAATAAAGTGTGATTACAGGATTGATCTTAGGTTTACAGCTCATGATTGGCCATTTCTTCTAAATGGAATATAATATTGACTCTTTATTTTGTCTAAGCCTGCTTAATTTGATGAAGAACAGATTGGAATTTACACTATTTTGATATGAGTAGGTAGTTCTGAATCTCACAGTTTACCATAGCACATGAATATGTGAAGAAAATGAAATATTTTACACTTACAGACTTGTAATATTCAGGGTTGAAGGATAGTCGGTCTTTTGATTATATCTCATTTCCAAAACTGAGCTCGTCTGAGCATCTCAGCCCTGTGTGGACTTATTTAATAATGATTACTTTTTTTTTTTTAAATGTAATTGTTGATCAAAAACAGGAGGAAAAAGTCCCCAAACTCCTTGGTGCCACAGTATTGGCAGACACATGAGCAATGCATAGGAATATGGTGTCCTTCAAGAAAGATGTGAACTGAGCTAAACACAAATCTGAATTTCACACTCAGAGGGGGACAAAGTAGGTGATTGGAAGAGGAAGTTTAAATTGCCTCAGTTGAAGGCTGAAAGTGCCATAAAACAGAGATACCACATGGTACCATTAGACCTCTTGGAAAGCTGTCTCTGTCCGCTCCTTTTGCAGAAAGCTCTTTTGATTTCTGAAAAACATAAGTAACTGAAAATAACATTTTTACTCTGCTGGCTTCTCTTATGAGGCCTCTCCCCTTTCCCTTCCTCCTTCCCCTCTCTCTTTCCCCCTCTCTCTTTCCCTCCCCCTTCCCTCTTTACCTCCTTCCCCTTGCTCTCCCTATCCCATTTTCCCCCTTCCCTTTTTCCTTCCCCTCAAAGCCCATCCAAAAACATTAACTGAGTTAGGGGGTGGCAATATACATTTCTGTTTAAAAAACAAAAACAAACCTTTCAAGAGAATCCAGTTGACTTTTAAATTTTTTTTTTAAACTTTCGCACATTTAGTGTCCATGTCTACCACAACCACAGAATTCTGGTAATACTGTTTACTTGAAAAACACAGCTTTTAGATGTCTTATCCCTTTGTAAACCATTCACTGCAGCTTGGACTTCTCAACATTTGAAGTGTTGGTACCTCTTCTTGGGAAGATGATGTTTAAACATTGTTTTTAAAGGACATACTTAAGATTGCTCTTTGACTTGAGTCTTTGCAATCTGTATGGTAATATTTGTGAGTCTGAGCATGAGTGTATGTTGTGCCTTTTTTATTTTTATTGGAAGTGATTGAGCAAGTTATTGCAAGTGGAGCAATCACTTTACAAATCACAGTGGAAAATTTTATGTGATAATTTCTAATATTTCACAAAATACATATTTGCTTCTTGTAAACTGAGTTGGCAAAGTGTAAAAGAGAATGTGGATTGGAACTAAGTTTTTCTGAGCTGCAGATCTAAATATGTCTACAAAATCAAGTTTTTTTTTCTCTGTTTGTTTTTTTGTTTGTTTGGGATTTTTGTTTGTTTGATTTTTTTTTGGGTGTGGTTTTTATTTGTTTGGACTTTTTTTTAATATAACCAGAATTTAGTTTCAGCAAATTGGACCAAATACAGATAGGAAAAACAGTGTCCAAAGTAATTCATTACTTCATCAGTGCTTTCTTCTTAAAATATGAGTGTCGAAGTCCTTTAAGCAGAAAGCAAACCAGAGTGTTAATATTTTAACACTCACTAGACAAAAAGAGAATGTATTTCCTTATTTTTTGAGTATTGAAGTGGCAGAACACACGGGGAAGCTTAGCAAATAAATTTCCAGGATTTAAAACAGGAAAAAAACCCCAACCTAGACTCTCAGAGTGCTGTCAATGAAAAGGGATGAGACATCTGAAGGTGTGCAGGACTTCTTGATACTGGATTGCTTTCTGTAAACAATGTCACCAGTCTTTGCAGAGCACGGTTCATGATGACAGTCTCATTTTGATCCAGAATGAAAGGCCTCCATTGGGATGGATATGAATTTCAGATTGTATTTTTAAACTTGACCACTGCACCATGGTTTTTTTTCTTGTTATCTTGCTTTGTCATTATTTGCTCTCTGCTCTAGCATACTACTTGTATGCAGTCCCAATATGTGCTGCATTGTATGATTATTTTCTTAGTTTCAGGAAATGTGTGTATTCTAGGTCACTTTTTGTAGCTGTTGTCTGCATGGCGCTGCATGTGAAGTCATCTTTTTGTCTAGGACATTGTAGAAGTCTGTGTAGAAAATTTCTCTGTGTTCCTGTGTGCAGTGCTAGCTTGGAGCATACACTGGAAAAACAGTTTGTGTTTCACTGCTGTTGCTGTGCCTTGCATGTGTGTATTGCTGTGTATGCCAAGTTATAGGTACTGCAGGATGTGTATTAATTAATTCACTTCAAGTAAGTACTAAAAAAAAATGTTAAATTGGACAAAAATCTCTGCTCCCTTAGGCAGAGAGTTGCATACCTGTGCCTTGTGTCACCCATCCTGTTCTGTAAATGCAGCCTAGTTGTTCTGCTCAGAACTTACAGAAAGGCATGAGACCAAGCTGGGGGGGAGACTGTCAGTGCATGCACACTTATCCATGCTCTGATTGTGACTTCTTAGCTGACAGTCATGCATAGCTACCATGGGTCAAATTTCAAAGATATTTAAAGGAACTAATTCCTTGTAAGAGTGTTGGTTTGGTGTTTTATTTGAAGAGACTGGAAAGGGCATGATAGGAATGGAGGCTTTGGATTGTTAGGTGAAAGAGCAACGGGAAAGCAGTTCAAGGCAAGTGTATTTTGGGTAGCATAACAGGGCACTTCAGAAAGAAGTAAAGCATTAGCATTTTGATGGGAAAATACTGATTAAATGCAGACAACAGTAATTTTCCTGTTATGAAAAAGAGCCAATTTCAGCACTCAATTCAGTTCTAAGTCATACCTCCATTTACAAATTTGTTCGTGTCCTGGATTCAGCTGGGATAGAGTTAATTATATAGTGGAGTATATATTGGAGGGATAACAATAATAAAAAAAATAGTAATACAAAAGAGTGAGAGGAATAAAGTCCAAGAAGAACAAGTGATGCACAATATAATTGTTCACCCTGTCGCACGTGACTGCCCCTAGTTTGTGTCCTGGATATGACATTCTGTGGTATGAAATATCCCTTGGGCTGTTAGGGTCAGCTGTCCTGGCTGTTCTCCCTCCCATCTTGTCAGGCACCTGCTCTCTGGTGAGGCATGGAAAACTGGAAAGTCCTGGATTTAGGGTAAGCACTTCTTAGCAACAGCCAAAACACCAGTGTGTAATAACCTCATACTGAATCCAAACCACAGCACTATACTAGCTACTAAGAAAATTATCTCTAACCTAGATGAAATCAGGACAGTTAGTTATACCAATATGCAGTGCTCTCAAAGAGATCTTAAAACAATGTACCAGCACTACAGAAGATGGATTTTTTTGTTTCTTTGGAAGGGAAAGCTGAGAGTATGCAAGTTAAGTAAAAAGACTGGCTTAGCCTGCTTTTGAAATACAAAAAGTATTCTTTCTCGTAGTTGCAGCCTGTGGATTCATGAGTGAGATGGGATACACTCCTGATTTGATAAACTCAGGAATATTACCTTTTGAATAACCTCTGAGTTTGTGTGAGCCATCTCCTTAACAGACTTGAAAGGCTTCTTAAGTTAGTGACTTTTCTTGAGCTTGTGATTTTATTTTGGAGAGAGGGGGAAATTTATGTGTAGCTGTTTGGCAGGAGTGCAGCTTCTCTGCAGTTCCTCCTTTAGAAATTACTAAAGATAGATGTACACTGTTTAGCAGATCCCTTTGGAGATCTGCAGTTCCTCAGTTCAGGGTAGAGTAACCTCTCAGATATAAGTATCTCAGATTCCCTTTGTTGAGCAGAGCTTATTTAGCTGCCCTCCTTTATCAAGGCCTTTCTGGAGGGGCCAAGTTGGCCTCAGTATTTTTTGACTAGATGGTTTGGCTGAGATGTCATACTGTTCCCTCGTTTTCCTGGTTTTCTTGTGGTGCCTCTTGGGATGAGTAAAGTAAGTTTGAAGTCAGCCAAAGCAAACTTCAGGGAGCTCAAGGTTGGCTATAAATTTCTGTTGCTCTGGGAGTAAGTATCTTTCACTTCAGTATCTTAGGAAGCTGTTGCTCTCTATACAGGTAACCAGTTAGTCTAAATCCGCTTGGCGTCCAAGAGGTTTGGTATTTATTTTTCAAAAGGTTATAGCTTGAGTGCATCTAAAAACTAGATAAAGACTGAATTGGAAGAGCAAAATTTATCTTAACATAAAATTAAGTTTTAGAGTAGTAGCTTGTAATGTCCCTTGGAATCAGACATTACACTACCTTGTCAGGGCAATTGTATTCTCTTTGGCTTGGCAGACTCCATATGAATTGGTGTTGTACTGATTTGGATGATGTGCTACAGTCTGGAATTGGTTCATAAATTCCTGTGCTTCTTTTAAAATCAAAACCAGTTTGGTTTATGCTCATCCTAAATTGGGTTTTGGTGTCTATACAGGCAGAAAACGCAATTCACTAACTCCGAGATCGACTCTGTTTCCTTGTCCGAGTTGCCAGCGGGATATTGATCTCGGAGAGCGTGGCATCAATGGCTTATTTCGCAACTTCACTTTGGAAACCATTGTGGAAAGATACAGACAGGCAGCCAGGGCAGCTGTTGCTATTATGTGTGATTTCTGCAAACCTCCACCTCAGGAGTCGACAAAGAGCTGCATGGACTGTAGTGCAAACTATTGCAATGAATGTTTCAAAATACACCATCCTTGGGGATCTGTGAAAGCCCAGCATGAATATGTAGGACCGACCACCAACTTCAGACCCAAGGTAAGTATTCTGTACCTTGCAGAATTTGGGTTGCAGCATTCTCATGTAGCTGCAGACATATCTATGCAGTAATGGTTGCTTTTTAGAAACATGATTGCTTTATTGACTATTGCTGTTATTTACTGAGTGAGCCACGAGCTTTTGCTCTAAGGATTTTTACTTTGTGGAATAGATTGTGTTATTTGTGACTGAATCTTTCCGCTTTTTTTTTGGTGGGGGTTTTTTTTGTTTTGTTTTGGTTTTTTTTAAGGCTTAATGATCACAGAATATTCTAACTTGGAAGGGACCCACAAGGATCATCAAGTCCAGCTTAAGTGAATGGTTCATACAGGGATTGAATCCACACCCTCAGTATTATTGGCGCCTTGCTCTTGTGCATTTAGAATGGGACTGCCTAGGGAAGTTGCCTGTGTGTGGCAAACTTAAAAACCCAAACACACCATGCTCCCTTTAGGCACATCCCATTTGGATGCCTTATGCTTGAACTTGATCCATCACCAAGCATCTTCTTTCTCTCCTTCCTTGCATCTAACAAGAGCAAAAGGTGGCGTTAAGGTCTCCCTTGTTATTACACTGTTATTTTTTTATCTATAGCAGAAGAGATAAAAATGTTTTTGCAAAATTTCTGCTTTATACACTGGTGCTGCTGTTGCTGCATTCAGATGAACAGTGATAACAAAATGCCACTATCTTTGTGTCTCGTGTTGAGCAGTACATGGTGCAGTGCATGGCACTGTCTCTTTGAATTTGTCATATCACAGATGTTACATGTCACAGATGCCGTCTTGCTAACCAGGGACCACAATAATGGCCTTGATGTCCCACCACAGACTGTGTGGCTGTACCTCCTTGCTGGAGGTCCCACAGATGCCAGAAATGCTGATGATCAAGGAGTCCTGATTAATTATGATTAAATTAAGTAAATTTGATTAATGTGCAATGTGTAAGAAGCTCTTGACTGCTGGTGTACCTTCCTTCTGAGACTGGAAAAATTGGAGTCTCTTAAGTTAGCAAGCTGGCAGATAGTGAACATTCAGAAGTCCAGCTGGTGGTGTTTTCCTTGAGTCTAAAACATTCATTCCAGCTGAAAGTGAGCACATGCTTCATATGCTTTCATATGCTTTCATTGCACACACATTGTGTGAAATGTCCCTCTGTTGGATAAATGAGAAAGGTGCGAGTTTGCGTACTGTCTTCTAGCTCTTGCTTAGAAGGGCTGTATAGCTCCTTAGAAACTTCTTTTCTATGGCATCTATACCCTCACAGCTGCAACACTGCTGTTTGAAAATACTAAAGGCATCTTGTGATCCCTGTGCCCTCCTAAAAGTGCCCTATGGTGTTATACTACATGCAGACTGAATTCAGAATTAAAAGTCAGTAGCTGAATTCTCTTAAAGCACAGCAAAATGGGGTGCAGTGGTTTACATTATTCTGACACTGATGTGTTGAGTATGTGTGTGCATGTGGGATTTAGCATTTCTAATTGTATGTAAAGACAGAAAGAGGGGAAGAAAGAAGAAAAGCAGTAGTTAACTTTAGGTTCTACTTTTGTGAAAAACTTCCCAACAGTGATAAGCTGATCTTTACTGTGCTCTTACAGAAAGTTTTCTGAGGGCTGTTTGACCCTAGTGTAAAGAAATAAAAGTGTGTTTTTTCATTGCACTGCATTTTTAGGACCTGAGCTGAAAACATGAAGTATTTGTTGATTTCCTAAGCAATGTTCTCAGTCACCACTTTAATTTACAACCAGGCTGGAGAGCACTTTGTAGCATGTTTGGTGGGAATGGGAGAAGGACGTACTGGTCTGATCTTGAGTGTTGAAAGAAGACAAGGCAGTCTGCTGACCTCTGCTGTCTCTCACCTGCAGGGTGTAATTCTTGCTTGTATGAGGAGATGAATAAAAATGCAGATTTTCTGTGAGGTGTGGCTTTACACTACTGTGGAAAAGTTACATCCACGGACTAACTGAATGACTGTAGTTTTTGGAGATGTTTGCCTGCACAGCTGATTTTCCTGGCAACTTTCTTTTTTCCTTTTTTATTTCCTTCCAAATACAGTAGTCAGTCCAAATGGGATTGCTAACTGCATATTGGCTTAATGATAGTCTTAAGGTGCTGGTGAGATTGATGTCTTTGGGCTTTTCACCATAGCTTAAGATACCGTTTGAGACTTGAAAGCTGGTTTCAGGTTTTAGCTTATTGTGTCCATATTTGTGCAGCTCACAATTTTCTATTTTTATGCCCTTTTCTGATCTTTCTTGTGTGGGGGTGTATTGAAACTGAAAAGCTTCCTCAAAAGCTCCTCTTTGGTAACTTCTATGGAATAGAAGACTCAAATGTTGAAATGTCGTCTTTCGGTGCTCTTGAATGAGGCCAAACAAATGTGGTTTTTTTTGTTTTGTTTTGTGGTTTTTTTTTT
>VXBU01004714.1:12051-33341 GCA_013400315.1 Bombycilla garrulus | reverse complement strand
TTTTGTTTTAATCAACACACACACACAGATGCTTTACATTATTTGATCTGTTGCCTGAGCTTGGACTTGAGCAGCACTTTTTTAAGCTCTGAGCAGTTATTTCAATAAGTTCAGTTTTTGAAAGATGGTTTTTAGCTTTCTTGCAATGTTATTTTGAGCTAATCTTGGAAGTAGCACTCAGTATGAACAGGTTGTAGCTGGAGTTAGAAAGATTGAAACACTGGAGTCTTTTGTCTTTAAAATTATTGTAGCTGGTGGTGGTGGTTGCCCTTTGTTGCTCCAAGAGCAATGACTATGTGGCTTATCAAAATCTAGTTTAGACCTAAATTGCTACAGTGTTATATCAGCTCTCACTTTAAGAAACAGTTCATAGCTGTTGCATGAGACGTTGGCATGGTTAAGTTTGACTGGCTGGGTGTGTTATATATTGCATTTGCAGGTCTGAGCAGAGTGTAGGGTGCTGGAGGCATTGCAAACAACATGGGCAGGGATTAGTAAAAGATTGATTGCTATATGGAGGCTACACAGACACTGCTAGAGGTTTACTTACTCTAAATCTTGTGAAACTGTGTGTGTTCATGTGNAAAGTAGGAGATAAACTGAGTATAAAAAAAAATCACTGATGAAATCTCATGCTGCTTTGGGTTGATTGGGTGTTTTGATTTTTTTGTTTAGAATCTTCATTTTTGGAAGTACACCTGTATTGTCTCTGCTCTCTCCCCCCCACCCCCCCTCCAGGTTTTGATGTGTCCAGAACATGAAATGGAGAGAGTAAACATGTACTGTGAAATCTGCAGGAGGCCTGTTTGTCATCTTTGCAAACTAGGTGGTGGTCATGCAAACCATCGAGTAACAACCATGAGCACTGCCTACAAAACCCTTAAGGTAAAAGAAAATATCATTGGACCTGGCCCTAAGAAAGGGAAGAGTATTTCCTGATGTGAGTTCAAAGTCCCACTGGATAGAAGCCAGGATATGTGTTTAGGAGACCCTGAACTAGTCTTGAGGTCTGTTGTTGTGCAATACTGGTTAATGTATATATTAATGTCATGTAGGGCATGTTTTAGAACCTAAACTGTGTTTGCTATGATGCTTTAAACATAATCCCTGAACGGTACTTTCATCTTATTTCAGCTAATTGTACAGCAGTACAGACAATGCAGAAGGTCTAAGCAGTTAATCAACTTTACAATCAACTTTTTTTTAATTTAAGTGTTCAGGTAGTTTGTGGTAGAGGATACTTGAGAAGCACTTCTGAAAAATTTGCATCTGAAGTATCTGTTGATATCTTTGTAGGTATCTTTGTATGTTTCTGAAGCTGCACAGCTATTAATTTCCTAAGCAAAGTGCGACAGAGAAGGCTTGCAAACATCAATTTGTTATTAAAGAGGCACCTACTTCCTCTTCTTCCTTTTCTTCCTTTCGTGCTTTCAAGAGAAAAAAAAAAAAAGACCAGATTAGCTTGCCTTGTGCTCTTTGGCCTCCTCACCAGTTTGCAAGGCTTTTCCTGTACAGCTGCTAATTCTTGCAGCTAAGAAAGCACAGAGACACTAGTAAGTCTATGACTTGAACTGCTCATTTTTCTAGCAGCTCTTACTATGAATGAATTAATGACTTTCAACTCTTTTCCTTAAGTTTAGTATCCTGAAGCCTCATTTTCCCAATCAAGGAGAGTGTGATTCCTGGTCGATTGGGAGCCAGCTGACACTGTTATCTCTGGTCCTTAGAGCCTGTGCCAGCACAGGCTCACAGTTGCTTTGCAGTCACTGCAGGTCACTAAACAATTCTCCACAGGACTGCTGCTCATAACTGGTGTCATGCTGTTGTCCCTGTGGCTAGATAAACGGAGGACTTTCTGGATAACCTGTCTGTGCTGGTTGTCACTTTTTGTGAGATGCCTTGTTCTTGCTGTTTTACTTCAACAGGAGAAGCTTTCAAAAGATATTGAGTACCTCATCAGTAAGGAGAGCCAGGTGAAAGCTCACATCACACAGCTGGGTCTGCTGCTGAAAGAAACAGAGGTAAGAGCAGTTTGCAGGTTGTCTGGGGTTGGCCTTTGTACCATGGGAAGGATTCAAAACTGTTTTCAGTGAAGTGTTTCAGTTAAGTAGTAAAACAATTTTTGAACAGTTTATTGTAGTATTGAATCACACTTGGTAAGACCTAGTCCTATCAGTATGGGAAGCAGACAGAGAGAAGTCCATTTTTGGGTGCTGCTGTAAATTTAAATGAAATAAAGCTTACTTGATACCTTAACCAAAGTGGGTTAAACATAGGGCATTTGTGTATTTATGATGGTGCACTGTTTACACTGCCTGTTTACCTTGAGAAAGTCAGAATTAAGGGCAAAATCTCCCTGCAGAAGAGTCACATACAAACTGAAAAACACAAAGACAGAAATTGCAGAAGCTCCTGGTACTGGTGTTGTCTTGATTACAGATTGCCTCTGTGTTTTGCAGTTCCTTTTATCCAGGGCAGTAGTCAGATGTGGCACTGTGGTTCAGAGGGTGTACATACGAAGCTGGGCTGGACTCTCAGTTAAGGGTGATCAGGGAAGGTGGAAGAGCGTCTAGCTCTTGGGCATGAAGACTTCAGAGACTGACATATTTTTACAATGCTTTTTCATGAGCTATCTAGACACATGTAATGCTTAACTCAAGGTGTAATCAGAGGAATACTTTCCTCCTCTTCATTTTCTGTTGAAGACAGCAGATGCTGACTAGATTGTGCTGATATAATTTTTGATGCTGAGTGGTATAACAAAGCTCATTAGTCTTGTCTGTGAAATGGATGATATCTTGAACAACCTTAAGTATGTTTCTGTACAGATCCACAGTGATATAGAATGTCTGAAATGTCTTTTGTTTGCCCCTAGTGCAACAGTGAAATAGCTAAACAAGAAGCATCTCACAGTTTCGAGAAATTATATCATGTTCTGGAAGAGAAGAAATCTGCAGCTCTTAGGGCAATTGAAATGTCTAAGAATATAAGGCTGGAAAAATTGCAAACACAAGTGGAAGAATACCAAGGGCTCCTGGAAAATAATGGCCTTGTAGGATACGCTCAAGAAGTACTTAAAGAAACTGATCCCTCCTGTTTCGTTCAAACAGCAAAACAGCTTCATGTCAGGTAGCTTAAATGTCTTCTGTTTGAAGCGCTGGTACTGTTCCAGAATGTCTGTGCAGTTGTATTCTTGGGAGATGGTCCTGGTCATGTTTTATGTTCAGTTGGAATTCTTGCATTAGGGTGTGCATTAGGAAACGACACTCAGGAGAGGTGTGCTCTTTTCCTGCCACAATGCCTAGCCTTGTACAGTGGAACTGCAGTGGAAGGGGATAGTGTGTTTAGCTCCCTTACAAATTCCTTGTCTCAGAGATTTTATCAGGTATTTGCAAGTTAATCTAACAGGTCTCTTCTGGCTTTAAGCTCTTTGATCTTTCTGTTCTCTACTAGTTCCTCACATCAGTTTTGTTCTTTGAACATAATGCTCCAAATTGTTTAAATGCTTTGCCAGCTGAATGATTACCTGTTCATTATCTTTACACTGATGTACAAAAATGGCTTTTAAAATTTTCAGTTGAGACTCTTTCTAGAGAGACAAAAGTTTCTGGGAAACATCGGCAAGTACATGAAAGCAGAACTTTTTTTAAAGCAAAACCTAGCATTTTTGCTTTAAGGAATGTCCAACTTGAATTGCCTTTTTTCTGTTGTGGTATCCCACTTCTGTATTTTCAGAATCCAGAAAGCTACTGAGTCTCTGAAGAGCTTTAGGCCAGCAGCTGAAACTACTTTTGAAGACTTCATGGTGGACACTGCCAAGCAAGAAGGTGTCCTTGGTGACTTGTCCTTCCATTCCAGTGGTAAATTTTGAGAGCATTAGGTCTTTCCCAAGTTTTAGCTTTAAGGCCTTTCTCTGAAGAAAGGCAGAACTTGCACAGGGCAGCAGTTTCAGAGCTCAGTGTTGTGAATTACATTGTTCCTTCTGTCTCCACAAAAGCATTACCTGGAGGTAACTTCAGTGGTAGTTTCAGTTTTCAGAAAGAAGCTAAAATGACATTGCCTTCAGTACCAGTTTGCATGGGCTTCCAAAATATAGTAGTTACATCACACTCAGTCTTTCTAAAAGCTTTTTATTGCATGACAGAAAGTAATAGTTTTTGAAGCTGCCAGAAAAAAAAAGGCTTAAGCTTTTCAAAGTAAAAACAGAAAATAGGGGATTTATTTAAGTATATGAACAGAGAATAACCCTCATCTACTCCTTTCAACTAAGAGAGTCAGATCCCCCTTTAACAGTGCTATAGCTCAACAAAGGGGTTATGTCTTGGTTTAAGACAGTTTTAAGAGGTGGATGTTTTAAAATGAGTTTCCACCCAATATAGTTTTAACCAATCTCTTTCTGCCAATAAGGAAGAATGAATATGAGTAGATAGAAGTAAAAAAAATAACAGTTTACTAAAAAAAACAAAATAGCAATGGGCCAAAAAATAACAGTAATAGTCATAGCTACAAAGGGGCTGAAATCTCACAGGGGCACAGATAGATGTGCAATACAATAACATTTTGGGTTACCCAGGACTGGTTGTGTGTTTAACTCCAAAACAACACGTATCTAAATGTCAGATTTTCTTTTCTCGTGGGTTCCAGGTCTAGAAATACCAGAAATCAATGAAGAGCAGAGCAGAATGTACAACAAAGCTCTGATCAGCTGGGAATGCCCTGGGAAGACTGATTCAGCTGATATCTATGTTCTTGAGTATCATAAGCTTAATAAAGAAGAAGAGAGTGTGACATGGCAGAAGACTGAAGTTTGTGGCAAGAGCAAAGTATTATCTGATCTTGATGATGACAGCAGCTATGCCTTTAGAGTTCGAGGATATAAAGGGTCCATCTGTAGCCCTTGGAGCCGAGAAGTTATTATGCGTACTCCTCCAGCTCCAGGTATGGGGTTTTCTTGTGTCCATCAGTCTTAAGAGCTGAAAGTGGTTTCCAGCAGCTCCCAGATGTCTCCTACACTGTTACCAGTTCATAAATGTTTAGAAGCACTGTCAAGGTTAAGTAGGTAACATACAGAGACTTAGCTTGCATGATATTCCTGGTAGCATTTAAAAGGGACAAATTCTAATGCCAGTATGACTTAAAGTGTAGTTTTAAGTGCAGAAGGCCCAGTACATAACTAAGCAGAATATTTTTGGGATACTGTTTTTCAGTTTTCAGTTTTCTTTTTGATGACAAATGTGGTTACAACACTGAACATCTCCTGCTGAACCCAAGAAGAACCTCTGTGGAAAGTAGGGCTGGATTTCCTCTGCTTCTGGGATCTGAGCGCTTGCAGGTTGGATGCTACACAACTCTGGATTACATAGTTGGTGACACTGGGATTGCCAAAGGGAAGCACTTCTGGGCTTTTAGCGTGGAAGCCTATTCATACCTGGTGAAAGTGGGAGTTGTTCCTGGCAACAAGATACAGAAATTGTTCCACAACACCCATGATATGACCAGTCCAAGGTAAATTGCATACTCTTGCTTTAATGCATGTTTTACATAAGGAGATAATTTACTTTTAAAAAAAGCTAAGAGCAAGTCTAGTCTCACTTAGTACACAGGTTGAACCTAACCAGTGAAAAGTTTGAAGGATATGGTGTAAACAGGTTGTCCCGTTCATCCCTTGCAATTAGCAGAAAGATATCCTGATTATCCAGGGTCCTGTTTTTTTTCTTTTTAGGAAAGAAGTTAGGTTCCTGTAGACGCCAAGGAATGTCAGTTAAAGCAAGAAAGTTAAAAATAAGTGTAAGTTTTAAGATTGAAGCAATGCTTAATTATCAGTAGTAAGACTCTGCCTTAATTCCCTTAGCATACAAGGTTTGTCAGCCTTTCAGAGGTGAAGTGTTCACTGTATATATTTGTATGTTTTTGCAGTAGCTGGGTCACGGTGGATTCCAAGTTGCTGGTTTACCTCAGGCTACATGCTTACAATACTGTATTGGAGTGCTGCTGAGCACAAGCCAAAGTGCAGTGGACAAACCAGTAAAAAAGTTCCATCTCACAATTACACTTGTAGCAAACTTGGATGTGTGTAGGAACTGCAGGCAGGAAGGCTATCTCCTGGGGACTCTTTCAGAAATCTAACAAATGTTTGACTTCCTCCTGTATAACACATGGAAGATGTGTCAGCACAGTCTTGAGCTGCTTAAAGCCAGATGGAGCCATTTGCAAAGTGAGAAATTAGATCTAAATTTCCTGATTCCTATTTCCTTCTCCACATAGATATCTCTAAATTTTAGCTGACACAGAAACAACTGCCCCCACAAGCATCTCAAAACTGAAATCCTAAGTAGGGAATGTCTGTACTGAAGAGTGTTTGCTTCTCCATAGGCCTTTATCTGGAGACAGAGGTGGAGGAAAAAGCATACAGACTGACCAAATACATCTGTAGACTCTTCAGTCTGCGAAACTGTTCAGAGAAGATAGAGCACTTTAATAAAAGCCCCCAGACTTAAACCACTAAAACACTAGCTTTTGTTTTGAGAATTTTACAAATATTGTAACATAGCAGCATCATGGAAAAGTCACAGGATATGTTCTTGTCTGTAAGAATTGATCATATTTGCTAAGTTACTTTTCAGGTTAACTAATTTACTGTACATGTAGGTTCATTAATGCTTGTCTAGCATAAGTACATTTATACACATCCACTCCTTAGTAAAGCCTTGTGTGGTCTTGTCCTTATTGGAGTTCAGCTGTTACTAATTATTTGAAGTAACCCAAGTGAGTGTTTTCCACCTACTAAATATATCTTCCTTTCTGGCTTAAGTATGTATCTGTCACTGGTTTAAGCAAAGCCTGGTGCCGAGTGTTGTGACTGGAGTGCCGTGTTGGTCACAGGCTGTTCAGAGGGACAGGCAGGGCAGATGAGGCGAGGGTGGCACTGTCTGTAACATAATGTCTGGAATGTATGGAGCCTGTGGCTGGCAATGCCACAGCTGAGAACTTCTGGGTAAGGATTAACGGACAAACAAAGTGGATGTCATTGTGGGAACCTACTACAGGCCACACAGCCAAGATGAGGACACTGATGAATTATTCTTTAAGGAACTAAGGAATATCTCTACATCAACACCCTTTATAGGGCAGTTCAGCTTGCCAGATGTTAACTGGGAGCACCACATAGATTATATGAACACATCCAGAAGAGTCATAAAACACCTGGATGATAACTTCTTGGTATGGGTACTAAGGGAGCCAGCTGAGAAAGGTGCTCTCCTTGGTTTGTTCCTTGTCAACAGAGAGGATCTCATGAGCAAAGTGAGAGGAGTGGCCATCTTGGCCACAGCAACCACAAAGCGACAGAGGTTAAAATGTCTTTCGTCAGGCGGAAAAGTGCCAGCAAAACTTCAACTCTAGACATGAGGAGAACAAACTTCAAGCTGCTCAGGGTAAAGTCAGTAAAGTCCCCTGGGAGACCAATATTGAAGGTGCTGAGGTCCATCAGTGCTGATCACTTTTTAAGCACCATCTCCTAAGGGCACAGGAGTAAGCAATTCCAAAATCTTGTAAGTCAAGCAGGTGAGATAGAAAGCTGGCTTGGGTGAGCAGAGAGCTTCTAGAGGTAAGGAGAACAACAACAACAAAAAAAAAGTATGGCCAATAGAAGCAAGGTTGGGCAGCATGGGAGAAATAGAAATGCTGCTTGATGTATGAGGGAGAAAATTCATGTGGCCAAAACACAAGTGGATTTGAAGCTGGCCAGAACTGTAGGGAACAATATAAAGAGTTTTTTAAAAATATGTAAATAGTAAAAAGCACTCAGAAATACCATTGGTCTGTTACAGGAGAAGGATAGTCACCTAAGAGGCACAGAGACTAGATAGGGATATTTAATGCTTTATTGAACTTGGTTTTCAACACCAGTGATGGGCTTTGGGGGTCCAAGGACTTGAGGAACACAACTGTGAGAATGGTAAACTCCCAGCCAACCCTGAATTGTGCAGGATTTGCTGTTCCACCAAATCCCCATAGGTCTGTGGGGCTTGATGGTATTCATCCTAGGGTACTGCGTTGGCTGATGTCAGTGTGAGACCCTTCTGATGTTTCAACAGTCTTCAGAGGTGCCAGTCAACTGGAAGCTGGCAAATGTTGTCCCAGGCAGGAGAGATGACCCTGGTAACCGTAGGCCTGTCAGTCTCACTTCAGTGATTGGTAAATTTATGGAGAAGATTATTCTGGGAATTACTGAACAACACCTGAAGGACAATGCAGTCACCAGGGGAAAGTCCTGCTTGAAAAAGCTTACATTCCATTCATGACAAAGGTAGCCCACTGAGCTGACCAAGGGAATCCACTTAGTGTAATCTGTTTTGATTTCAGTAAAGGTTTTGATGCTGTCTCTCGCAGGATCCTTCTGGATAAACTGTCCAGCACACAGCTGGATAAACACATGATGAGTGACCAGCTGGCTCAGGACTCAGGCACAAAGGGTTACAGTGAATGGGGTGACATCCAACTGGTGACTTGTCACTAGTGGAGTTCCATAGGGCTCCATCCTCAGTCCTGTGCTCTTCATCTTCATGAATGGCTTGGACACAGGATTGGAAGGGATACTGAGCAAGTTCACTGATGATACAAAACTGGGAGGAGCTGTTGACTTCCTCCAGGGCAGGGAGGCCCTGCAGAGACAATTGAGAGGACTGGGCAGGCACCAGCTATGTGAAATTCAACACAGGAAAGTGCCAGATTCTGCATCTGGGATGGGGCAACCCTGGATGTAGAGACAGACTGGGAAAGGAGAGGCTGGGAAGCAGTGTTATTGAAGGGGCCCTGGGTGTCCTGGTCAATGACAAGTCTAACATGAGCCCGCAGTGCCCTGGCAGGCAGGAGGGCCCCTATGTCCTGAGGGGCATCAGGCCCAGCATGGCCAGTCAGGCAAGGGAGGGGGTTGTCCTGCTCTGCTCTGCACTGGGGCAGCCTCACCTCAAGTGCTGGGGGCACATCTGGCTACCACAATACAAAAAAGTCATTGAGCTGTTAGAGAGTGTCCAGAGGAGGGACATGAAGATTCTGAAGGGTCTGGAAGAAAAGCCTTATAAGGAGCAACTGAAGTCACTTGGCTTGCACAGCCTGGGAAAGAGGAGATTGAGGGGGGCAGAGAGGCAGACACTGATCTTTTCTCTTTGGTGACCATTGACAGGATCCAAGGGTCTGACCCAAAACTATGTCATGGGAAGCTTAGGCTGGATATTGGGAAAAGGTTTTTCACCCAGAGGGTGTTTGGACACTGGAGCAGGCTCCCCAGGAAAGTGGTCACAGCACCAAGCCTGCCACGGTTTAAGAGACATTTGGACAATGCTTTCAGGCACACAGTGTAANCAAGTTTTTTTTTTTGGGTGGTCATGTTGTGTTGCCCTTCTTTTCTCCGTCATCACTGATCCCACTTCAGCATTTGACAAAAGCACATTTTCTTTTCTGTTCCAGATATGAGCAAGACAGTGGTCATGATAGTGGGAGTGAAGATGCCTGCTTTGACTCATCGCAGCCTTGCACACTGGTCACTTTAGGCATGAAGAAGTTCTTTATCCCTGCTACACCTGCTGCTCCCAAGGATCCAGCAAGCAGAATCCTTCCCCTGCCATTGTGCTTGGGCATTTGCCTTGACTGTGACAGAGGCAGGGTAGGGTTTTATGATGCAGGCTGTATGAAGTGCCTGTACGAATGTGAGGTGGATTGCTCTGGATTAATGTACCCGGTGTTTGCTTTAATGGGTGGTGCAGCAGTGCATCTTGAGGAAGCTGTCACAGCTAAGTACAGGGAATACCACGATGACATCTAGTGCAGTAATCTCTTCCTGTTGCTGTTCTGAGACAGAAAAGGAAAGTAGAAGAATTCTACCTTAGTTTTTGGTCCTGATAAGTTATATTCTACCTACGTCTTGCTCACAAGCCTCTGGCCTGTGGTTTTTTAAAATAAATGGTCCAGGCGCTTCCTGCACCAGAGGAATTCTCCTGCCTTTCTTGTGATCTGTGCAATGCTGTTCTCCACAGACTTCTTTTCCTGGGGGAAGTAGGGAAGAAGTCTGACTAGCAACCAAAATTTACATTTCAGGACTAGCAACCAAAACTTACTCTTCAGGGTAGAAATCTGCCTTTTATTTAACTTAAATCCTTACATAGTCAGTTTTGTATTTAATGAAGTCAAAGCTGACGGTGTGTGATTGCCATTCTCCTTTTAAGAAATCTGCCTGAATGCCTCTGCGGGGTCAAATGCTTTCCAGTTAACCCCTGAGCACCACTTGGGCCTTTCAGCACAAAATAGCATATAAAAATATAATATAAAAGAGGAAGAAATTAGGAATGTGTTGAATGTTTTAAGTTATACTTGGAATGATGAAGGTAGACTTGAATCTGATTGCATGTCGTATAGCCGTAATGTGATTGTAAGTTAAAACTCAAGATCAGACACTCAGTGTCATATAGTTGGTGGCATAATGGTAAGTTTCTTTATTCTTCCAGGCTCTTACTATAAGCTGTCTAAAATAAAGTGCAATTGTACCTTAAATGTCAGAATTTGGAGTCAAAAATCAGAAATGCTTGCATGTGTGAATAATAGTACCTGGTATTTAGGCAAAAGCAAATGAGTTGCTGACTTGAGTAATCATATCTGAATTAAAAAAAAAAAAGGGAAGGTATTTTTTTTAATACTTGCTTTTATAGGTTAATTTTTTAAATCTATTAGCAGCTTGGATTTTTCCTAGTAAGAATGTTAAAAATGCACTGGTTAAGTTTTGACACCTAATTTCTGCCTTAAAGGATGTCTCCCTTGAAATTTCAGCTCCTCTAATGTTAAAAACTTTATCACATAGCAATTTTTAACAGAATCATAGAACCATGGGAACAGCTTGAGTTGGAAGGGACCTTTAAAGACCATATAGTTCCAACCCCCCTTGTCATGGGCAGGGACAACTTCCACTAGACCAGGTTACTCAGAGCTGCATCCAACTTGATCTTGAACACTTCCAGGGATGAGGCATCCCCAGCTTCTCTGGGAAACTTTCTCCAGTGTTTCACCACCCTTATTCTTAGAAATTTCTTCCTTATATCCAATCTAAATATATAATTTTTTAGTTTAAAACCATTGTCCTTTGTCCTGTCTCTCCAGGCCTTAGTAAAAAGTCTGTATCTTTCTTTTAAATATTTTTTTGTGTATTAAAAGGCCATAACAAGGTCTCTCTGGAGTTTTCTCCATGCTGAACAACTCCATCTCTCACAGTTTCCTTGTAGGAGAGGTGTTCCAGCCCTCTGACAATTTTTGTGCCTCTCCTCAGGAGCCACTCTCTACTGGGGGCCCTAGAAGCTGAACGCAGTGTTCCAGGTGGGGTCTTGTTATGGCAGAGTGGGATATTCATCTCCCTTGCCCTGATGGCCACCTGGCAGCTCAGGATGCTTTCTGTGCTGCAAGCACACATTGCTGGTTCATGGCCAATTTCTTCATCCACCAGCTTCTCTGCAGAGCTGCTCTCCATCCCCCGGAATTTATTGATAGTGGGGATTATCTGGATCCAGGTGCCTGGATCCTTGTGCTTGGTCTTGGGGAACCTCATGAGATCCACATCAACACCAGTGCCAGTACAGACCCTTGAGTGACACTGCTCATGACTGGTTTCTGCTTGGACATTGAGTTGTTAACTGTGATTCTTCGGGTGTAGCTATCTAGCCACTTCCTTATTCACTGAACAGTCCATCCACTTAAACTCTTTTCTTTCAAGTTTAGATGTAAGAATGTTGTGGGGGATCTTACCAAAGGCCTTACAGAAGTCCAGGTACATGGTATCTCTTAGCTCTTCCCTTATCCACTGGTGCAGTCACTTGGTCACAGAAGACCACTAGGTGAGTCACAGAATCACTAGGTTGGAAGAGACCTTCAAGATCATTGAGTCCAACCTGTGCCCTAATTCCTCAACTAAACCATGGCATTGAGTGCCCCATCCAGTCTTTTTTTAAACACATCCAGGGACGGTGACTCCACCACTTCTCCAGGCCGGCCATTCCAGTACTTTAGTGTTTGGTAAACTCATCTGGCTGTCCCTGATCACTTTCTTGTATTCCACAAGTTTTGACCTATCTTCCAGGAGGATCTCTTACATGATTGTCATGGGTTTGGCACTAGCCAAGTGCCAGTGCACCCATGAGAATGTATTTCACTCAATTGCTGCTGTGAGGTAGGACCAAGAAAGGAGCAGAGCTGGCTCAAACTTAAGGCATAGAGGAAAAAAACCTTATTAACCCTAAAAGGTTAGAAAAAAACAAGAAACAGAATGAAACCTTCAAAACACTCCTCCCACCGTTTACTTTCCCACTGACAATATGAAGAGGCAAAATCTAGGATTTCAGTCAATTTACCACCCCTACAACAATCATTTCTCAATTAATCCAGGGAGAGAAGAGCCTCTTGTATACCATAGAGGTTTTCCACAAGATACCAGTTCTCTTGTGGCCACATACTTCACAAATGGCCCACCCAGGGAATTTGCCATTGTGAAGCACCCTCCCATGAGACAGCTCTCTCACAGCTGCTCATGGGCTGCTTCAGCTTATTAGGGTACAGCAGGCCCTGGGGGAGATAGGCCAGGGAAGCTGGGCTGGGGCAAGCAGCGCCCCTGTACCTGTTCAACACTGGAAGACAAGAGAGAAATTCCAGGTAGTTTAGTCTTAAAATGTGGATCCTACAGAGGTGTGTTCAACCTTTAATTGGCCTATTTCCCTGTCATTTGTTAAAACTGGCCCGCAGTTGGTTTGCAGCAGGCACAGGGGAAGTTCTCAAGAAAACATCACTTCCATGGGTGATTACTTCCTGCTCACCAAATGCCAATCAATGTAAAACCAGCAGTGGGAATGGAGATGGACTGCCTCTCTTTATAGAAACCTATGTATAAAAAAAAAAAGTGTGTGTACTGTTGACTTGTGGAAAAATAAGGATCTAAAGTGAAGGATGTTTCTAATAAGTACGTGGTGCTTTCTGATTTGGGGATATGATTTCTGATTTGGGGATATGATTTCTAATTTGGGGATAGTGTTGCATCTTCATGAATGTGTGTGAAGTATGTTTACTAAGTACATAAGTATACAGCTGTAGGGCTGTGAAATGGGACCTGAAAATCAGAGTACAGTTAAGTGAATGTAGGTCACAATGCAAAACTTTTGTGGGCTTTGCTGTCTGAACTGTTGTACTGATCTGACTGGAGTCTACCTCTCCCAGTGTCTTCTCTCCTAAGCCACTGACTGTGGCCACTGTCGGAAAAATACTGTCAGAAATGGTTGTCTAGGCCAGTCTGAGCATGACAGCCTTTTTGGTGCTAGAAAGGCACAGCAAGAGCAACTTCTTGTCTGGATCTCACCTATAAATGTTTCTGTTTTGAGAAGGCTGTGTGGAAGTGCACTCCACAGATTCAGTGTAAGTTGTGTGTTTTCCCAGCAGCAGGTGTGAAGTATGGGGTATCTTTTGGAATTTTCTCCTGCAGGAGAAAAGACAGACTGTCTCTTACTAGTTAGCCTTTTGGTAACTTCTTCTGTTTTGAATGATTATCATTATAATAGCCTTTAATTTCTGTCATTCCCTCCCTTTCATCTTCCCTCTTACTAGATTGAAGCCATTGCTCTCTTCTTGCCTGCTGAGACTGACTGAACAGTCTGTCCATAAGACACTGTTGCTGTGAAGGATTAACAAAGTTTTGTGTTCTCCTTCTTCTTGTAATGCTAAAACCATATTTGCCTTTTTTTGCTTGATACCCAATACTAGGCTTATGGTGAAGCTTCTTCTGCAGTGCTTTTCCAAGCAGTCCTGATGGTTAGCTGTGCACACCTGGCATGCTGTTTTGCATTTGTTTTTGTTGACAATGCTTCTTTACCTAGTCAGTAAGTTTTGAGGGCCTTGTGGAGTTCTTCAGTCACTTCTAGACTTGGATGTTCCTGAGTAGCTTCATTGGTAACACAAACATGCCCATGTTTTTGTTTGCTTCTCCAGGTCTTGGAGCAAACTAAGGTGTAGTAAGACTCAGCAGATTTCTCTGCTGTGAAGATTTTTTTCTTCCTTCCACTTTTCTTCCCCCTCTAATATTTATTTATTAAACCTCAAGTCAAGCACTGAAAACTCTTACATTAGTATACTCTGTTGAGTAGATGAGTCATGATCTTACATGTGAGTACAGCAGTCAGAGCCAGGAGAAAGGATTCTCAATTCAGTAGCTGTGACTTCTCCCCTTGTATAACTGGCAATGATCAGTTCATCTACCAAACTGAGAATCTGCTTAAAGCTGTAGGTTGTAGGGCTGAACTTTCTTTTCCAGACCAGATCTCCTTCAATAGACAAATATTTCATTTTTGATTCCTCTGTTTCAGAAACTGGTCTAAATTAGAGGGTTTATGCCATGGTTAGCACTCCACATTTGCACATTTAGATTTTTTATAAGCATCTAGATTGGTATCACCAGACTTTTGTTACTTGTGGAAATACTCATAAATGGAACACTCTGTTGCAGATATGAAGACAGTGTCTCAGACTCATTGATCTAAAGAGAGATTGTTGGTTTGAGAGTACAGAAGTGAGAAATTAAAAATGTAGGAGCTTTTTTTTTTCCTAGAGTTTCAAATTCATTTAAAATGTGTTCTGCTATGCAAATACTCTACTGGACAAAACCTGATGCTACTTTAAACATGTATCTAACTTTTGATATGTCTGTTTGTATTTGTCTTTCTGAGTTTAAAAATTGTTTTGGCTTTTGGTGTTCCTTGAATACTTAGTATGCATTCCAGATATACTCTTTGGTGCTTACTCCAGCTTATTAAATAAAAAACACACTGTCAAGAGGCACTGACAACACGCTGTGATATTTTTTCCACTACCATGGAAGTGTCAATTTTCAGAAATACAGTTCAGCAGTACTTCCCTATCCAGATAATTATTTTTTCAAGTTTCTCCCTATGAAACAGCACTTTACAATGTAGACTAAGCTAAAAATGGTGTGGTATCGTGTGAATCTTTGTGCAATATAGCTGTTTGGTGACTATGCTGTGACTTGCTTCATATGGGTGTGAATCATGTATACACTTTTTAGATACCTAAAGCTTTAACAGAAAGGCCTTGTTTGAAAATATTCTGAAGTGTAAAAGTGATGTCTTGTTTTTTTTTTAAATAAAGGCTGATATACAGTATCTTAGTCATTCACATTATTATATTCCAACTCCTAAGTATCCTGGTTGAAATAATTTTTCCTATAAAGCATGACAGTAGGTGGGGAGAAAGCATTGGTTCTCAAGTGTGCTCATATATCTGTACCTCTGATTTTAGGAGGACTAAAGAGTAGTTTGAACTGACTGCCAGACATTTACTTGAGATGCTGATGTTAGGAACTTGATGCCTGAGCCTCCCTCCCTAGTCAGGGAAGGAAAATGTGCATCCAGAAGGAACTTGGCTCTTGGGTATTTTCAAGGGAACCTACCCATTCTGTAGCAGAGGAAGCAGATGGTGCTTAGCTCTCCAACCTGAACAGCTCTGCCAGAAGACCTCAGGTTTGGTGGACCTGCCTGGCTCTTCAGTTCTGAAAACTGGTGCCACGTTCCTTTGTTTCATTCAATGTTTACATTTGTTGGTGCTGTTGCTTGCAGGGTGCTTAAAGTTTCAACTTCTTGGTTGCTGCCTTCAGGCCAGCTGTGTGTGCACATGCAGGCCAGAGAGGCTGTATTCACAGGGAGTCTTCAGTGAGCTCTGCCAGTGCAATTAAAGCAGGCAATATATGGATGTGTATGCTTTAGGAGAGGCAGACTGACACTCCTGTGAAAGCAGGAGTATTGAAACCAAGAGCAGTATTCTGAGCTGAATTTTCACAGAATAGTTAAGGTGCAAAGGGACCACTGGAGATCATCTAGTCCAACACCCCTTCCAAGGCACGGTCACTGTCATGGTTTAGGAACAGTATTCCTCAGTTAAGTGTTCCCATGGAAACAGCCCATACAACTGCTGCTTTCTCCCTTCCTTCCCCACTGTGGCAGGATGGAGAGGAGAATTGGAGGAACAATGAGGTAAAGATCATGGGCTGAGATAAGGAGGATTTACTAGAAACAGCAATGAAATAAGAAAATTAACAGCAACATCAGCAATACTAATAACAGAGTGTACAAGACAGGCAGGTAATTGACATGGGATTGTTCAGCACATGGAACCTGGTGCCACCTGAGGGCAAAACTGGCACACCTAGGTGAAAAACCTCACACCCCTCTGTCCTCACTGTGCAGGGCGTGAGCTGGTATAGAATAACCTGTCTGTACCCCTCATGGCTGCTGCAAAAGTTAGCTCTGCCCTGGGTGGTAGCAGGACACTCACCTAGAGCCAGGGAGAACTGGAGTGCTTCCAGGTGGGTTTTGAATGTCTCCAGTGATGGAGACTCCCTGGGCAGCCTGTGCCAGTGCTTTCCCATTCTTAGTTTAAGTTCTTCCTCATGTTAATGTGGAGCTTGTATTTTATTTTATGGCCATTATTCCTTGTCCTGTCACTGGGCACCACTGGAAAGAGTCTGGCACCATCCTTCTGGCACTTGCATTTGAGGTATTGGTATTTATGAGGTCTCCTCTCAGTCTTCTCTGCTCTGGACTAAACAGGCCCAGCTCCTGCAATCTCTCCTTGTGAGAGACATGCTCTAGACCCTTAATCATTTTTGTGTCTCCTGCTGAACCCTCTCCACTAGCACCGTTTTTTGTTATTGTACTGAGAAACTGGACATAGCACTCCAAATATGGCCTCACTAAGGCAGGGGAGGGGCAGGATCACCTCCCTGTTGGCCTGCTGGCAGTGCTCTTCCTGATGCAGTCCAGGATCCCATTTAGCCCTCTAGACTGCAAAGGCACTACTAGCTTACAGTCAGCTTGTCATTCATGGAGACTCCCAGATCCTTCTCCACAGAGCTGCTCTCCAGTATATCAGGCCTTGACCTGTTTTGGTAGTTGGGATTATTCTTCCCCTGTTCCAGTACCCTACACTTGCCCTAGCTGAACCTCACTAGGTTTCTCTCCATCCAACCCTCCAGCCTACCAAGGACTCACTGAGTGGTAGCACAGCCTTCCAATATATCAGCCCCTGATTCATATCATCAGCAAACTTGGAGAAGGTGCATTATACACCTTTGTCCAGATCTTTGATAAACAAGTTGAACAAGGCTAGATCCAGTACTGATCCCTGGGGAATGCTACAGACCACAGGCCTCCAACTGGATTCTGCTCTGCTGACTCTCTGACATACAGCCAGTTCTTGATCTCCTTCACTGTCCACTCCCCTCATGCATATTTCCTGAGCTTACCTACAAGGATGTTATAGGAGACAGTGTTGAAAGCCCTGAAGCCAAAGTGGACAACATCCACTCCTCCCCTCACCAACCCATCCTGCCATGCCATCACAGAAGGCCATCAGACTGGTCAAGCATGATTTCCCCTTGGTTTATCCAAGCTCTTGATCACCTTCCTTTTACATGCTTGGTGATGTCTTCCAGGATGATCTGTTCCATCACCTTTTCAGGGAGGGAGATGAAGCTTTCTGGCTGGTAGCTTCCAGTATACTCCCTTTTTGATGGGGGTAACACTGGCCTTTCTCCACTTATTAGGCACCATTCTTGTTCTCCATAATTTTTCAAAGATGATGGAGAGTGTCTTGACAGTGATATCTGCCAGCTCCCTCAGCTCCCAACCTGTTTTGACCATAGGGAAATCTTCATTTTCCCAACACTCCTCTCTTAACCCTGAGGTCTGGGATTCCTGAGAGCTGGCCTCAGCAGTAAAGACAGAGGCAAAGAAGGCATGCAGTGATTCTTCCTTCCCTGTGTCTTCTGTCACTAGGACACCCATCTGGTTCAGCAGTAGCCCCACATTTTCCATAATGTTCCTTTTGCTGCTGATGTACTTGCAGAAACACTTGTTNTCCACTCCTCCCCTCACCAACCCATCCTGCCATGCCATCACAGAAGGCCATCAGACTGGTCAAGCATGATTTCCCCTTGGTTTATCCAAGCTCTTGATCACCTTCCTTTTACATGCTTGGTGATGTCTTCCAGGATGATCTGTTCCATCACCTTTTCAGGGAGGGAGATGAAGCTTTCTGGCTGGTAGCTTCCAGTATACTCCCTTTTTGATGGGGGTAACACTGGCCTTTCTCCACTTATTAGGCACCATTCTTGTTCTCCATAATTTTTCAAAGATGATGGAGAGTGTCTTGACAGTGATATCTGCCAGCTCCCTCAGCTCCCAACCTGTTTTGACCATAGGGAAATCTTCATTTTCCCAACACTCCTCTCTTAACCCTGAGGTCTGGGATTCCTGAGAGCTGGCCTCAGCAGTAAAGACAGAGGCAAAGAAGGCATGCAGTGATTCTTCCTTCCCTGTGTCTTCTGTCACTAGGACACCCATCTGGTTCAGCAGTAGCCCCACATTTTCCATAATGTTCCTTTTGCTGCTGATGTACTTGCAGAAACACTTGTTCTTGATATCCCTTGCCAGACTCAATTTCAAGTGGACCTTGGCTTTCCTTACTGCATCCCTGCATACTCTGCTAATGTTCCTATAATTCTCCCATGTAGCCTGTCCATTTTTCTACATCCCATAAACTGCTTTCTTCTATTTGAGATCAACTAGAAGCTTCTTGCTCATCCATTCAGGTCTCCTGCCCACTTTGCTTGAATTCTTTATCATGGGGATACACTGGTCTTGAGCTTGAAGGAAGTGATACTTGAATATTGACCAGCTCTCTTGGACCCCCTTATCTTCTAGAGCCCTAACCCATGCTCCTCTTTAGACTGTTAGCTCTCTAGAAATTCAGGGTTCTAGTCCTCAGTGCTTTGCTTCTTCCATGAAGGATCCTGAGTTCCACCATCTCATGGTCACTACAGCCAAGACTGCTCCCAGCCTTCTTATCTTTAACCACTCCCTCCTGGTTTGTTAGTACAAGGTCCAGCAACACGCCTTTCCTTCTTGGGTCCTCTTCCACTTCCGTCAAAAAGTTACCATCAATGGTCAACTTCTTGGACTGGGTATGCTGAGCCATGTTGTCCCTCCAACAGTATCAGGGTGGTTGAAGTCCCCAGGATAACCAGGGTCTTTGAAAATGAGGCTGCTTCCAGCTGTCCCCAGAGAGCCTCATCAACTTCCTTCTCTTGATCAGGTGGCCTGCAGCAAATCCCCACAACAGTGTGACCCTTGTTAGCCTGTCCCTTAATTCTTACCCATAAACTCTCACCTCATTCATTTGCACCTAGATAGAGCTCAATGCATTCCCGGTGTTCTCTAGCTTAAAGAGCAATGCCATCACCTCGCCTCACTGAGATGTCCTTTCTATAAAGTACACAGCCATCCATGACAACATTCCGGTAATGTAAGCAATGAGATCGAGGCCCTGTTTAGGTTTCTAGTTCTTTTATTATTATTTTTTATGCTACATGCATTTGTGTACAGGCATTTCAGAGAGGTGAACCAGCATACAGGTTCCCTAGATGGGGTGTACGAGGATTTACCAAAGCCATACACAACCTCACAACCCTTGATGTGGTTAGCTCTATGATTCTCATCTTGAGAGGCAGCCAAAGGACATCTGTCACTGCACTGGCTCCCCAGGAGGAAGCAGTAGCAGGAATGTTGCCACTTCAGACATAATATATACCTTGCCCTCAGTCCTTCCATCTAAAGCCTATCTCACCAAACTGGCCAGTGTGCTGCTAAAGATTCTCTTGGCTCTTTTAGACAGGTGATTCCTGTATCTCCCTGATAGGTTATCATCACTGAAGTACAACCCATTGTCATAAAATCCAAAAACTCTTCGATGGCACCAGTCATGAAGCCAGATCTTTATCTTCACTATGGGTCTGTTTCTCTATTTCTTTCTATTTCTTTCTCTTCTGTCTCTGTTTCTCTAACTGGTAGCATAGGTGAGAAGAGGACTTGGGCACTGACATTTTCTACCTGCCTCACCAGGATTTTACAGTCTTCCTTGATCCTGCCCGTTTTTTTGGCTTGTGGCATCATTTGCACCCACATGAAATGGTAGTAGCAGCTACTAGTCCATGCTCTTGGCAAGTTGGGCTGCTCTCTTGGCAACATAATGGATCTTACCTCCCAGTAGACAGCACAGATCTTCTGCCTCTCCATCAGGCTGGCAGATGGGGCCGTCAGTGCCCCTTACTAGAGAGTTGTCCACCATGTAAGCTTTTGATTTGGCTGCCATTCTCTAGTATGTTGTTCAAAGGTTTATATGAGAGCTTTATTTTTTAACTGAAATGTAGAAAGACAGAAGGGTGTCTGAAGAAGCACTTGAAAAGAGCTATGAAGAATATTTTGAGTATCCCACCAGCACATGAATGCAGAGTTGTCTAGTGCTTCCCAGGGTGTTTGCCATCAGGGGAAAACCCAGATGGTTCATGGTCTTTGGCTCAATTCCTGTTCATAACCAAGTGTCTGAAAGCCTATTTTGAGGTTCAGAAACACAAATGGTGCATCTGTGTGAGAGAGAATTTCAGCTTGCACTGGAGTCTCAAATTAGATTTGGCCTGAAGGATATTTCTAGCTCGTTGGCAAAATAGTAAGGCTTTTTGTGTATTTACTGCCCAACTATAAACATTGCACTGAGAAAATCCAACTTAGCCTGAAAGGATCCATTTGTTTTAGCAAGCCTGCCTGGTTTGACAGCCTTAGTCCTTATTCTTAACCCTTTTATTCCTCCCGTCTTTCGTAAAACATTTGTGTGGGAGAAATGGGGGGCCTTAAACACTATAAAAATCCTTCTCTCATAAATTATTTTTTTCCTGTCTGTTTATTAAATTCTTCCTCTCTTTTGCTCTATCATAGCTGGTTTCCTGCTCTTTTCTCAGACCTGAAAACAACTAAAGCATCAGTACTCTGCTCCCCTGTTTACTCTGACTGATGAGGAAAAGAAAGAAAAAATACAAAGAGCAATATTTAAACTATCAGATGAAGGTGGAAAGAAAGTGCCCTAAGTAGAACAGAAAACTTTCAACTTGGTAGGAAATTAAAGGAGAAAAAGGACAAGTAATTTCAGAAGACAAGAAACATAACTATTCTTTTCCTTGGAGACTATAAGTGACCACCCTGTATGGGTAGTTGAACAGGGAAGGGAACCAGGCAGGCAGAGGAGGCTCCCACCAGTACTGCTATGCCGGAGACTTCCCTGTCCCAGGTTCTCCAGCAGTGTACAAAAAAGTCCTTTTCTCATCAGCTGTCTGAGCCGAAGAAGCACTCTGGAGTCCTTAGTTCGTG
>VXBU01004714.1:0-12024 GCA_013400315.1 Bombycilla garrulus | reverse complement strand
TGTCCAGCTCTCTGACAAACCAATCCAAAAGTGCCAACATCACCAAGAAGGTGGAGGTTAGGAAGAAGAAGAAGAGATAACATGCCACGTGTAAGAATTCTCCACCTTGACTCCCAGACCCCCGTGTCCAGAATCTCAAACCCCCCTGGACATGGGTCCAAATCTTTCCCTTTTCATCTATAATTATTACTATTCTACTGTTTACTCTCTGGTGACTTGCAGTTCTTCTTATAAGTTGGTCATTTGTCCCATGGATTAGAAATCAAAGCCACAGGCATTCCCAGTATCAATCCAGGTTCTCCGACACCTCTGGCAAGGCTGAAAAGCCTCCTGACCAGGGTTTGGATCATTCTGAGATGCCACAGGAACCCCCTGGGTTCCAACACTGCTAAACATGTACAACGCACAGAACAGTTCGGTATATTGTCCAGAATTGTTTCTGGGCTTGGTAACCCACTACAGCCTGGTGGGCTAAAATAGGGGAACATTCTGTTTCTTCCTATATGGTATAATGTGCAAATGACTTTGTTTCTGTCTGAACTTTAATAAAAAGACTATATTTAGACTGTCTGTGTTAATTGATTTAAAAGATGTGCATCGTCAACAAAAATGTTGTCTCCATATCTATCAATCCTTTCTTAAAAAGAGAACTATGGTATAACTTTTAAGGCTAAAATTTATAGTGAGTCATCATGCTTTGCTATATACAGGTCACAAAAACACCATAACTAAACTGGTGGAAGATAAAAGCTTGAGAAATAATCTCATAAATACTCCTTCAAAACCAAGGTAAGCAATAAATAAAGATTAAAAATAAGAATTAATTTGAGAAGTCATTTCATAACAGAATTGCAGGGATTTGAACTAAATACTTGGCTAGGAAAAACTAATTTCATTTCTCAGAGAACCTACCTATATATAGACATCTTGGGTAAATGTACTTATATTTGTTCTTAAAGTGCATGTATCCTTTTTCTGGAAAGTTACTTAACTACTCATGATATTTTTAGGAAAGTCAGAAGACATCAGGACTTATTAAAATAATCCTGATAATTGTTCTTAGGCCCATCTTACTCAGAACTGTGCATATTGCTGGGCTAAATGTGCTCACTGGAGCCAGGTATTTAGATTATCAAGATGACAGAGGATGGTCCTTTCCTTTCCTCACCTGGAGTGAACAGGGTGAAGGGACAGTTTACTTGAGACAGAATTACCCGGGCCAGCGCTGGTGGTGCATCCCCTCTACCCCTGAACATTAAACCAGAAGAAGATGTGAAGGTGTGGCATTGTACCCCAGTGGAGCTGAAAGGGTTACTTTTCCTCACTTTTTTTCCTCACCAAACCTGGAGACAACACAGACACTTTCAGCTCCCTCCCTGCCATTTTTGGGAGTTACAATAAGACTCTAGAGTTGGGAATGATGTTAAGTGCAATTCCTGTATCTCTAACCTGGCAGAAATTCTTTGTGGCCATGTCCACAGAACGCCCATTCAGGATCTGGAAGAAGGTTTCTTTGTGGACTGCCTGGGAGCTAACTAGCAAAAGAAAGAGGTTTTCCACAGGCATTCCAGGCTTGAGCTGAATTTGTCACTTCTTTCCCTGTTTAGCAGACACTATAAATCAGATGCCTCCTGATACTCCAAGGTATTTATGCAGGTGTGAATTCATTCTCGCTGGTTTTATTTTGACTCTTTCCTGCCTCACAGGGAAACAGACAAACTTATACAAAGTAAATGTAACCCAAAGTGTTGATTTATTTTTTTTTAAAATTACAATAGAGGTCACTTTAGAGACCATTAAGATAGAAAAATAAGGATGATGAAGGATAAGAGTAGGACTTATTATGAGAAAAAAATCACTTATAGTACCAGGTTTGTACTATTATAATTTTATTTCAGAGCAGTTTGTTTTTTTCCAGACATAAAAAAGGATGAGAAATGTATTTTCAAGACACAAGAGAGAAAAGTAAGATTTTTCTATGTAAAATGTATTTGTTGTCCAAATACCTCAAATCTCTTCCAACCTCAGATTTTTTTTTTTCTGTGCACCTGGCAGGCACAGCTCCCACAATGGTGCCTTAATACTCCAAATCAAGGGACAATAACCCACAGCATACAGATTCATGGTGTAAATGCATTCAAGAGTAACTGAGTATGAGTTTATCTTCCAACACCCCTTTTGTGAGAGCAGTGAGTACAACAGGACACATTGTCTTACTGAGCCTCTCCATGGGGCTCTGCCATGGTTTTTGTTGGGTCTCACATGCTGGTTTTGGAGCAGAGCGAGCAGATGTCCTGGCCTCTTATCCTGGTTGACTGTGCTCTGCTGTTTTCCATATGGAGGAATGGCCAGATGGAAACTGTCCCTCAGAGTTTCAGCTCTCCCTGCTCAGGGGTCTGGGACCCCTCTCTTGGTACTAACACCAAGGTTTTGCCAGTTTATGAAAACTCCCCAAGGTACCCTGGTGTGATTCTCCACTCCAGGACATGCCTGCCTGGGCTAGCTCCAGATTAATCCTAATAAAGCAAATTGTGTGTATTGGTGAGCCTGGAACACATAATAGGGCAGCAAGGAAGAAATGCTGAAATATTTTTAAGAATGCATAGTTGAAAAATATTGATGGTTAAGTAGAAACAAAAATAGTTAGGAGAGATCAGCTATCTGGTTTCACAGCAGCCATTGGCCATCCTGGGAGACAGGCTGAGCCCTCTTTGTTCTGGTTCAGGTACAATCAGTGTGTGCTTTGCTTTGTACAATCTGCAATCTCACAAGTACCCATTTACTTCTCAAGGGAGAGGCAAAAGATTTAGAGCTGTGTGAAGTGCTCTTTGACTTTGGACTCAACGAGGCTTTGAGGCTTTGGTGTATTTTCTAGTGCTGCTGGTAGCACTGGGTTGTCCTCAACATACCACACAAGAAATGCAAAGGCACAAGGGCTGGCTGCTTTGAAGTAAATCTGGGTGATTGTTCTTCTCCTTTGAAATGCAAACCCAATGGCAAAGCCATTGCCCCAGTGACTGCCCTTCTGCTCCCTTTCATATGGCACACACAATACAAATGTATGCTAGAGAATGACTATCAAAAGGCTTTGAGAAGCAAAGGAAGAGAGAAATCATTGAACTAGAGCTCAACAAGTAGGTTTGCAGAGACCAAATTGTTGAAAATTAAGTTAAAATCCTGCCCCTCCCCAGTGTGACTCAGTGGATGATTGTACAGTGTTTCTCTGTTTACATCAATATTGCTTCTGTTTGCAATGTTTTTGCCAGAAGAAATTTAGGCTTGGCTTTGCCAGCTTCTACACTTAGAAATCTGCTTGAAGCTCTTAAGTCAACATTAGGGGATTTGAGAATAATATTCTTTATCAATACAAGAAACATTTCTTAGTCACTAAGTTGATTTCTTAGTTGCCATTTGTTCCTGCTGTGGAATTAGCAAAAAGTGAATATTTTACACTTGATTATTTCTTTTTAAAATGATACAGAACTTTTTTTCTCCCTGTGATTCCCTCTTTTGTTTAAGATAACAAAAATAAAAGCAGGTTCTATTAAGAAAAAAAAACAAATGGAACAACCTTCATTTTTTTCCTAAGTTCAAAACAAAATTGTATTTTATTTTAAAAAGGACAAAACTCTAAGTGATCTATGAATTATATCTTCCTGAACTGAGACTACAAAAGTAGGTATCTGATCCAAACATAATTATTTCTCCTTTTCAGTGCAGGCAGGATTTTAACCATGTTCTTTAACAGCATATCTGTCTTTCTGGCCTAAATTTACCCAGATTCCAAAGGAAGTTTAGGTTTCCTTCACACATATGCTTCATGTGTGACTAAGATGTTCAGGCCCAAACTGGCTGAAGCTATAAAATGGGCTTTGTTCCATGGCTTGTTGAAGCAAGTAATAGATCAGAAGAAAACAGCTTTAAGCCAAGATACTGAAAAATGAAAAAAAGATGTGATTATTAATATTGTGGAAAGATTATGTAATGTTATCACTTTGTCCTACAAGAACCTGCCAATTTTACTTCTCTTTTCTGTAACTAAGTTACCAGACCATTTATCACGCTGCCCTTCCCCTTCTTATAAAAGATTTAGTCTAAATTCTTGCAAAATATTGTATATCTTCACATAATAGTCGTAGAAATACTTAACTGGTAATTAATGCTAATTCCCTTTGTTTAACAACTAGGGCTTTCTAAACAAAGTGCTAAGACTACAATATTGCAAGTTACCAAACTGTTGAAGAGGAAGGACAACCTTGTTTTACACCTTGATTAACAAGCTCTGATCTGATTCTTGGGTAGTTCATTTCACACAGTTAACATCAAGAAGCTTCCAATTATTTAAGTTTTGTGTTGAATTTTTCATATTTAATTATTAAAAAATATTTCTGGATCCAACAGGAGAAAGAAAAAAAGCATGTGTTGAGCCTTGACAGGAAAATACCAAATAATCTTTCTCACTTTGAAACACAGATATACTGTACTTGAGAAAGTACTCTATTGACAAAATACTGGCTGATTATTTCCTTTTGCAAAACATGCTCCACAGCCCTAGCAAGGACAAAGCCAAGCAAATGCAACAAAAATAGCTTTGAGAAAGTAATTTAAACCCGTCTTGATTGCATTAGTTTTAAGACCTTACCATTGAACTTCCATAGCTTCATAAATTCCTGAATAGACCCTAAAAGAAGACAAGAACAACACATTTCATTAACTCCAAACTAGTTTTCTGCTGGAGAAATGCAAGTGTATGCCCACATGGATATCACAGAATGGTGAACATCTTAACAACAGACATGAAATCATATCATATTGAAAAGAAAACATAGATTCCTGCAAAGAAATAGTCTTGGGCTTCTTTATGTTTCAAAAAAATTCTCTGCTCTTTCCCTTCTCCCTCACCTGCATATTTTACTTTTCACAGCATGACCATTTTTACACACAGTGATGACAAGTGGCTGTAGTTTAAACTTCTGAAATCACGGCAGTTAGCATGACATCTCTGCTTCTACTGAAACACTCAGGTTCAATTTTAAATAGGTATTTCTTCAGCCCAAAAGCCTGGCACTGTGCTATCTGCAGTCTTCCAGGTCGGAAAATTAATATATTTTAGTATTGAGCTTAGTTGCATTAAGTTGTTGTCATTAAACCATCTGCATGGTGATCACAGCACCTCTTGTGAACTATTGTGTGTACAGCCAAGAGAGAACTCTTCTCAAACAGTGTTTTTAATGAAGTAAGGGCTCCAGTCCCTTATTCTGCAAAACTGTTATATTTTCATTAAATACTGGAAAGAAATAGGAAATGAGTGCCTTCCCCTTTTTTTTGTAAGGTAGTGCCTTGTGCTTTTCCTGAGGGAAGCAAGCAGTGAAGTCTGCTACAGGAGGACCAGAGTCCATTTTCTGAGCTATTGGCAGGGATGTTACCCACTGCACATTTCACACAAGAGTTGCAGACCCTTCCCTGGTTGATTTGTCACTACCATTTTCACTACCAGGCTGAAGTTAGCAGGGGGCAGAGTGGTCCATGCTGGTCAAGAAGGATTACACTGGGTGCCCTCCCAGAGTGACTATGAGCAATTGCCTGGGATGAATTATGAGAGAAAGATTATGCAAGTGTATATGGCAAACGCTTCTGCAGCAGTACCACTGGGGACTTGTCTGTATACTGGCCATGGCATGGCTGACCAGCAGCTGAGGGACACTTCTGGACCAGGGCCAGCAACCCCTTCCCAAGGGTCACCTGGAGGTCCAAAGGAGGACTTTGTGGATTTGTACAGACAATCAGCTGAGGTCTAGATGCGTCTCCTTTCTGCTTGACCTGATAACAGACCACAGTGCTACAAAGAAAAATCTGTAAAGGGCAAGGAACATGTATTTCCACCTGGAATGCCATGAAAGGCAAGGAGGCTGGGATAAGAAAGGGGAAGTCGGAAATAGGATACCTTCTTAAATGTAAAATCTACAGCTGAAATTAATATACTGCACTATTTTATTTATTAATCTATGCTGTAGGAATAGAGGAAGTTCCCAGTTAGGGTGTATTTAAATGCAGACAAATATAAATTCACTGCTATAAAGGCAAAACATTTCTAAATGTCGGTGAGGGGAAAAAAGAAAAGGTCAAAACCAGACTATCTGAATAGTCTGTGCCAAAGAAAGTCTGGTCTCAAGCACCCACAGTACCAATTAGTTAAAAACTCTTTTGCTTTAGAGCTGAAGATATTTGCTTCAACTTCAGTGTGTTGGCCATCCATCTGGATGAGACCTGTGGGGTTTTAGGAATGTGGCCCTTCCAGTGACCTTGGAAGGAGTCATGTGAACAAACCTTGTGGTCCCAAACAGCTCTTGCTGAGGAGCACCCAAAATGAAATCCTACAGTAACCAGAGCCAGATGTTCCAAACTGTGATTCAAGGGACCCAGCCAAAGACCAGGAACATCCAGCAGCAAGTCTGTAAGCATAGCGGGAATTCCTGTCTGGCAGCAAGGGATGGCAGCCCTATCTACTCAACTCCCATGCCCAAAAACCTCCCACCATCGAAACCACAGTACGAAACCAAACCAAACCGAATGAAATGAAAACAAAACAAAACAACGAAACCCCCAAACAAGAAACACCGTCCAAAACATAAACAAGCAAACCAAACAAAACAAATAAAGGGATCCCAAAGCAGCCGGCCTCGCCGCGCTTCCCCCCGGCCCGGCGCGCTGTGGCGCGGCGTTACCGGCAGAGGGCAGCAGTGCTCCAAGCCGCCGCGGCTGCGTGGCCAGCGCAGGGCCGCCGCTCTCGCCCGGGAACGCGGATGCTGCCGCGGGCTGTTCTGGCAGGAGGAAAGAGGCGCCTTCACCTCCCAGGGGTACAGCCGGGGCATCCCAGCGGCTGCGCCCGCAGAGCAGCTGTAGGGCTAGCGAGCGGCGGCAGAGGCACTGGCTTGCCAAGTCTCACCCGTGCGCTCATTCGTTGCCTTGGCCGGATGCCCGGGGAGATCCCCAGCCCCGTAGGAAGTACCTGGGAGTCCTGTAGCCCCTCCAAGAGCTGAGAAATAGAGGAGGTTTTGCCAGCAGGTTCCCACACAGAGCAGAAGACAGCAAAGGCCGAGCTGGATTGCCAAACAGCTGCTGAGTCTTTTCTTATCCAGGTTCCCCATGCAGAAGTGGGACAGGTGAATCTATGATCTGTGTCGCTGGCAGAGCTCTGCAGTATCGTGGTCTGGCCATCTGTAGGCCATCTAGGTGTGACAGGAGATGCAAGATTACCACCCCTGCTCCGTGGCTGTTTTTGTTGTACTGGTGCCAAAACAACCGCTGCAAAGTGCAAGAACAAATTGTAGGATGTGCGCACTAGGTATGCATTAGGTACTAGGCAGGATATATATATTTGGCATTCATTTTAAGGATTTTACAGCTGTGCCCTATTAGTTGATATAAATAAGAGAGATTTCAAAGGCTAGCCAACAAGCAAAGACGTAAGACAGATGTAGTGAAATAAAACTGAGAAAAAATCATATGTGTTCACTTGACAGTGTTGAGGATCAGGCCTATCTACACAAAAAAAAGATGTTTCTATTTGCACTTGGTTACTGCATCTACCAAATATGCTTTAGACTTACAATTCTGTTTTCTTGACTGCTGGATCAGCAGGTGGTTGGGGATTGATTGTGTGAGTATATGAGCCAACCAAAAAAATTGCACACCTTTTGTCTTCCTGGAAGAGTGCTGAGTTCCAGGCATGCTTTTGAAATACCTTTTTTTATTTTTTATTTTTTATTTTTTATTTTTTTTACTCAGGATTAAATTTGAACAGATAACAACTACCTTCCCTTCTGTATCCTTCCCACACTTGTAGTTGCGAGGCAGTGTCCTGTTCACAGTGCCTGTAAAATGCCTACGCACTGTCTTTGTTCCCCCGGCCCTGTGCAGGGGGACAATATGGTCTGAGGGCAGCAAGTCGCCGCAGGTGGGGTGAAGCAGAGCCTTCCTCTGACTGAGCTCTGGTTGTCTCAGCTGGAGGCTGTTCTTGGCATATGTTCACTACGTTCCCAGAAGAACATACAGCTTGTTCTAATACTGAACACTGAATTTGCAGGCAGTGTGCATCCGAGACTGTAAATATTTGTAAAACCAAAGGACTTGGAGAAGATCACACTATCATTTCTTAATCTGGTAATGAACCCATAGGCAGAAAGAGAACAAAATGCCCATTTACACAACAGGCTTCTCAGTCCAGAGGACATTTAAATTTTTTTTTTTTGTTGTTGTGGGTTAGGTTTCTTTCCTTTTTTTCCTTTTACTTAGGGAATTTTTCCCATAAATTGCTAGGAAACACTAACAAGTGGGTACTCAAGAAAAACAAAAGAAATGGCCAAGCTCAGGGGAGGAGGGCTTCTGGTTGCTCTTATCTGGGAGTTTCTGTCCGAGGGGCAGAGGTACCAAAGGAATTGGGCAGGTAAAGGACAGGGCTGGGGAAGCTGCTGGCTCTGTCTCTGGGCTTCAGAGGAAGGCAGCTGGAACTGCTGCTTGGGGAAGGAATTCACTGCTGCTGCTGCCAGAGCCCAGCCCAGAGCTGCTTCTTCTGTCGTGGGGTGAGCCTCTACTTGTGAGAACAACCACTGACTGGGACCTTACTGACACCAACCTCACTAAAGAGGGACCTATCCCCCTCTGCTTGGGTGCCCAGAATCCTGAGCCTGCCTCCACCTACCCTGTTTGGAACTGGGTCACCACTGTCCCACCCCCACCACTTCTTTGGCACTGCTCTGAGTTGTCACTGTGCTGTAGCCCCACAACCCTTGCCTGACATTCCTGCCAGCCCAGCTTGCTACTTCTGCGAGTCCTGCTGGGGCACCAGGACGGGCTGTCCCCATCCCCTCCCAGCTGGGCTGAGCCGCCATAACCGTGCGCTCCCCGAGCCCGCGCCACAGCGCCCCCTGCAGCCGCGGGGGAACCATCGCACCCTCCCTGCCCGCCGGGAGCCCCCAGCGCCCCTACTGGCCGTGCCCGGAACTGCACCCCGGGAAAGGGCCCGCGGCCGAGCGCGCTGCGCTGGGCTCTGGGCCTGGCTGGTGTCAATGCCACAGCTGCTGTTGTTTGTTTGCCTTGTCACACACACTAGTAAAGAACTGTTATTCCTGGTCTCATATCTTTGCCTGAGAGCCCCTTAATTTTAGAATTATAACAATTAGGAGGGAGGGGGTTTACATTCTTCATCCCAAGGGAGTCTCCTGCCGTCCTTAGCAGACACCTATCTTTCAAACTGGGACATTTGTCTAGATGTGGATGTAGCCATCTAAAGCAGTTTCTTGGGTATCTGGATATCTGAATCTCCTACTAAGAATAAGTCTCTCTACTGACAAGATACAGCAATAGTATCTTTGATTTTTTTACTTTCTTTTATGCAACACATAGGAGATAACTTTTTTCCATGATCACCTCAGTAAATAGTTCCTTCATAATAAAGAGCCCGATACAAGAATAATTCATGCAGAAGGGTCTCAGCCATGGTGTGAAATAAAAATGTCCTGACATAGAGTAACCAACCATGTCCTTAACCACTCCCCACATGGGAGTTTCCACAGATTCCTGACACAGCACTGGTAGTATCCCCCTCTACTGCAGCAGCATAGCTTGCCTGATTGAATTTTATGTCTGATGGACTTAAACAAATCTCTTTCTTAGGCAGAAGTTTTCTGAATTTTTAAAGATCCTTATTACATCACTTCCTTTTTTTGTCTTTTCTTTTTAAGTACAACACCCTTTGCCAAATTCTTTAATTTGTCTCTAAAAGTCATGCCTTCTAGCTTGCTGATTGCTTCCTCCACCCTCAACATGCTTGTACTCCCTCTCAAGTGGATCCTATTTTTATGGAAAGACAGGCCCAAAACGGAACACAGAGCCAGGGAGAGCAGGCAAGTTCTTCATATTTCATATTTGCAAGCAAGCTCTGTAGAGTCTGAATTACATATGTCTGTTTTCTCACACTCTTAACAGCTTCTTGCCTGTAAGTTTCAGCCTGTATTTTTTTTCTCAAAGATGAAAGAAAATTAATTCAAGAAGGACACTTTCTCTAGGGCAGTCCAGAAACCTTCTAGCAAATTGGACATATAAAAGTTATAAAACTATTGTTTTTGAAGGCGTCGACCAGAAGACTGTTCAGCTGGCATTACTAAGCCAGTTTCACAACATCTGGGGCTTGATATCTGCTGGGGTTATAAACTGTGTGCTTGAAGATGGCTCTGGGAGAAGAATGGATTGTTTTGGCATGTTCATCCACTGCAATGTCCCTGAGTATTTCATGGCTCACATTTCCAAGGACTCCAGCACACTGACTTGCTATTTGTTCATGTGTTTTATCTGCTGTTTACATCTCTGTGCTTTTTTTTCATGGCTTATTACCTGAGCCTTACTTAGTAGCATCATGAGTTTTTCCTGCAACAAGCACAAAAATTGAAATAATTTTCTCCTCTCTGACATGTGCACACTGGTTTCTCAGAGTTGTCTGTGCCCTGTTTAAGGACTATGCCACCAGTGCTGTGTCATGATTAAGTGAAGAAGTTTCAGGCCAAGGCTGCTAAGTCACATTTTTTGTAAAGAGCAATGTTGTAATTCTGTATTACTGTTTTAAGCAGCAAAGCTGATTTAAGATGCTTCTGACCATATTGCCACTAGCTGCCTGACTGCGTTTTTCACACTCAGATGTCTTTTAAAAGGACAGTGACAGATACTGCATGTGTGAGAATGAGCAACATGCAGTGGGAAAGGGTGAACATCTTTGTCAATTAAGCCACAATATGAAAATACAACATGCAATAATGAACTTGATACTCTGTAACCAAGTACCAGAAGAGGCATACAGTGATTTAATATTTTTTTTTTCTTGTATGACTTATTTTTGTTCAGATCTCCCCTGGTTTTCTTTGATGATAAACAATTTTGTCAGGTTTGTAGAATTCTCTCTATCATACTGTAATTTAACAAAATAGACAATTTTCTGATAGTCACACTAGGAAGCCTGCTGGGAGCCTGAGCACTAGGGATTGGCACTGACTTCCAGACTAGAGTCCTCTCTAAAGTCTGGAAGCCTTATTTTATTAAAAGTAGGAATTTGTATATTGCTCAACAGAATATGAATGATTTTATTCCCAAAACTGGTTTGATAAGTGCTTTGAAAGTTTCCACTGGCGGTGATTTTTAGCAATGTGTTGCTTACTCTTTTGATCTGCTGATGCCAGCCCATCAAATAGTGGAGGGCTTGGTTACAGTTTTATTCCTGCTTTTAAATCAGGGTACAGCAGATGATTTCCTCCCCAGATGACTGAGTAGTTATTTTGTGTTGGGAAGTATAGCTAAAATAGTCCTGATAGGGTGACAAGAGAGCAAACAAGCCTTTGCAGGCTCCTCTGTAAGGAATCCTGCCTATCCATGCAAATACTGGTAAACTGAGGCGTGGTTGGTTCCTGGGAGCAGCAGTACTGCAGTGGCTGCATGAGTTCTGGCTGGCCATGTGTGGCTGCAGGAAGCCACTTGACATCTAACATTCCAGTCTGTGGCTTTGCATAGAAGTGTGGGGTTTGTTTTTCAGGGCAGTTCTGACATCTGTGTGTTTTCACGTGCATGAATCACGCAAATGGGAACTTGCAGCCAGAAACAACAAAGTGCTGGTAAGGTTCCAAATTTGTTTACACATTGCAGAGGTCATACATAAATGTAGATGTTTAATATATGCTTTTGTGTGAGGCCAAAAGCTTATCACTTAATGCATCTCTTTCTGTGAGATGTATTTTTTCTTGGATGTTTATAAAGGTACCTTCATAATGGTCCTTCTTAAATAAATTGTCTCCTTTAGCAATTAGGGCTATTTGCTATCATTCACTTACTTATGGAAAATTCTAATTTTAGACTGATAGGCAAACTTCAAAAAAAAATTACATTATTTCTCTGCTTTGGGAGCCGATATCATATTTACTGGTCTGTGAAGGTAGCTGGTAAGAGGAATAAAAATGGATATTTAAAACGGTGACCGGGGGT
>VXBU01004713.1:20894-33531 GCA_013400315.1 Bombycilla garrulus | reverse complement strand
TAATAATAATAATAACCAAACTGCTAGAGGGACTCCTATTTTGGTGTGGAAATTTCCTGTAGCATTTTGTTGTATTTATTGGCTGGAAATTCTTTTGCTGTCTGAGGTAGCACATGATAATCCAGAGTATCTGCTGACAGAGACATTTAAATGTTGTCTGTTTATGAATTTCTGTGATGTTTTCCATTTCAGAATTTTAATTGATGTTCTTTCCTCCAGGGAATTATCTATGCACAGCTTCAGCCTTAAGTTCAAAGACTGCCCCTAGGACTGGACATGTTTCTCTGCCCATGTGAGCTCTGAAAGAAACAACAGACCAAATTTCCAAACCAATTCTCTCATCTACCTCATCCCTTTGACTCCTCTATGGTCTGTAAGGGTCAAATTCTTTCTTCCAGTGGGTGGGATGCAGTTTCTTTTCCCCCAACATCTGCCTACTCCTCAGCATTAGATTCTTTCTCTTTGTCAAGCACACTTTCATAGCAGCCACTTGTGCTTAGAGCTCATACAGCAGCTTGGACAGAGTAGTCTGCTTTGATTTCCTCACTCAACAGGAGGAAGCATCTGGATCTACGATGGGGGGAAAAAAGCCAAGCAACCACTCTGGAACATCAAAGAGAGACGTGATTTTAACATTTAGCATTTCATCCCCGAACTAGCTTTTTTTGCCCTAGGTAAAATCTTAACTGACTCTATCATGCCTGTGTTGCTGCACACCCAACATTTGGAGAGGAAGGTGTTTATTTTCTGTCCCTAAAATGAACAGTGGAAGTACAGCTTGGTGGATGTCAGAAGGGAGTTGGGAGCATTTGAGCCCTAGATTCAGGAGCGTATCTGTCTCCATGTACTGGGTAGGATATAATTTGATCTGTATGGTCAATTCACTGTAACAGAGCATGGACTGCAATTTTTTCCACCTACAAAAGCAAGATTTAATACTGCTAGGTCCTGGCATCCCTGAGCATTTCAAAACACGTGTTAAAGGTCCATAAGAGTTAAGCAGATGCCCACCTAACAGAATGGGTATTTTCCACAAAGCTCAAGGTCTTTCATTTGTGGAATGGTACAGGTATGCTGATGGCAAACTTTGATTATCCCTAATCCTCTTTTGTCTGCAGGGGAATAAATCAGAAATAACGTGAAGCACACAGTAAAGGATTTTTTTTTTTTTTTACTGAGGAACATAGTGCTGTATATTCCTTAGCCAGCAAAGTCAGGGATAAGAAGATTTTTCCTTGGTTTGCATCTTCACCTGGAAAGCTGTGGATAAACTGCCAGGTCTCACTGCCCCTGATGAGAAGAAGGAAAAATGTCTCTTCCTGGTATTAGATTTTCTAAAACTGCTTGTCTAACAAAAGTTATTTTGTCCTGGCTTTGTGCCAGTGAAATGAAGCTTGCGTTCATTATGGACTCTTTTCCTACGTCCCTTACTCTTCTGCAATGATATTAACAGATACAAAAAACTGTGGTTTGGATTTAAAAATAACCTTCTGTTTTCATCTACCTTTCATGCTTGAAAGGAAATTTGTAAATTGTCAAGTTGACTTAATTTTTCCTGTGGACTTGCACCTATTTGCTGTAATAAGAATTTCCCCCTTGGGTTTCACTCATCTTCAGTGTGTGGCAGGAAAAAGGGATTAGGATTGTATTTGTCTTCTTTCTGAAGCCAATACCCTTTCAGCAAGCCTGCTATTAGTTCTGGCTGCCAAAACAGCATCTTAATGCCTTACCTGAGAGTCAAGTATTTTATATTAAGTTAACTTTTGCCTCTGCTGACTTTCACTATTCTATTTACTTTGGAATCCTCATTCCTTATGGAGCTTACTATTGTTTTATGTGCACTCAAACCTGTATTATTCTCTTTGGTTCCTCCTGCTAACCTGGCACAGAAATGGGGAAGGAGTCTTGGGGCTTCTTCTTTCTCCAGTAATGGCTCCGTTTTAATGAGTTTATCCTCTGATTTGGAGAGACTCTTAACCCTTTGGCACCATGAGATGGGCTTTCTTGACACTAAGTGCTCTGCAAATGTAATTTTCTCAGAGCTCTGGACCACTGGTATCTGGGGGGGGTTAGACAGCACTTAGCAGACCCATTTATTTGCAACGCAAAATAATGTTTTGTTTACAGCACCCTCCTCACAGGGCATTAATCATGAAGCACCTCATTCCAGCTGCAAATTCTCAACCATCCAGGGAGGTGTTTTTATCACCTTTTTGCCATGGCATAAAAGATCTCTTATGTCTTGTGTTAGGAAGAGGGGTGGGCCTGTGTGAAGTTCCATGTACAGATTTTTCCAGAGTGCCTTGCAGTTTTGGGAGGTTTTTGTGAACTCAAGCTCACAGGCAGCAGCATCCAGTGCATAAACTGGATGGGCACTGCTACCCAGCTCTGACCATCACAGGCTGTCAATGAAACATCATCGCAGTAATTTGGAACTTGACCATCAGAAGAGAAAGAATTTCTATCTGCAAACTACAGAAATCTATTGTTTTAGAAGAAAAAATCAGTGATAAGCTATTATCTACTCCAGCAATTACCTATTTTGCTAAAAGACACAAGTCAAAGTTGAGCAGTTGTGATTTTTTCCATGGGAAGGCTGAGTTTTGCATTCCTTCTGGCCACTCAATTGTAATATTTCTCGGGTGTATAGCATCACTTCACCTACTGATCTAAAATGTAACAATACATTAGATAGATCCATGCATTGTAATATTTTATGTCTATAATTTTGTCAATGGATTAATTAGAATTTTTGAAATGTTCACAAGACATACTAGTTTCTTTTTTTGAAGGTGAATGAACTGACACCGGGAAAATGTGTGTATTTTCACCTGAGGGGATACACTTTTAGCAGTATTTAGTATTAGTAGTGCAGGTGTCATTTTATACTGTCTATGGCACAGAAACATCCACATGTGAGTGTGGTGGATCTGTCTGGATGTGACACAATGGGCCCTTGAACCATTCACTGGGTGAACCAAACCCATCCATCTTTCTTTTCTTCTAGGACAAGAAAATAAATGAATTTATTACTGGCTAGAAGATTTTTCCAGCAAATCAATTTAAGTAATTTTTATTTTTTTTAATTTTAGTTTGTTTTTCCAAAACAGATTAATATTTGCTCATTTGAGATTTTTGCTGTTAGAATTTTGTTGAAAGTTTTAATCTCGAATTTTATTTTCCTAATTTTGTCTCTGCTTTCATTTTGGAAAATTAGGATAGTAGGAGGTTGAAAATAGAAAGAAAGGAATAGTCAAAGAAAGGAAGAATCGTGAAGAGAGGAAATAACCTCTTAAAAATGAAAGAATAAATCATTATGGGTCAAAAGAATTTTCAAAGAATCACAAAATGGCTTGGGTTTGAAGGAATGTTAAAGCTTATCTTGTTCCAGCCCCCTGCCATGGGGATTCCACTATCCCAGGTTGCTCCAAGCCCCATCCAACCTAGCCTTGGGCAGTTCCAGGGATGGGGCAGCTACAGCTTCTCTGGGAAACCTGTGCCAGGGTCTCACCACCCTCATAGTCAGAAACTTCTTTCAATCTAAATCTACTTTCTCTCACTCCCTAATTCTGAAAAGGAGGCAGTTTTGTTAAAAGCTTCTCTCTTTTTTTTTTTTTTCCTCTTTTTTTTTTAAGATTTTTGTCTTACTTTGTTTTCTTTCACTCTTGATTTCAAGTATATTTCAAAACATTCCCTCCTGATGCCGTCCTGCTGCCCTTTTGGAGCTAGCTGGGCTTGGATAGACATTGACTGGTCTTTCTCGTCATGTCTTGTTTGCTGTGTTTCAGTGGAGCTGGTCCTTGCATGGCCTGGAGACTTGCAGGCAGCTCTTTGCTGCAGGGTGATCTAAATTTCAACATTCTGTACTGAACAGTAACAAAAATAGTGATAATCGTTGCCCAAATCAGTAGTGTTTTTAGGAGATAGGCTGAGATACCTAATTCTGGAGAACTTTTGTGCCTGGGTTTAGCAGCTACTTCTTGTGAGTTTGAAAAGACCAATAGCCCCCAGTTTTGGGGCTTGCTGCTTCATGCACCGTCTTCAAGCAGGATCAATTCTTGTGTGTCAGCATTTCTGCAACCTGGCAGCAATCAATGTATGCTTTAATTGGATTTTTTTTTTCCCTCTCCCCTCCCCTCCATTTATGAGTGACAATTGCTCTTTCTACAAGATCGAGTTTTACATTCACCTGCTTGGGAAGCACAATATCTGCTCCCTGGCATATCATACAGCATCAGGACCATCTACTGTCTTGCATGAAGTTATTATGACAGGTTCCTGTGTTTTTGTGGCCTGGCTCCATGAAGCATGTCACGTTTGATGAATGTCTGACAAATGTGAGTTGCTATTTGAAGTCTTGATTTAGATGAGAAGGAAGTTTTGCTTGGAGAGCTGTTCCCCCTGGATGTGATCTGATTCCAAGCCTTTCAGTTCAGGACAGTCAGTCTGCAGCCCTGATTGAATGATGGGTCGATATCCAATAACTCATGATCAAAAGCTGAAGTCTTCTTAATCAGCAGAGCTTGGGTTTCCTTCAGGGGATGAGAACACTGTGCAACCACTCTGACAGAGATGCTATTTCCAATTTCTTTAATCTGAGGACATTACAGGCGAAGTTAACTTGGCATGAAACATTTCTTACATTAATTACCACAGCAAGATAAAAAATATAGAATATACATTTTGGTGCTCAGTCAGTTAAGACCAAACCTGATTCATTTTAGGTCAAAGCTGTGCAATTAGGGTTGGTTTTCTTTAGGATGTGTGGTTTCCACTTAATTGAGCTATACTGTCTGCAAGTTAACTTTTTTCCTCCAACTATGAGCAAGAATCTTAATAATGACAAATGGATCTAATCCATCGCCTTTCATCATGGTATCGAGATACAGAGCATGAAAATTTATGACAGCCAAAAGATTTTGCCATAAAAAACCCTGCTGTCTCCTGCCTAGTTGAGCCAGCATTGGAGATTTCTCTGTCTTCCCTGTTGGTATGAGTCAGGTGTCAGACTTGGCTTCAGCTTTTCTTTGGGGACAGCATCTGTCAAAAGTGCATGACACACAGTGTCTTCACATTTGGCCAAGATCTTCCTGAGCAGTTCAGACCTTATGAATATTGAATTGCAAATTTGCCTTCTCTTTTCATGGTTTATTTGTTTTACAGAAGGCATCTTCTCTTGTTTAATGATCAAGTGATTTTCCAGGCATATCGTTTGCAGTATTCAGCATTATTTATAGAATTTTGTCATTTCTCTGATATTGCTTTGTTAAGTTTGTCTTGGAGAATTAGCCCATGTGTCTGCCAGTTGAGGACAGGAGAAAAGGATTTGGCAGAACTTTTGTCCTTCTGAGTCCTGAGACCTAAAGGAGAGACAGCCGTGTAGACATTGCAGTGTGGCAACAGGGTGATGAGGCAAAAAGCCTTGAGGGTATGAAAGTGAAAGCACTGGCCAGAGCTAAACATGATGTGTTTAGCTTACACATACTTAATGACCAGTGCTTCTGCTAAGTCTGGGAGAAGTCTCAAGTCTCATCTTTAGTTAGCCAAACATTGAACCTACAATTTAAATGTCCCTGTTGACCAAAGTCATTGCCTCTTTTTAACAGATGGAAAGGGACTCTGCTAATAGTCAAATTTTTGATCACCTTGTTTCCAGGGTACATTTGGGATCAAGGCAGTTCTCCTGTGAGAAGAAGAGACAATTTTGTTTGTACCTGTAAACAGACCATGGTCTGACACTGTTGAACAGCTCATGCCAAAAGCCATCTATCTTTGCACCTTGTCCTTTACATTTCCTATTTTCAACTGTTACTCATTTTTACAGCACCTCAGGTGTGTAAGGTTTTCTGAGCTATCATGAAAGCCAAGCGGTCCCAGTCCATTAGTGACGCGTAAAAGCTGTTTGCAGTTTTATGTCTGCTAGTTTAATCGACTTTTCTGCAGACTACCACATGGTGTTCCTTCCATTATATCACACTGAGGTATAGCAAGAGAGCATTCAGCGTCAATAGGATCAAAGTACAATGAGCAAGAACCATTTTAAAACTGAAGAGCTGCTGTATGAAAAGCATTTCCCTTTTAAGCTGTGTTTAAGGGGCTTAAGACCCTTTCCTGCCTCTTGTTAAAGGTGGGTCCAAGTGGGCAGTTTCTCATAAACATCAGAAAAACTCCTATAGAACAACATGTATCATCTTAGGAAGAAACCTTTGGCTTGCTTGGAAGCAAAAAGATGGTACTGGGTTACTAAAAGAGATGTGTTATATCTAAAGCCCACAGCAGAAAACTGGGCCACTAATGTCATTGTCTTGAATCAGAGCACCTCTCTGGCTGAGAAGAGAGGAGACACCATGGAGCATTTAAGTGGAGAGAGGAGGATGACACAGCCTAATGACTGCAGCAGAGGACTGCAGATCCTTCAGTTGCCTTTGCTTAGAGAAAGCTGAAGTAAATATTTTCAATAACAAGCATTAATTCCTCATACTTGGAGATTCTGATGTGTCTGAGAAGTCCCAGAGTTCATATATGGATTCCTAGTGGTATATGGTCCTCTTACAGGGTTCTAAATCTGCCTGCTAAATAAGGGAAAAAACAGCCTAATCCATAAATAAGTTTAGAAAATGTTTAACAATATTCGGAAGACCTGCTTCAAATCATTTTAGGTACTCTCTGCAAACATCTCAATTCTTAGCAGTGGCTGAAATGGTTAATAGCATGTTTGCAATGAACAGGAATGGAAGTGGTCACTGAATGGAAAAATCCTGTGCCTGCAGGATAATAGATCTCCCTGATATGAGCAGGAGGGGAAATTGTAGGCTACAAGTCTAAAATGCTGCATGCTGTTATGCTGTTTTGCTTAATGCAGTTAATGGAGAGTACACTCCACCGTTCTAGTTCAGCAGCATGGTCTTGGGAGTAAAGATTTGCCTGATCAAACTCAGTTCACTGACAGCCTTGGACATAAAGACTGCCTACCAATATCAGCAAAGTAATAAAAACAAACAAACAAACAAGAGAGGGATCATTTGGGTCAAACCTTGCATAACTGAATTAACAGTGCAGTTATGGAGTCAGCTGAGGAAAATGTAAGATGAATATTTTGCATCTTAGCACTGCTAAAACGGCTGAGTAGGTGTTCAAAAGAGAAATATCAAGAAATATGCCTTGATATAGAGATGATGAAGACTTTTCCTATCATGTAGGTAGATGATAGGAACTCTGAGTCTGCTTCTCAATCTGTTATGACAGTTTGCATCACTGTTGCTCCATTTACTCCAGATTTCCACTTCAGTTAGCCTAGACAAGCATGAGGATTCCCAGAGTCCTATCTGTGTTACTAAATGTTCTCAGCATTTCAGCATTCACCCATGTGTGTCTGGTGCATATCCTGTGGTTCTGTAGGCTGAGATGCTTTAGTGTTTTTTCCCATTCACTCGTTTCATTATTTATCTGTCCCTGGACGAGGATTTGTGGAAATGGCATTGGAGAACTGTCAGCAATTATATGTTCTTGTTTGCATCCTCTTGGCAAAGTGAGTTCCAGATCAAGCAAAGCACATGCTCAAACTTGAATTAGGTAGGCATATTTACAAAGAGCAAAAACTACACACTTCTGAGTTTCATATGCACTTGGAGGGTGGGAAAAAGAGAAGGATTTTTATTTAAGACCATGGTGCAAAACTGTGATTTAGCCTTTCCCAGAAAGTCACCAGATGACATGTGTGTTTCCTGTGAACACCACTGCAGAAAGGGTAAAAAAATTGGGTTTTCCTTTTCATGACTCATTTTGTTTTGCATCTCCTTCTGACTTCTGAGAGTCCAGATGAAACTGGACAAGAATTTTAAAACTGTATAATTATTCTGGAAAACAAGTAGGACATCTCATGTGGTGATAGGGACTGAAATAGAAAGGCTAAATTAACAAGCCCTTTTCACCTTGTGGGAAGAGCACTTAACAGAAGACGAGAGCTTTGTGATCCGTGTTTCATTCTGCCCTTGACCTCTCCTATACTTTTGGCCAGGTGCCTCTGTGGACATTTCCTTACTCATCTTTTGTCTCACTTGCCTGTTCAGCACTTCAGGGATGCTCTGACTCATGGCATGTTCAGCTCTTACCACAATGGCCGTGCTGGAGTTTGGGGAACTGATGTCTCACACAACCTCAAACTCCCTAAATATCCTCACCACATCTACCGAACTAAAAGCTGGTGAAAAAAATAAAGTAAAAGACATTTTGTGTAAGCTGCAATTTTGACATTTTTCATGGAATAGACTTGGTAACAAGGGTGAACAAAAACTGACCTTCATAATGGTTAAGAATCAAAGCAAAAATTGGAAATTTCCTCCAGAATACTGTCTGAAATTTCTGAATTGTTGCGATATCTAAGAAATATCCTATTAGTATTTCTGTGTGAATATATAACACCTGTAATCTCCTAAAAATCTAGATGAAGTATTAAAAAAAGAAAAGGCAGAAAAGTTGGAAGATAAGCAATATAGCAATATCTCTCTGTGCTAATAGCTGTGTCAGAATGGAGCTGAGTGATTTTCAAATGGAGACAATGTGACTCTGGTGACAGGTATGGAGACATTTCTGAGAAGACTTTATTTGGAAAATAAGCTAACTCTTGGTGGAAAACACCTCTTCCGTGTATGGAGGTGATGCCTGGTGGTCTGGGGGCAGAAGATACAGATTATTTGGATTCTGTTTCTGTACTGATGACCCAAAGTAAGCAGTTGAGCCTCCCTAGTCCTGTTTTTCCAGGAAACTTTGTAAAAAATACTATTAATAAAGCAAAAGCAGGAGCCAAAATGTCACACAGACTATAAACACCCAGGGAAAAGACTGAGACAGCCACCTCTGGCATCTCAGTATCTGAAAAAATGGATGCCTGACAGCAGCAATGTAAAACAGGGTGAGATTCAGTTCTACATTCAGACTACAGTACCCACTTTTGGGTGGGTTGAATAGCGCTCCATATGCTGCTGAATTGCTGATGAATATTATAAAAGCTGAGGCTGCCAAGCTTAGCTGAGCTTTTCCAGATAGACAAGAGTGAAGGCCTGGATCTTTCCCAGGTTCCAGTCACTCTCCAGTGACTAGAGAGAGGTTAGCTCTGATCTGTGATCCAGAATTCAGCTAAATGGCGATTGCTAAGAGCTATCCAGGAGGAAAAGAGGTGCAGCATCCTGCCAGCCCTGGCTGTGCTGCTCAGCCCTCTTCACTCAGGATGTCCTCCTTGGCAGGGAGCTGAGGCAACTCCCCACTTCCAGTTTGTGCCAAGCTCTCCTAAGGGACAATCATGCCCCTTTCCAGGCAATGGGAGACCCCAAACTCCATCAGTTAATCCCCGGCTTGAGAGGAGGTGGTGATGTGCACTTTTGATTTCTGTAGTACAACTTTTCCTCCCAATGAATTAACTTAATGTCAATATTAACAACAGTCAGTCAGTTGGTGTTAGGAGCCTGATCTATCCAGCATTGTTGTCAGCATGTTATATATCATGTAATCTGTCTTGGCTCAGAACAATCGATATATTGCTCCTGAATTTGCTTAAAACTGATGGAGCTGAACCAGTCATAGCAAGAGTGGAAAACATTTGTAAAACTTACCCTTAAGGCACACAAATGTTAGGATATCCTCCCCACTCTTCCCCTTCTTGGAAAGCAGTGAAGATAATGGCTAGATTCCTGTATCACAGGTGTTTAATGAGGTTAATGACTCCCTTATAACAGTTTGAGATCCTTGAACGGAAAACGTTACTGCAGACCTAGGCATTGCATTATTATTCTTCCTTATCCTTTTTGTAAGGGGAACATACCCTTCAGAGTGTTCTGTTTTGCAACTGCATTGTTATGGTTGTTGGTGTATAAAATTGGTGCTCGGTGTGTATAATTTATAGCCTCTAAAAATGATAAATAGCCTGAGAAAGAGGAGGGATCTCTGTGTTCAAGTACTAGAAGTTTCAAGATGAAAGGATATTTTTAGGAAATGGTTTATAACTTCCCACAAACTATAATTTTACCTGCCTCTTAGCAGTGCTGTTCCTGCTTGCACTGATGGAATTTTTGCAGTATCCTCGTTCTGATCCTTCCGGTGGACTCTGTTCAGGCCTGCTGCAGTCAGTGGGAGTGGACAAACTCGAACATCTTCTAGAAAAAACTTAAAATTTCCATGGGTTCAGATGCCATAGGATTAATGGTATCACCACCAGTTTATAAGGATAAACTAGAAATTAATATATTTAGCCTGAAAAAGGTGATAAAATTTGTATATGTTAGAGGAATATGGCTGTGGAACTTGCCTCCATTTAGAGGCAACTAAACTCAACAAGGTTTGCAACAGTGTTTAGTACATTTATCTGTATGACTAAATAATAAACTTTCCTGAGAAAAACCCCAGGGAAATGGACTTGATTCTTTTCAGGCTACACTTCTGATCTGATTCATCTAAGTTGGTTACTGGCCCTTTCATTTACATTTAATGGGCTGACTGTGTTATGTTGTACTTATTAAAAACTAGACCTGCCCAAATAATTATTAAAAAAATATATACTTGGTGATTGGTTGAAGAACAGTGTCAAAAAAGATATTAAGTCATGAATTAGCTTTACTATATATTCTAGGAAGTAGTCCAGATTAAAGAGGAAGGAAGGTAAGGCAGGGGAAGGCAAAACAAAGCAAAGATTTAACTAGAAACTGTCATCAGTAACAAGTAAACATGCCATGGGTTTTGTTTCTTTTATTTTAGAAGTGCCTTCAAATTCCTATGTACTATCACTGCTATTACTGTAACTAAAACATTATCTTAAGATTTTAGATTTCATTGATATTGATCTCATAAAATGCTGAGCATGTGTGTGACGTTAATGGGAGCTAAGACTATTCAGCAGCTCACAAGTTCAGGCCCAAAATGCTTGCATTTGGTTATATAAAATGCATCAACCTCCTAACCTCATTTTACAAAAGTTTCGCATTGTTACAGAATCAGCTTAAATGATTCCATCCTAATGGAGCTCTTGAGTAGTGGTTACCAGAAGCTCTTTCACAGGTCAGCAGAACACTGTTATGTTGATGGCTCCTGCTGACAGAGACTAGCAAGAAACAAGTCTTCATGGAAGATGAAATGCATATTTCATTGGAGGAAGTAGAAGTGTTGCTTTGTATTTCAACTTGCTCGGACCTCTACTGCAACGTTTAACCTCATGGTAACTGTGTTTTTCCCCCCTATAAAAATGTGAAGTATTCACTCAAAAAGAACATTTTTTTTTCATGAAAATGGGATGAATATATGAATCTGAAAGAAATCCAGTTTAAAAAGCTACTAAACTTCCTAACATCATTCTTTGCATAACTCAAAATGCTGATTATAAGAAAAACTGTATAAGGGCAGCCTCATCTGCTTGTCAGCTGCAATTGGTATAAACAGATTTCTGAATTATCCAGTTAGACTTTCTATGTCAAAATTACATGTAAACAAACTGCTGATGTCAAAACTTGTTAAGATTTTTTTGGTGAAAAGTTATGCTTCATGTAAACTAAGACTTTTGCAGGATCCTGACAAGTTTATATGGCCAAGGAGAAGAACGAGCAGCTGTCCCCAGCCTATGAAGTCTGTAGGTAGAAGTGAATTGCTTGATGTTTTTCCTCCAGGAGACAGACAAGTGCTGATGGAGGTGAAGGCAAGTTTCTCCATAAGATTTTACAGGTCCACAAGGTAACTAATTTCCGTCTCACAGACACCTCAGGGCATAAACAGCTTCCAGCACCTTTCTGAAATGACAAACTATATTCAAAAGCTGTGGAAACTAATCTGTTACCTCAACCTTTGACAGTGTCCGTAGGAGTCTGGGCTCCATTTACAGTGACATAGAGAAATTCAGCCTTGAAGGCAGCGATTTAAATACACCAAACTCATACAATGCCAAATGAAGGCAAAGGTGGGTAATGGATCATCAAGATTTACTCAACTGGTCAGGAGCAAAACCCAGCCCCCAGGTTGCAGAGCAATGTTATGAACTCCAGACAGAGTTACCCCAGGGAACAAGATCCTGTAGTCAGCTCTGCAGAAGCATTTAGGTGCCAAATGTCATTTGAAGCCCACAGAAGTCAATAGTCAACGAGATGCCTGGCCCAGAGGCAGATGTCTGCGTGTCTTAGACGGTTTAGCTCTCCAAGTTAATTCCACTTTCTTTCCCCTGGGTTTTTTGAATCATCTGAGACAATCTTGGGTGTTTAAGATATCCACATCACCATGTCAGAAATGGTCTAGGATTTATGGGGACCCGCTTTTTTTTGGAATGACACTGAGGGGCCACGGGCATGTCCTGGAGCATTTTGAATGAACTCAGGTTTCTACATGAGCAAGTGAGCAGTTAAAACAGAGAGAGCCTGCTGTGCACTCTCCTCTACCATTAATAAAGTAAAACGGGTGCTTTAGCCAGGACTGTATTTTAAATATCACTCTCCATCACTCTCCTTCTTTATTCCTTTTTTTTTTTTTTTTTTGTTATTTATTTGTTTGATTGATTGATTTGGTTCAACTTTGTTTTGTTTTTTAAAACCTCACGGAGATCTAAAAGTTAAAACAGGGATTTCCTATTCAATTGCCTGGTTCAACATTTGCTTGCAAACACAGGGTA
>VXBU01004712.1:37284-49197 GCA_013400315.1 Bombycilla garrulus | reverse complement strand
ATTATTAAATTAAAAGGTTTGGTTTTTTTTTCCTTGCAGAAATGTCATCCCATGGTGATGAAATCTAAGGCATAATATGTACTTCTACAGAGGGTATGAAAAACAGCACTACCAAGAAACTTGATACTGAAAATGAGCTTCAATATAATTGCCATAATTTTTTAATACAAAAATACATTTTTTTCCAAGGGGAGGCACAGTGTCTTCTTTTCAAAATGCAGTGCTGCTTCTGGGAACAAAGCTGTATTTCTGTTTGTGATATCATGGAGAAAGAGCTCCCTGTGTTAGTGATTACTGTACTCTGAGACCAAAGTGGTTCATGAATTCCTTTCTAATGGAACAGCTGGAAGCATGGATCAAGCAAGTCACCATAATGTGATGTTAAAAACTCCCTACAGTTTTGGTTCAGAGAAATAGGGGGAAAAAAAGCACACCATTGTTTTAATAATTTTAGTTGTTCTGTTTAATTCCTTATCTACTGCAAGATCCTTCTGACAATACACACAAAAGATTCCATGTGATCCTAGTATAATCAAAGCATTGAAATAATTTATCAATAAAATGTTACTGAACACAAGATTTAGGAAATAAATGAACTTGTTAAGATGACCTAAAAGACTAGAAGATAAGGTTCACTTAAATCAATGTTTATTTATTAATCTTTATACACTCACCCAATGCTTGCATTTACTTTACTAATACAAAATTCTGGTTTTGCTACTCATTTATATTAAACTTCACTATGTGATAAGACAATATTAAAATGCTGTGTTGACTTAATATTGTCAAAGCTTCCAGTTTCACAGTAGATTTAGTTACCAATCTCACTGATTTACAAAGTCCTCCCCAGAAACACTACAAAACATGAAAATATGAAATCTGCTTGACTACCTGAAGATATGAAATCCGCTTGACTACCAACCAATACAATGATTTTGGATTGCTAGAACCAAGAACTTCTGGGGTTTTATATGTGCTCTGTGAGATCCAAAATTTAACTCAAATATTGTCTGATAGAAATGGATAGAAATAACCACTCCTCTTCAAAGCACAGGTGTGGTGAAATGGAGAAGCCATTTCTTAAACATTACCTGCATCTAGCTAAGTAACCAAAGAAAGCCTTCTGTATAAATACACTCTATTTTGCCATGAAGTGGACAAAGAAAAACAGGCACCCTGGCAGCAGTTTGTGATAATCAATTTGGAAGCACGTTTGTTTTGCAGTATTTAAGTGCTTCTATTCTTCAAAAGGAAAACTGGAACTAATCAGGATCTTCTTGGCAGGCAAAGGACTAAACTGCTGAATGAACAAAGTATGGCTCTGTAGAGCTGAATTACAACAAAGTCAGCTAATGCCTCATTAAAAATTCAGAATACTTGTAAGAGAGCCACTACGTCAAATTCTGATGTAAATCAAAGAATAGCCCATCCAGAATGTGTCAAAAATTTATGTTGCACTGTGTATAGAGTGTACAACAAGCTGCTTTTAAAGCAGTAATCCTGAAAAATGAGTTAATGTTAAATTAAAAAAAAGCTAATTTAATTTTCAATCAGTAGTAAATTATGCTGTTGTAATGTATCTCAGTAATATTGAAACACTGCTAAAATTACACTTACCAGAAAAACTAACCGCAATGTACCTGAAACTGTACCTGCTTTTAAACACTCACATACTTGCCTTATATTTAATTACAACATAAATCACTTACAAGATATCCAATAAACTGACACTGTAGTTAGCTTCCTCATTTTAAAACTTCTGTTTCTTCTCTAAACATTACATACTCCTCCTTCCTAAAGTTTATTGTTTCCATTCTGTCACTTTTCAGAATCATTTACCTGAGTATTTTTTCTGTCCTAACTTAATTGAATTAATAGTCTTTCACCAAACACAAAGGCTCTCCTTTCTCCTTTCTCTCCTTTCCCCTCCACAACTCACTCACCTCTGACTGTGCACCCACTGCTTACCTAGGCCTAATTCTGATGTCTTTCCAAGCAGAAGGTAAGCCAACTGAATTCCACTAAGTCATTTCATAATATTAATGTTTCAATGTCATTACTTTGATGCTTCCAGTGAGCAGATGTAGCTTCTGACTCAGAGGAATATAAGCAGGACAGGATGGGACAACAGTGCTATTACAGTGACGTTGGTCGACCACTCAACTCAAACTATGCAAATGTGCAACTACGGTATGTAATGGTATAAAGCCATTTTTAATGCAAATACCTGAAGGGATGGTGGTGAAGGTATACCTGAAATGAAGGGGTAATAAAAAATATGACCAGATCTTTTTGCAGATGCCCAGTCACAGGACCAGAGACAGTGCGTTCAAACTGAAATACAGGAGATGCTGTATGAACTTTGGAAAACACCCTTTGCTGTGAGAGTGACTGAGCACCTGAGTAAGCTACCCAAGGAGGGGGTGGAGCCTTCAACCTAAAAGATCTACAAAGCAATTTCAGTGTGGTCCCAAAAAACAGCTCCACTATTTAAACAGGGTGGTTGGATCAGATGTATCAACCTTTTTGGGATACTGAGTTCAGCTCATTCCTCTGTGCTGTCCGGCTGCGAAACAAAGTTACTCACAGAGCACACTAATAATATTAGAAGCAGTTCTCCTTGAAGTTCCTCTTCAGCATTTATTTATTCAATCTTCACTTATTTGTTCCTTTTTACCAGACTGAGCTTTCTACATTCCAGTTTTTATTTCCCAGTGGAAAAAAAAAAAATCTATCTGGTAGCTATAGTTTGCCACTTCTCTCAATAGCCCACCATGGCAGTGACTCTCATACTTTATCATTTCTCACTTCACATAATTTTTAAAAAATAATGACAGATGTTCTTCTGTTACAAACTTCATCTTCAGCCAGGAAGCAGCTACCATTGATAGTGCCAGACAACAGAAGAGCAATTGACATTGTCTATCTTGACATTAGAAAAGCTTTGAATAATTGATATTGTCTATTTTGACATTAGAAGAGCTTTTGACACTGTCTCATAAAAGATTCTCAGAGAAAAGCTGATGAAGTATGGGCTGCATAAGCAGACAGTGAGGTGGATGGAGGAGAGGCTGAATCACCAGGTTTCTCGCAACAGACTTTGTTACATGTTTTAATACTCCTACATCACTTGCCATTAATATGGTGGTTGCTTTGATCCTATACATTTAAGCAATCCAACTAAGAGCTGAGGTAAAAGAAGCAGCTTTTCCCTGAGGATTAACAGAAAAGTTGTTAATTATAGATTTTTTTAAAAAGGATTTTAAGGAAACATACTCATTTAAACACTTACACTATAATTCACTGTAAAACAATTTATTAAAATGCTAGAATTTTACTGTTATTTCTTCAATATAAAATGTAAAGAGAAATGTCATATTAATAACAATGTGCAGGAAACTGAGGTCAAGCGAAAAGTAAAATATCTCAGTGTAGCAGCTACTAAATATATTACTTATATTTGCCTTATTGATAAGAAGAAAATATAAACCAGTTACTTTAGAGATAAAATTATGTTTACCATCTTAAATATTATGTGCTGATATGCCATCTTCCTCTGCTCTTTAGTTATTAAAAGACTACCCAATCCTGTGTAAAGAATCACACAAATAACTTGATTGCCTGGTATACTGACCACTTTCACTTCCAACATCTTATTAACTGGATAGAAAAACCTGTAAAGAAAAGTGTACAAAAATACATATTGTGGATGTTGTCCGCATGCTCAGGCCACACAACACTTCAGAAATCCATCTGTGATTTGCACATTGGGATTGATGCTGTTTTGCTGTGGATAAAAGGCCAATACAGCCACCTGGCTGCTGTCATGCCACTTGCACGGTGGTGTGCAATATCATAAAAAAACAATAAGAAACCCTTAGCTCACCCCTTCCTCCCCTGGAATATAAATTTAGCAAACTCTTAATCTGTAAGATTCAGCATGGAAATTGTCAATGTCTGCCTCAGAATAAATATTGTTTTCTGTAAAAGGAGGGAAGCCGGACAAGGGCTAAACAAAACTAAACTAAACTAAACACTGTTTGATCATATCAAAATGCTTGAGAACTGTTTTAGCAAAGCTGAAAGCAAAAAATGTACTTGAATTCCTTTCACTCAGTTTTTGACAGATACTTTAAATCTGTCAAAAACTTAAAATCTGGCAAAAACAGAGTGAAAATAATGTTGTTTTCTACTATCCTCTACTTTTTCTCACAGAAAAGATTTTGTGCAAAACAGACGCTTAAAAGACAAAACCTTTTATACAAAATTTTAAAAACTGCAGTTGTGAAGTACAACTTTCCACAAAATCACTCAGAAGTAACAGTGTGCAGGTTCCTTAACTTGGGTCACAGGGATTCACAGAATACAATCTTGGGTATACATTTCTACAAAAGGGATGACACTTTAATGAAGGCACAAAATGTACTGCAGTCACTGAAAAAATACTATGAAAAAACACTACCTTATTTTATCAATCTATTTTACTGTGTATCCCATAAGTTATGTTCTGAACTAACAATTATTAGTTTTTCCTTCACTCTTCTGCAATGATCATAGCTAGAATACCTTTCTGCCTCTCACAACAGACCCATAAATTTTTCCACTTTAACAAGTGAAGGAATCAAAACAGATTAAGATCCTAAGGATGCACTAGCTCTGAATTTCTATTTTGAGAAATGTAGATTTAATTTACAAATTATTAAATACAAAAATCAGAGTGCTAATGCTAAAGCAATGTTAAATTCAGCAGCCACAACTAACATACTAGAATTTTGTTGAGTTTGCATCTCAGTTATTTTTGTTTTAGATAAATAGATCGTGTATTAGTTAGAAATAATGTTAAAAGGCAGGCTGGCCTTTTCACACCAACAAAATCCCACTTTTGCCTAAAATACTAAGAAATGGCTGGGGATTTGTATTGGCAGAATCTGTGATATGAGACGTATGTATTTTTACAGCAACTAATTACACACAAGATGCTCGGTTTAGACAATGTTGAGGCACTAGAAATACTCCATTTTTTGATCCACAAATTAAATTTATGCACAAACCTAAGTTAAAAAAATTCCAGAGAACTAGTTCATTCAAGGAATTTTCATTACTTTACAGTTATGATTGTTTTTCCTTTATCTTAGTCATGAAGTAATCCTTTTCTAAGTTTTACAAAGATCTAAATATTGCCTTTAGAAATTACACCCTGAAACATGAGCACCAGTAGAAATCCTAGCTTTTAATTTTCACTTTTCTTCACTTATTCATACATTATGAGCTCATTAGAAGGCTTAAGGCTAGAGCAATCTGGGCTGTAGTGACCACACCCTTGCAGAGTTGGTGATCCTGAGGAATGCAAAGAGCAAAGTCAAGACCCTGAATTTTGGAAGAGCAGAATTCCAGCTGCTCAGAGAATTAGTGACCAAGATCCCCTGACAAATTTTCCTTAGGGACAAAGCCGCTGATAAGAGCTGGCAATTCTTTAAGGATGCTTTTGTTAGAGCACAAGAACCCTCCATCCTGACGTTTAAGAAATCAAGCAAAGCCAACTGAAAGGTCTGAAGAGCAACGTCTGCCCCTCAAGCTGAGGAATAAGAAAGAAATACACAACCAGTAGAAGCAGGTACAGGTGGCCTGGAAAGGTAACAGGATATGGTTCAGATGTGTAGGGATGGGATAAAGAAAGCTGAGGCACAGATATGATGGGACTTGGCAAGAGATGTGAAGAATACCAAGAGGGGATTCTGTAAGTGTATCTGTCAGAAAAGTAAGTCCAAGGAGAATATACAATCTCAGTAAATATGAAGGCAGAACTGGAATAGATATGGAGAAGGCTGGGGTTTTACCTCAGTCTTCACTGGCTTCACTAAAGCACTTTGGGCTTCTCACTTCTCTCCAGTCCATGAAGCTGTAAGTGAGTGTTGGGGGGGTCTCTCACTGTAAATGAAGAGCAGGTTTGGGATCACATGATGAAACTGAGCAGCCACAAGTCTGTGAGACCTGATGAGATGCATGCCAGAGTCCTGACTAAGGTTGTTGCCAAGCCTGCAACACCTCTCAGTCATATCTGAAAAGTCATGGCAATAAGATAAAGTCCACTGTGGCAGGAAAAAGGGAAGCATCACTTCTACTTTTAAGAAACATAAAGGGAGACCTAGGGACTATGGACTGGTCTTATCTGTGAGCCTGGGAAGATCATGGAGTAGATTTGCACAGAAGCCTATTAAGGTACATACAAGACAAGGAAGTGATCCAAGACAGCCAGAAAGGTTTTACTAAGTCCAAATTTTGCCTGACCAACCTCTGATGTAGTGGCCTTCAGTGACTGAGGGACTGCAACAGTCAACAAGGGGAGGACCAACAAACACTATCTACCTAAATTTCTTTAAATCCTTTGACAGACATTTGAAAGGTAGACCATTTTGGGGATAAGGAATTGGCTGGATGGACACAGCCAGACAGCCGTGGTATAAGGCTCTATGCCCAGATGCAGGCTATGGAAGCGATGTCCCTCAGGACTCTCTCTTGGGATGGGTGCTCTTCAGTATCTGTCATCAATGAAACAGACAGTGAGACAGTGGGATCGAGTGCACCCTCAGCAGGATTGCAAATTACACAAAGCTGAATGGTGCTGTTGACATAACATAATGATCCAGAGGGATCTGGAAAAACTTGAGAAATAGGCTCATGACAACGTCATGAAATTCAACAAATCCAACTTCAAGGTTCTCCACCTGATTCAGGGTAATCAGAGACATGACTACAGACTGGAAGTAGAACTGTGAGCGGTCCTGTGGAGAAGGACTTGAGCTTATTCTGGATGAAAACCTGGAGATAAGCCAATAGTGTGCACTTGCAGCCTAGCAAGGTGATCCTTCCCCTCTACTCTACCCTTGTGGAATTCACCTGGAGTGCTGTGTTTAGCACAGGGGCCTCCAGCTCCAGAAAGACATGGACCTCTTAGGGGGGATCCAGAGGAGGCTATGAAGATGACCACAGGGCTCTCTTACAAAGGCTGGGGCAGCTGTGGTGATTCAGGCTGGTGAAGAGAAAGCTCAAGGCAGACCTTAGTGCAAGGTCCTCCTGGTATTTAAAGTATTCTCCTTTCTTCATAAAGGAAAGGGGAGAGGAACTTTTTATACAGGCAGAGAGTGATAAGACAAGAGGGAATGGTTTTAAACTAAAGGTGGAAAGATTTAGGTTAGATATTAGGAAGATATTCCTTACTGTGAGGGTGGTGAGGCACTCTAACAGGTTGCCCGGAGAAGCTGGGGATGCCCCATCCCTGACAGTATTCTAGGCTAGATTTTATGTGGCTCTGAGCAACCTGATCCTGCAAATGGCATCCCCTGCCCATGACAGGGAGGGCTGGAACTGGAAGATCTTTAAGGTCCTTTCCATCNTGAAGATGACCACAGGGCTCTCTTACAAAGGCTGGGGCAGCTGTGGTGATTCAGGCTGGTGAAGAGAAAGCTCAAGGCAGACCTTAGTGCAAGGTCCTCCTGGTATTTAAAGTATTCTCCTTTCTTCATAAAGGAAAGGGGAGAGGAACTTTTTATACAGGCAGAGAGTGATAAGACAAGAGGGAATGGTTTTAAACTAAAGGTGGAAAGATTTAGGTTAGATATTAGGAAGATATTCCTTACTGTGAGGGTGGTGAGGCACTCTAACAGGTTGCCCGGAGAAGCTGGGGATGCCCCATCCCTGACAGTATTCTAGGCTAGATTTTATGTGGCTCTGAGCAACCTGATCCTGCAAATGGCATCCCCTGCCCATGACAGGGAGGGCTGGAACTGGAAGATCTTTAAGGTCCTTTCCATCCCAGACCATTCTATGATTCTGTACTGGATGACTAGATGCCATGGCAATAGTAATACGAAGATTTTACATCATGTCACAGGTACTCAGATGTATTTTATCCTTAACTTTGCCAACAGTTTCTCTAGAATGAAATTATGACTTTTTTAGTAACATACATTACTAAAGAATTAATAAAATTTATGGGTCTTTAGCCTTTTCAGTAAGAGCAGCTGTAAAGATACATTTATCTTCCAATCCTTTTCCACAAAACAAAGTTTGTGCCACAAAGAGGCACACTAAAAATACTAACAATGTCTCCAATGCCAAACATCAGTGTCAAACATGAGAATACTCTGAAGCGCTGCACATTTATAACAGTGAAATGGTCCCCTTCAAATGCTTCTGCAAACTAGTTTTCCTTCCCTTGACCACTAAAGAGTCTGTAGGAGCTTGCTAAAAAGAGCCCTGTTACACAGCTGTTATGAACTAAATTTCATAGTAAGGCTGCATATACATGATCACTTTACCAGTTCCAAAAGCTGTTTGTTAAAAAAATCACCTACACAGGCAAACAATTTAAAAGTAATTTGCAAAATTACCTAGATTTTTCATATTTAAAAAAAAAAAAGTAAGTTTGGCACCGGGGAAAAATTATGACTCTCACCACCTCTGCTCTCAAGTAGTAAATAAGCATGTTACAGACTACATCTCATGAGGGATACAAAAGGTATCAAATCGAATATCATTAAGAATACAACTGCAGCATATACTTTACATTTGCCTTGTACATTATATATATTTGCACAAATCTATTTTTTCCCACAGTGGATTAAACAAAGAACTACAAAAGAAGAAACTATTTAATTTACTTTGAAGTATATTCAACCTCCAAAGTTCATATAAATTTATATGGCCAAGTAGAAACATATTAATGAACTTGCCTGAAAAGGCTGAACAATATTCACAGCTTTATGCCTCACTGAAAAACTTTTCTGGTCTTGGTTTTCTTTTTACATGTTATCTAGCTGCAACCTCTTTTCCTATCAATTTTTCTCTCCTTAAACACACATTCAAAGCCACAAATCTTTTATCATTTTCTCTCTAGACCTAGAACTCAGCTCATTTCAGGAGCTTGATTTTATACTTGTTGTTCTCTGGACTTCTCAGTTGACTCTTGACAGCACAGTGTAACTTCTTGAATAAGTAAAATGTGTCATTGTGTGGTCATTAGAGTAGATGGGTGCCTGTAGCAGTAGATCTCCTTCCACTACCACAGAACTGCTATTGCTCATAGAGACATGTTTGTGATGACATGTGAGAGAACACAGCCCAAAAACACTGTTACTTGAAAAGGCACATAATTCCCAATCTAAACATGTCTATGCACAGATGGTGTGGTCTCAGGGAAAACTTAACAGGTGCCTAGAGAGAAAAATGAGACTGACTACCATAAAATAATAATAAAGGTAACAGCAATAAAAAGTTAAGATACTCCTGGAAAGTTTATGTTTATTCTGAAAGAAGCTACTCTTTATTTCCTTTCTTTTGGGACTTGGACCCAAAAAGGGGCAAAGCAATGTTACTAAATGCACTAAAGTGCAACACATTTGGAATAAATACAGACATGTTAGACAATCAGCAGAGAAATGTAACAGAAAACCTGACAGTTAGTCATGTTGAATATTACACTGTTTCTATAATCATGAGTAAAGTTCCAAGAGCCTTACAGATTGTTACAGAATCTAAGAAGAAAATACTGTTGGGCTGTACTGACAGTTATTAAATTCGGGGCTGTCAATATAATGCACTGAAGAATACTCTCATAGCCTGCAGTTTTAAACTTCACTTTTTCAGCAATTACAGAACTGACGGATTTAATAATGTTTCAGATGCAGAAGCTCCACTCCATGATATACATATTTTTAGAGGAAGAAAAAACAGATCAGACCATCAGTTATTAAGAGTTAGGCTTCTCTGAAGTCTTCTGCTTCCAAAAATCACTATTGAACTCAGGCTTTAGAAAATGACAAATAAGCTCACTGAGGAAAAAACCTTTTAAAAATCGTCCAAGGAAAAAGGAAACATAAACTGCTACTAAACCAGGCCTGATTTTGGCCAATACTACAGGAAAAGAAAATGCCTACATGATGCTTTTGAGAAAAACGTTTAGCACAGTTTAGAGGCCACCAGTATCAGCATCTTCTAGAGGACAGAAGGACTTAAGTGATTAAAGATGAACTTAAACATTATGCTTGTGTTCTGAATAATAAAATTAAACCTCAGGAACTTGTTACCTACCAAGATTAAAATTTGTTCCTTGTAGTAAGCTATTTAAGTCTAATCTTGCCGTGGATCTAACACAGTTGTGGAGACAGAGCTGTGGACATCTCTACAACTGCAACTGCATGCCCTGAAGCAAAAGGAAGATTTGGGGGGAACCACTTTATGGTTCGTAAGATTCACCATGACTGTCATTAAGCTGGATGTGAATACATTCATTTTCATGCCTTCATAATGGATGGCCCAGTATAATTAAATTCAAAATTGCTTGTAAAGCAGTCTCCTACAACTTTCACCAACAAAGGGGAAAGAAGAAGGATCTCAGATCCTTCTCCCTGTGCTGGAACTGATTGTGAAAGAAGGTGATAGGAGTTAATTGCTATACATCACAGAAATAAAGAATGTAAATGGTTATCCATTTTTTTCTCACTTGCTTAGGTTCTTGCCATACTTTACTATAATTCTGGTTTTATATTGCACCAGCCCCAAACATATCTGGATATTTTTGGCTTACAATTACGGTGCACTATATGATACTCTCCGATAACTTACCAAAATCCATGTGGTGAAGGCCACATTACTGCACACAATTTCCCCAATCTTCTCCCTCCTGTATCTCTGTTATCCTAGCTACTTCATGGAGCTCTCTCCTATCCTGAAGTCTGCTCAGACTCAGAGCTCATATACCAAGGTATCTGAATGTAACTGGAATGGCATTATAGTTTTGACATATATATATATTATTGCTCTGCAAGAAACACAGTTTTGCACTTATCTAAATCATCAGAAAGGACTGCTCAAACAGTAGCAATTATACAATTGTAGCAGAAGGGAACTCTACCTCATAGTTAAGCTGCTGCAAGATTAGATAAGAGGATTACTGAGTTTTACTTAACAATGTTTTCACATATTTTTCTGCAAAATCTTCTCCTCACTGAGGAGTTAGCCAAATAGGAATTAAGCCACTAATATTCAAGAAACAGTATTTGAAAACCATGAAACATCATTAGGAGTAAATTATTTTCTAATTCAGCTAAAATAATCAGATCCTTTAACCCATTCAGAGAGCATTAAAAAAAAAAAAAAAGGAAAACTCCAACTGAGAATAACATATAATAGCTAATATACTAATCATGCAAATTCTATATCCTTAGCTGTCTAGAAAACACAAGAGACATTAGGTTACCTTGAAATAATTTGAAGTGAAATAACTCTGAAGACACAAGGACTGCACTTAACAAACACAGAGGGATTACAAGGAAAGGAAAATACCATCCTTGCAGCCAAAAAAGATGCTCACATCTTAGATGAATGAGAGGAGATGTGTGTAAGGTTCCTGAAAAATGAAACTGTCACAATTTGCAAGGCTCAAGTATCTGTACCAAATATACACAATGGAGCCATAAAAGAAACCTCATGTCTGCATCTAATCAAGTAAGTGTGAGTACTATTCACATAGCACCCTCTCACACTACCAGTCCCAAAAGACATCTCACCAAATTTTAGAGTCAAATCAAGCACTCAAGGTGCTGGGCCAATCCCTGGAATAAAAAAAAGGGGGGAAAGGCTGACAAATAAGAGACATTTTAAAAGAAAAAAAAATAAATCATATTGCTCTATAAGAAAAGGCTGCTCTTCTGTAGAACCATTTAATCCATGGAACAACAGGAAATCAAAATCCAGTGCCCAACTGGCAACATCAGGATTTTGTAAAGGATTTAATTTTAATTCCTTTCTTCAGTCCTATCAATTTCCATTTTTCCTTTTCAATTGCAGAAATGCTAAATAAGCTTAAATCTAGTAAAAAAAGAATCAGCACTGTAAAGATATTATTCATTTAAA
>VXBU01004712.1:17835-37212 GCA_013400315.1 Bombycilla garrulus | reverse complement strand
AATGATGCGATTTTCCATATTTATAATAAATAGTGCAATCATTCCCAAAACTTTTAGTAATAAAATTTGTTACAAATGCTGCAAACACTTGTTAAAATTCAAAGCAATGCCTTGATGAAGGTAATAACTAATTACAATAAAAGGGAAATTATTCCAAGCTAGAAAATGCCTAATAAAAATTAACATCTTTATTTCTAGAAAAGTTTCTCTGTTAGAGTGAAGTAAGGACAATTTGTCATTGAATAGAACTTACTGACACACTGCTCCTTGAAAAATGCCATAGGCTTAGCTCTAGCATAATTGTTGATACAACAGCAGCAGCAGGCAACATTATAATTAAGGTTTAACTTTTTATTTTATTGAGTTGAATGAAATATTAATTTTCCATCTGCTTTTACAATATAGTAATTTGCCAATGTCCTCAGACGGATTTAAAATTTGTGTGCTCTAATACCTCACTCTCTAGCATGCACTAAAATTAAAAGTGATAGAAAAAGCCACATTTCTAAATTCCATTCCACGGTGAAACTAAAACAAAGTATGATTAAAGGAAATTAGTAGTAGTAGGTATGCACTGTGTTGCACTAATGCGATTGTGAAATCACATTGGAAATATTTGTACTTTAACATCAAGGCAAATGTTACTTAGTAAAAGACAAAATATACTATTTTCCAATTTGAAGTGTCTTCTCTAGTTAAAAGTGCCTTCAGTTTTAAAGATGAGAATAATTTTGGTCTATGTGAGTTTCCTGTTTTTTATGCAAAAATGTCACAGACTTTTGGAAAACAGTCTGCTTTGGATCTGTGTTTTTTGGACAAATTTCGTGGTCTTTTCCTGGCAGAAGCTCTGCACTATTTAGGGGTATCCAATGTCATCCAGTAAGTGAAAGTGCAAGACATATTAAGATATTTATCTGCTACAAGCATGATGTTTCAAGGTCAAAAAAATCACTCAGTGTTCAAAACTCAATTGAGTAAAAAGGTTTTTTTTTCTCATTTAATAAAATAATTTTTAATATTTCAGAGTAAAATTGAGAAATCGCATCCAATAAATGGCTATTCATCTAGAGAAAACAGCTTCCATTTGATTCTCCTTTTCACTGAGTGTTTTTACAGTTTCAATTTCAGAACAACTCAAATTTGCTACTTTTCACTCATTGTTACTCAATTATGGCTTTCATGCATAATGAATGAAATTCAGTGTTCTGCCTCTTTTTTTTTCACACCAGTTCTTCCTACACTTCTGATATACACACATCATTTTTCTAGTATCACCAAAGCAATTAACAGACACATGGGCCACAAGACACAGCTGTAAGCCTGCCACTTAAAAAGTCATTGCTTTATAGTCTGCTTATGTAAAAAGTTGTAACTGGTCGGTAGAGCCAATTATTAAAAACTGCATAAAATGCACAGTGGAAGAGATTCAAATGAGAAATGTAAGTCTTCCCACCAAAACACATGAGTAATTGTTTTAATAGCAACAGGAGTAGCTGTAAATATAGAAAACCTAAGGTTTTCACATTCTTGAGAGAAGTTTTAGATTCAAAAACTTTTTAAAATATTAATAACTATAACCTAGTCAGTAAGCAACAGAGAAAAACACTCCAGAAGAGCAACAAAACTGAATTTACATTACAAACAAAGGTCACTTCTGCAAGACTTGATGAAAGGTATCAAAGGCCAGGTTTGAAAGTCTATATGTCATGCTGAAGTTGCACAGTCATCCTGTTATTTTGAATAGTTCCTCCTCTACCTTACCCTACTGGGGAAAAACTTCTCAGAAGTCTTCTGCCTCATACCTTGCAGAAGACTATTACTCTGTTTCCTACATTTCTTCTTCCTCTTTTTTGCACTTTAGGACTTGCATTCCAATGCCTAAAGCCATCACCTTTGATCTTAGTGATTACTTACCTTTGGACATCCCCCAACTGTATAGAGGTCCATGCCAACTAATAACATACTTAAGAAAGATCAGGGATATACTTGGAGTTACTGTTTTCACATCAAACTTCAGTCACGAGGTCTCCAGTAAGACATTTTCAGAATCCCATTAAAAAAACAAACAACAAAAATGATACTGACCACAGAAGTGACTCTCTTGGGCTTCTACCATCATAAAGCACAAGTTTTCCCAAATTACATTGTCAAGTTCACCACACAATTCATCAAAAGGACAAAGAGCTTAAGAAAGAGAAAATAAAAACTGCAGCACTGAAAATTTTCCTGCCCTCTCCCTGCCTCAGTATGCTAAGTCAGTCAGATAAAACACCTAAGAGAGTAATATGCATGAAATCTTACTGTGACAGGTTTAGCATTAAAAGTAATGCAAAATTTGCAGCATTAAAACACATCATTAAACCCAAACCGCCTCAACTATGAATGACAGCTGCTAAGGTCTGCCAATGTAAATGCCTTCATACATGAACAATAATAAAGCAAGCACTCAACATCAGGTGATTAGGGTACTTTGCTGACCTAGAAGCATAGGTGAGAATTCACATCTCAGCCTTCAGCATTTAAATTCATCCCAATGAGAATCTTGACCTTAGTTTTATGTCCTGAATGTCAGAGAGCTGATGTTTACCATTGAGGTCCCTGAGAAAGAAACCAACAGCTGTGAAGTCAGACAAGCCCTGAGTAACTGTAGAAGACCACAGATTTAAAAATAAAAACACAGTTTTGTTTCTTCTGGACAGAGATCACCAGAAAAAAATCTCCACAACATGTGTAGTTGAAGTTTCTATATAAAGCTGTAACAAAGAAGAATATACTGCAGTTTTATGCTGCATATACACAAGTAAAGCATAAAATTCAAAACTAAGAAATAAATAAAGAAATACGAACACACTGAATTTATACTTGAAAAGCTATTCTGGTTTGACAAGACACCAAGAATCACATGACTACCTATTTATATTTACAAACTTTAGGTCATATATTTGCTTTAATCAGGTCTCATTGTTTCAAAATACTGACCTCTTATTAATCTGTCATGATATCAAAGCTAAATATTTTAGTTAAAATATTCAGGTTGTGTTCTGATTCCTATACTCAATGTTCCTCTTTCCATATACTGACCCATGACATGGCTTGAACAGGAGGAAACAGCATATGTTAACTCTAACTTTTGGATTAAAAGTGACTTCCAGTTTTCCATATAACCTGGCCAGCCTTGTGTTTTAAGGTGCATATAGTTGGGAAACTACAGAATAACTTCACAAAAGCCCATAGAAAACAGTAGGATGTGGTTCCCAAAAGACTGATGGTAAAGCAGTAATTTTAAAGTCTTTGAGTGGCCAATTTTTACAGTGCATCTGCATTCAAAAGTGCTCTATCGATGATTCACACAATTAAGACTGTATTGCTCAAAGATCCATGAAGGATTAAAGATCTTTCCTTGATGCCTTTCCTGAATATACTCAAATTGCTTAAGTGATAAGATAATTCTACCTCCCATATTACAATAGATTTTCAATTGATTTAGGGACCAGTGAGCACAGATAATTCCAGCTAAGAGCAGGAGAGGCTGTGGCTGCCTGGAGAATGCCCAGGATCTTTTAAGAGCTTAAAGTAAGCTTGAAACCTAACTATACTACAATCAAGCAAAAAATTCTACAACGTACCTGCTTCCATCTCTCTCTGTATAATCCCGAGGTTTTACTAATCCTATCTGCGGCAAGTGCTTTCTCTTCCTGCCAAAGCAGAGTCAGTTATCAAAATGTGGAGTTGCTTCATAGAAGAAACCATAAAATTCAGTTCTGAAGTGCACAAAAGCAAACAACTTTCAGTCAGTAGGAGTAAAGTAAGGCACTGCATGTGCAGTTGCTCAGTTTTTCAACAATTACTATTATCAACTCAAGGCTGTCAGAACTGAATTCTAGTATTACAAACACTTGCAGTGTTTTAAAGTATGTTACAGTAGCTGCATCTTTTAAAATCCAATTATAATTGCTTCCATAATGTATGTCTCCTCATCAAAGTGAGCAGACTAGAGATTAAAGACAGTTTACAAAACTTTACATATTAATGGCTACATAAAATTATAATAGTTCTCCAAAATCTTACAAATATAATTATTTTAATCTATCTTATTTTCATGCACAAAAATGGCGTAATTTCCTGTCATCTCAATTAAAATAACTGGATTCTCTGGCATCCAACACTGCTACATCCTCTTGAAGCATGTCACAACATTGGAATAAGATTCAACCTTTGAAGGACACCACTACTGACATGCCTCCAATTAGACTCTGTGCCACTGATCATTACTTTCTGAGCTCTGCCATTCATTGATTTATCAACCCACTTCACTGTCCACTGGTCCAGCCTGCACTTCCTGAGTTTGCTTAGGGGGTTGTCATGGGAGACAGTGCCAAAAGCCTTGCTGAAGTCTAGGCAGGCAACAATCATTGCTCTCCCCTCCACTGATCAGTTGTCCCACCATAGAAGGCAATCAGGTTGCTTTAACAAATCCATGCTGACTATTCCTGATCACCTTCTTGCCTTCCACATGCTTAGAGATGGCCGCCAGGATGAGCCATCCATGGTGAAAGCCATTCCATCAACTTTCCAGGGTCTAAGGTGAGGGCTATTTTTTCATTTTCCTCACAGGAAAAAGTCAAATGCAGACCATGGCCATATTTAGTTTCAGACTGAATGATATACTTTGACTGAAAGCTTATTTTGGCACACTACATATTTTTACACAGAGCCGAAATTAGTTTCCAAATGCCAATTCATTTGGGAACTCAAGAAACAAAAATGTCGCAACTTTCTGATTTTGGAGGAAAAGATGCCTCTACCACTAGCTCAACTAACTTAGTGAAAATGATGTGAACTCACCAAAAAAAGAAAATCACATGCTATAAACCAGAATCTACATACCCATGGCTAAGCTTCTTGAAAAAAACACAACACATGTCCTGCTCTGGCCCACAAAATGTATGTAAGTACTTTTCAGTTCTTCAGAGTATGCTGAGCACTCCTTTTAAACATGGCAGGAAAGATCTATTGAAGTTTTCATGTAATAATGATCCAAGTTGACCAGTTCCTGCAATTTGATTTTTCTTCATGAGTCTAAAATACAAACCTCCCCATAACCCACTACTGTATTGAAAACGTGACCTTTGAATTAGACACTTTTTTTAAACCCCATCACTATGATTTAATATAAAATATGAAAACTCTCCACACTAAATGCTAAGGAAATACCAGTTGATCAATGTTGCTGGAAAAAGCACTGTCTAGTCAGCCAACAATCACTGTGACTCTAGCTGACAGTGCTACTCTCAATTTCCCACACTCACTTCCAGTTGACCAAATTGAGACTTGCTTAAAATAGACACATATTGGATCAAAATATTTCAATTGAAGAATTGTACTTGTTGACAAAAAAACCCCAAACAAACAAACAAAGAAAAAAAAACTCCTCCCAATATTATTTATATGCCACTTCACAGGGGGGTGGACTTTTCTGACCATTTTTTCTGTTAAGATACTTCATTGATTCAAGAGCCACAACGTCCAAACCTGAAAGAGGAAAAACCTTGTGAGGAGTCCAAGGCTGGAAAATGGCAATGCCTATTTGAGCATTATAAGCCTCTCTGTGGCTTACATCTCAGCTGCAAGTGGTTAAAATGCTTTGAGTTTCCTTGTTCTAAACATAATATTAGAACTTATTTTGAATCTGAGCTTATACAGCTGTTGTTTTCAGATCGTAACTGTGATTCAACGCTGTTTCATTGTTTTCAGCAATTATACTTCCCATGCAGGTATTCATTCCACAGTTGTAAAGAGATCATTTGGGTTTTTATCTTTTTATTCATGGATATGAATGAGCTACATACAAGAACTGAAATCTCAAATATTACAAAATTCAGCTCACTGAAACAGTATTTTTGCAGTATTTCAAATTAATCCCTTGTCCTAGGTTACAATGTAAAAATGTGCCAGTAGGTCTGTATTCTATCTCCATCTTCATGAACTGTTGAAATCAGGAGGGGCAGTGTTTTCCTTGCCTCCTCCCCAGGACCATCTCCTGTTAATGGGCCATTAACACCTTGCCCCATGAGTCATAGATAACTCCCTCCGGGAGCCATTCCTGTATAATGGGCAATTAAGGACCCACCACATGACTCATAGAATGACATCATCCCATTGTGAGATGCTCCGCCCAGGGGGAGGAGCCAAGCATTCCCACCTGGATATAATCTGTGCATTTGGACAGAACAGGCATCTGTCTTCTACTGGATTCCCAGAGGAGCAGCCTTCTCTCCCACTGGATTCCCAGAGGAAGGACCAGACCCTTCTACATCACCACTGGACCACTGGAGGAAAACTCTGCCCTTCTACAGGATCTCTGCTTCAGCAGAACCATCTGTCACTCCAGGAGCACTACTGGAGCCACCATTCAAACTGGACTGCTACCAACACCCTGACTGACAGGGTGTCAGGTTGTATTCTAACTGTCAGGTTTTGGTTTTTTTGTTTAATACTGCATCTTGTTCTAATTTTCCTATTAGGTTGTATTTTATTGTTTTTTTTGTTTTATTTTATTTTTTATACATATTAAAGAACTGTTATTCTTATCCTCATATTTTTGCCTGAGAGCCCCTTTAAATAATTTGGAGGGAGGGGGTTTGCATTTTTCTGTTCCGGGAGGGGCTCCCGCCTTCCTTGGCGGGCACCTGTCTTTCAAAACCAAGACATTCCTAAAGCCAGTATTGACTTCTCCAACTGAAGACCATGTGCATCAGGATTATAATGAATGTATGAAGAAATTATTTTAACTCACAATCCTTTAGAGGCATGTGCCTCAAAGAGAAATTACCTTTAAGTATGACTCCAAAGCATTTGGTGCTTTGATTTGGTTCATGGGTGATGTGACTCAGAAAAAGCACTTGGGTGTTCGCTGTATCTTTCGCCACAGATTTCATGCAAAAGCTGCCCAGGTGGCAGACCAAAAGCTTTCCTCGCCGGAAGTATTGCAAATTTAGTCTAGGCTGAGAGCCAAGTTGGCACTATCTATCTCAGGAATTACCATGAAAAATAAAATGATCTCCACTCAGCAGCATTTATTAAATTCTCTCAAATCTGTTGTGTCAAAAATTTATTCCTTCCAGCAAGGGCCCTTAAAATCAGGTTCCCATTTTTCAATCCTGACATTGCTTTCAGAGTTTTCCACTAAGTTTCCTAGCCACATTCTTCAACCTTTCAGGCAAACAGAGCTTCTCTGTTACTGAGAGTGCTCATGCTGGTGGATCCAGTTCCCAAACTTTACCCCATCACCTCTGAGCTTCTGTCCTGATTTAAAGCAGAAAAAACAGTGATCCTAGCAGAGTCATGTGCAAACCAAAAGTAACTCATCATATTCATCAGAAATGTAATTGGGAGGCTATTTACAACTCCAAGTTTTGAGTGATATTTGTTCTGCAGAAATTTAGGATCACTGCCAAATATAAACAATATGTCTGATCATAAAAAGGAGCCATGATGCTCTGCAGATAAAAGACTTTTTGAACTTTCCTCTTTTTTTTTTCTTTTTTTTTTTTTTAGGAAATACAAATTATTATGGTTTTACTACTGATTTACAACATGGAAATGAAGATGGATCAAGAGTTCTTTCACCCACCCCACACTTCATTTTAAAAAAATAAAGGAAGGAGAGGAAGGACTGTCCTATTTTTAACACCACTTTTTTGTTCTTTATTTTTCCCCTTTTTTTCCTAGTACATGAGCAGATTATAAAACAACATTAGCAAATGTTGTTTCAAGCTCAAAAGGCACCTTATCACCCACACTTTAGTGAGTTCCCAAACTTCTTTTGTTATAACATAATACAATCTAACTCACTAGGGTTTTATTCCTTTGTAGAAGACCACACTGCTGTTTCATCTGTCTTCGCAACACAACTAGTTTGCCTAAAATTTCAAGTAATACATTCATAATTCTGCAGTCTACTTTGTATCATATCTATAGTATTACAGAGAATCACAGAATTTAGTTGGAAAAGACATGTCAGATCATCAAGGTAAACTGTTACCCCTACATTGCCAAGTCCACTTAAACACATCAAGTGGTGTAGAATGATCTTAATATGCATATTTTTTAGGGTCTGTAATAAGCTATCTTTGCCCTTGCTTTAAACTTTCCACTAAACTCTCCTTATGCTCTGCCACCTAAAGTTTTGAGCCTTCCAAGAGATTTGTGGAGTGTGATGATCCTATCAGTCAGTACACTCGAGCAAAGAAAACACTTCCTTGGAATTTCAGTTGAATACCACTTCATTTAATTTTTAAATTATTTATTATTAGGTCATTAAAAATACACCCCTTTCCTTTTAAAAACATGCAGCATAGCCAAGTTTAAATATATAGCCATAGCAAGTGCAAAATGGAAATTTTCTTACAAATGACGTGGCTAACCAGGCACAGCATAATCATTGACACATCTTTATAAAATGTGTAATTATATTCTGAACTGGATACCTTTAAAACACAGTAAAATATTACGGTTAACTCAGAGTACAATTTTTAACAGCCTTTGAGCATCACTTGAAGCTTGGGTAGGATTTCATATTAAGAGACATCTCTCTTTTTGTCTGGTTTTATACATCTTGAACTCTTACTTGCTCGATTTCATCTATCAGAAGCCTATAACAAAGATTTTGAGATAAATTACTTCATAACAGACTAAATTAAAAGGATTTGAAATACAAATGAAAATTTTAGCTATGACGCTTCAGGGCTTTATCATAGCAAAATCTAAGCTTTCTGTTTAATTAAGACCTGTCAGTGAAAAGGTGCGATGCTTAAGGACAAAAACAGCTGTCTAGACAATGTGTCTTTGTATTATCCTTGATACAATTTCTAGTGTATGATTAATAGCCACTCCAGAAAAATCACAAGCCCATTAAAAGCATGGAGACAAAGGCGTAAAGATCTCTACTGTAATTCTGTCTTTTTGACACTTAATAGCCTTTTTCTAAGGAACTCCCAAAATATTTGGCTTGTCCTAATAAATAGAAGGATTTTACATCAACTGAAAAGTGGTACCAGGTAGCAGAAAGTAAGCACCATAAAATGGCATCACTTTATAAATTCAAGACAAAATCTTTCAACAGTGAGTTTATATCTTATTTAGTTATTATCAGCAGCACTAAAGAAATGATGGATACACTTATAGCATGAAGAATTGCTTTGAAAATATACAGGATTGTAGTAATGCCAACAATACTGATACACTGCAGATAATATTCCACTGTGAATCACAGAAATGAAAAAGGGTGTAACACTGGGAGGAGGCAACATTTATTTCAGAAATTCTAATGCACTAAGAACTTCTATTTCCAATCTGTTATTGGATATCACATCAAAAATATATTAAAGTTAATATCTTTGTAACATTTTTACAACTTTCCAGCAAACCAGGCTTCAAAAGCTGGCAGCACTGCTGCAGACAGACTGTGTATCACTGAGGTGTTCAGCAGCATGAAGTAATGTTAGTTTCAGGATTTATTTATCCCAAATCCAGAAACAAAAGCAGTTTGTAGTCAAGATCTGAAAGAAGTTAAAGGATAAGGCTACCTCATAAAATTTAATAGGGGACAAGGGAAGCAGTGGAATGGAGAGAAACAGGAAAAAAAAATGAAAAGGATTTGGGTCCTGAATCAGTCCAGATTACCAGATGCTAACCAAGCAGAGTATAGAGGAGTAAGAAGGGGAAAGAGAAAACAGGATGCTGCAAATACAGAGCAAGAGCCTCCGTTTTCTTTGGCAGGTACTCCTCCCACACTCTCAAGTCCCTGAAGCTTAAGGCAGGGACTGGGGGAGTTAATTCCATCATTGCAAGATCAAACATACAGATGACTACAGGATCCAATAGGATGCACCTCAGGTTCTTGAAGGAAATGGCTGATGTAGTTGCCTAGCCATTCTCAAGCACATTTGAGCAGTTCTGGCAGCCAGATAAAGTGCCCTGTGTCTGAAAAACAGAGAAACATTGCATGCATTTTTAAAAGGGGTAAAATGTAGGTCCTCAGAAACATCCTAAGCCCAGTAAGATCATGGAACAGATCCTCTTGGAAGCTGTGCCAAGGCATATGGTAGACAGAGAGGTGATAAGAGTCAGCCAACTTGGCTTCACCAGCGGAAAACTGTGACAGACTAATCTGGTTGCCATCTGCAACAGCATGACTTGTTTTGCTGGATAAGGCAAGAGTAACAGTATCTCCCTAGACTTCAGCAGACCTTTGATATAGTTACACACAATAACCTTGCCAATAAACTCGAGAGATACAGATTTTGTGTATGAACCATGCCACGGACAAGGAATTGGCTGGACCACAGCAGCCAGACAGCAAATACTGCAGTCAATGGCTCAATATCCAAATGGAGATAAGTAACAGCCAAAGCATTTGCAATTTGTTCATGGCTTCATCACATGCAGGCTCCAAGAGGACCTTTGGCTTGCTCTACACAAAGTCTATCACGGGGTAGAAAAGCAAGTCCTGACACTGTGCAAAGTGCTTCTTGGTAGTCAAATGCTGCAAGTACAGTCAAGTGGCCAGATGGCCCTGCTGCTGCTCTGCATACACTCTTTCCTTTTATCGGTAAAGAGAGGAGCAGGTAACCTGAACATTAATCCCTTTCAATCATACACCCAGGACTTTGCCATCTTGTTTGATTCTGCCCAAGTCCTGGTTTGCCTATTGTGTCATTTATGCTTAAATGAGAGAAGGAAAGGCATAACAATCCCTATTTTTACTAGGCTGTGGTCTCTGTGACATCCCAGGCCATAGCACCTGGAAAGCAGCAAACTTCAGGTGAATCCCTTTCAGGATGACAAATGGGTCAGTACTCCTTTGCAGAGAGATACCCACAATGAGCACACATAATTTCTTTTTGTGGTTTCTAATGTGTGCTGTGGGTGTGGTTTCTCCCTCCAGAGATTGCTCATGGGTGTCTTCAAGTGCTGGGATATCCTAGAACTAAGGAATGTTTTGAATTGGAAGGTACCTTGAAGACCATTCAGTTCCAATCTCCCTGTCTTGGTCAGAAACATCTTCCACTAGACCAGGTTGCTCAAAGCCCCATCCAGCCTGGCCTTGTATATTGAAGGAATAGGACTTCTTCAACTTCTCTGGGCAACCTGGGCCAGTGCCTCACCACCCCTATAGTAAAGAATTTTTAATATCTAATCTAAACCTCCCCTCTCTTTCAGTCTAAAACTATCCCCCTTTGTCCTGTTACTACATGCCCTTGCAAATAGTCTCTTTCCATCCTTCTTGTAGACTCCCTTGACTTACCCAAAGTGTACACCCTCTTCTCTTCTCTTCTCCGGGTGGAACAATCCCAATTCTTACAGCTTTTCTATGTAGTAAGGGTGCTCCATTCCTCTAATCATCTTTGTGGCCTCCTCTGGACTCACTCCATCACACCCATGTCCTTTCTGTGCTGGGACCCCAGAGCTGGATGCAGGGTTCCAGAGGGGCCTCACCAGAAAAAATCACCTCCCTTGACCTGCCGGCAACACTGCTCTTATTCTCATCTCATCCGGGTTTCTATGCAGGAGAGTGGAGAGTGCACCACAATTCTGCTCTTGGGGGTCACCAGGATCTGTGGTGCATTACTCAGAGTAGCATCAACCATCAGGAAATGGTTACAAAATTCCTCCTCTGCTTCTTCTTCAGCCTGTCCAGTACCACACAGGCTTCTCCCTGGCTCCTGTAACTCAGTCACCTGGTGTGCCTGGCCTCAGCCCGCAGCTTTCACAGATACTTGCTTGTGCTTCAGGAGCAAAGCCTGGACATTCATCACTAGCCCAGGGCCACACTGCACTCCTGGGAGACAGGCGCCCAGACATGTCAGGGGTTGTCCCAGTTTTTGCTTGGAGATGAGCATCTGCTCCCATGCACTGCCGGCAGTGTGTTTGCAATTAATTGCAAATACATGAATGGGACTTATTTAGAAAGCACCACAGAAATCACTTCTTAAAAGTTGAGGAGAAAGGGCAAAATGATGGCTATGTCTCCACATATGACCAGTTTTTGCCCTCTGTACCTGTTACACCTATCTTCAAATGCAGTGATGGGTTATCAGCTACTTGTATTGGTAGAAATACTAGTATGTTTCACACTTCCAACAAGACAAATGGAGGCCTGATTTGATTAAGAAGAAAGAAAGTGGAAAAAAACCCTTCATATATATAAATAAATGTTATAAAAACCATTTCCCATGTTTGGGAAATTGTCTGTCCTCCTTGGGAAGCCTACTTCTCAAACTAGATGTCTCACCAAAACTGCCACCATATTTGCCTCAGGTGAACATAAAAAAAAGCTGAAGTATGATCTTTGCTGATGATGAATAACTTCAGAATTCCCAGCATTGCAGCCAACAGAACTACAGTTCTGAGAATACTGTTGTATTGTTGCCACATAATTTTTAAAATCACTGATGGCAATTATGCACATACCAGAAAATATTTGTGTATCATAAAAGCCCTAGGACTATGCTGAGATTGTTTAAATTAGATACTACAGACAGTTTAGTTATCTCCATGGTTCATTCGTCGTCCAAAATAAATGGGTTGGGATACTCTTTTTTACTTAAGGAATATCCAGATGTCAGGATTTTTGCCTTCTAGTGGATCTGAACACAATTTTCAACAGACAGTATAAAATGCCAGCATGTTACTAACTTGCACTACATCTGACATGAATATTCATCTTCCATAATTCTTCTAAAAGTATTGTTTAAAACAATAAAAATTAAAATTTCAATGCAAGCAGAGTTTGTGGAAGAATTGAAAGAATTCCAAAGAGCTTACAGCAAGACATTATATTTCCAAACAGGACAGATACGCAAGACGTTTTGCAAATAGGACATCAGGTATCATCTCTTCAATTTAATGTAATGATATTAGTTTTGCCACAAATGTAGGTAAGTCAGAATGTGCCAGCAGAAGAACCCAATCATTGTAATGAATTGTTGTCAGCTTTCTGAAATAACAAGGTGACACAAAGAAATCTTAGAGATTTGCNGTCAGACAGATATTATGGGTGTCTTGACTTCAGTGAAGCTGAGAAATATTGACCTAGGAGAAAATGTATAGCAGTGTTAGGCATCAAAAGTTATTAGACATGTAGAAGATATTATGCCTATCTTTAGATATCCAAGAATTCCTAATCACAATTTAAAAATATATTCTTCTCCACAAAAGTCTAGAAAAATTAGGATCAAATACTATAGTATCTGTTTTAAGATTTGGAGATAGATTGAAAAAGAAATATTTTCTTTTCTTTATAGCTCTTAGGGCCTCTATTGTAAAACCATTTTTTCTGAAAAGAGCCACTGCACAGACACACACAGACATACACACACACTGATAGNGATAGATAGATAGATAGATAGATAGATAGATAGATAGATAGATAGATAGATAGATAGATAGATAGATAGATAGATATAGATATCTAAGATGGTTAAATACTTTCACCATAGGAAGTAAGCATTTACTTTCTTGAACTTTCTTGCCAAAATTGCTTTGTTTGAGGCTATTTAATCCTTCATATTTCAAAATCTGTTTCCTTTATTCCTTCACTTCAAAAGGAGGTGGTAGGAGTGGTAGGAGTGTCCTAAACACTTACAAAATGGTTGCCTCATGTTTTCAACAGTCAAATTCCCAAACAGAACACACAGATACTGCCACAAAAATATTTGGATTGTTTTCTCAAGACTGCTCAAGTCAATTAATTTTAGTCATGCTTTTAACAGAGGATAAGTCATGAAACCTGCAAGTTGCCTATCACTTTAGGATTTTTTATTGAAGAACTGCATCATTTGAATACCCAAGATACACATCAAGTAACATCAACCAGAACAATGAAAGGGTAGACCTGAGCATAAGGCATAATCAGTTACTTGAAATGTCAAAAAAAATCTAGGCTTGTTATCTTTATTAGTAACAAATCAACACATTACTTCTAGATTGCAATCTAATTTTAAAAAATCAACAATTAATGTGAAAATTAATCTAAATCAAAGGTTTGTAGGCACTTGTCCTGCTGGGGTATTTCAACCACTCTGACATCTACTGTAAAGGTTGCATAGTGAGCAACCCAGGATACTCCTGGAATGCAAGGAGGATAACTTCTTATGATGGTCAATAGATTCCCCTATCAGAGAGCATGAAAGGCTGGACCTGTTGGTCACGAATGCAAGTGGGCTATTTGGGAACACCAAGATTGGGGACAATGCTGGAGCAAAGTGGAGATGCACTGATGGAGTTTGGAGACCTGAGGGCAAGGTGAAGAGGAAAGAAAGTCTTGAACTCCACAAAAGCAAATTTCCATCACCTGAAGGAGCTAGTCAGTAGGACCCCAGGGAATCTGCCCTTGGGGACAAGAAAGCAGAACGGCTTCACCAAGGGCAAGTCCAGCCTGACCAACTGGTGGGTGAAAGGTTGGACATGACCCAGCCATGGCACTCCCAGCCCAGAGAGCCAAACGTGTCCTGGGCTGCATCCAAAGCAGCGTGGGCAGCAGGGGAGGGAGAGGATTCTGCCCCTCTGCTCTGCTCTGCTCTGCTGAGACCCCACCGGGAATCTGCATTCAGCTCTGGGGTGCCAGCACAGGAAGGACACAGACCTGCTGGAGTGGGTCCAGAGGAGAGGCACAGAAATAGTCAGAGGGAACACCTTTCTAATGACTAAAGGCTGAGAAAGTTGGAGTTGTTCAGCCTGAAGAAGAGAGGGCTCTGGGATGACCTCCACTGTGGCCTTCCAGTACCTAAACAAAGTTTACAACAATGATGGGCACAGACTTTTTGAGCAGGGCTTATTGAGATAGGACAGAGAGTAATGGTTTTAAACTAAAAGAAGGTAAATTTAGGTTACATGTAAGGAAGATGTTTGTCACAACAAGGGTGGTGAAATACGGGAGGATGTTGCCCAGAGAGGGGGTAGAAGACCCCCTCCGGAAACATTTAAAGTTAGTCTGGATCAGGCTCCTGACCTAGCTGAAGAGGTCCCTTGTTATTGCAGGGAAGTTGGAGTAGATGGCCTTCAAAGCTCCCTTCCAATACAAAGTATTCTGTAATTCTGTAATAAAGTAGCTTGCATTTGTGCAAGACTTAAAAAAATTAAATTCTTACCTGTAGCCAAAACAATCCTTTTAAAAGCTGCATCACTGTGAGATCATGAAAGAAAATGAGTATGTGAAGTAATAAAACAGACACACAACCTTCTCATAAGAACATGGAAGTATTCCCAAGGTGACTACTGCTTACTGGTTCAGCAAGCAAAAGATTAGGAGAATGTAATGCTGGAATTTGATGCTAGACACAGACATGAATGTTTTAATACTGCACTGCTAAAACAAACAGATTTAAAATGCATTGATTCCAGTTCAGCATACAGATTTTTTTTTAAAGGTATGAGTTATACATTGAAAACCGTAAAACTATAAAAAATATATATGCCTTTTCACTTGTTCAGCAGTAGTGTTAGTCTGCAATACGTTATCTCATTTTTACTAATGCAGCCAAAAGCAGCTACACTTAAATGAAACATCCATACCTAAACTTTAATCCAGTAACATAGAAATTGTTAACTCCTCAAAAATATCTTATCACCGGCTCTCTGTTCTAACTTGCTCTAACAGTGCAACACACGTCACATCATCCAGCTGGAAAAGCTATTGAAAAATCCTCCACAGAACAGTGTGAATAAGAACAATTTTCTCCTTTAGCATTGCTTGTTTTTAAAGGTTGGTGGGATTATTTCTTAAAAGCAGGACAAAAGTAAACCTCTAATTTGGCCAACTATTTTTAAATTTATCATACCATGCAAAGAAAGAGGAGTACATATTTTCAATCTGTTGAACACTTCTCTTATAACAACATCCCAAAATTTCATTGTTTTACAGAGTTAGGCTGGACAAAGACAAAGCCCTGAAATGAAACAAAATAAATTTATATGTCTAAAGATACTGGTTTACGAAGGAATAGTTCCATTTATTTGAGAATACTCTGCTGCTATAACCAATACTCAATTTCCTCTAACTTGTAAAAGCATTATCTGAAGGGCAACTTAGTAGAATTGAATGCAAACAGAAGTGACAAAGCAGATTGTAGTCAGTTATCTTAGAATTGCAAAGACCTGCAGCACTTCAGTTTTACACTGCCAGCAATGAGTGTCTGTTATACTTCTGTAGAAGTAATTTTACATTTATGAGCTGTCAAAGCTATAATGTGTTCAAAAGTTCAGAGTCAAGAAATATATAATGATTCATCACATGATACATGAAGTGAAGAGGCAATTAAGAGAACTTTAGACGATGCTACACGAATTTTCTATTTTATTCAAAGATGCAGCTGACTACAAAATAACCAATAGTCCACAAACCATGGCTGATGGGTCTAAATTTCTTCATTTCCAACATCATTAAATGTTACACAATTAGTCCACAAATGAATTTTTAAGTTACCTAAACCTATTCAGAAGGCACGTTATTAAAGACTTTTTTTATAACAGACATAACACATCATTAAAGAATGGAAATATGCTTTGCAAAAAAGAATTCATTATTCATTTTATTACCCCATTTACAAGACTGTTGTCATTTGTGATGAAATGTCTAATAGAGACAAAAGAAATCACGATCTGCTGCCATACCAATGTCACTGCACATTACTGTTCAGCAGTGAATGCTCCACCAGCTTGTGATGATTTTATGAAAATCCTTTAAAGCCAAATTTTACATTTTTCCACTGAAAGAACACCTACATGCAAGTCTATAATTAGAAATTCTATTTTAACACAAGCAATATGCATTTAAATTACATCCTGGTACTTCAAATTTTAAGTGCTTGAAAAAGCAACCTTAATTGTTTTTAATTGATAGGTTTCATTTGCTTTGTATATATGCTTTTAATTCACTGCCAAATGAAGAATCATTTTAGAAAGCAAACTAATTCCACAGCTTCCAGAATCAAGTTTCAAAGGCAGTTTAAGAAGGATTTCTAATTAAGTACACTAAGTTGCTTCCGTTTGCTCTGCTGACAGTAATTTAGTAACACACTGAATCTAGCGCAGGTCTTAAAAATGCCCAGAACACAACACGAGCCTTGTCACACTAATTTGTACCAGAATTTGGCAGACACCTATGATTGCCACTAGGGAGCAAAACCCCATACTGGAAGTAACCTCTAGACTGAGCGGCAGGTGATGTAAATATCTAGCCTTGAGAAGGATCATGGTGGTAAGGCTTATCACAAATTTACTTATGAATTCCTATAATAAATTGCATGGTCTCTTCATGACTTGTCCAGTCACATCTCTCTATTAATCTTCCAGGCCTAGAGAAGTACATAGGCTGCTTAATAGCAAATGGCAGTTTTGGAACAAGCATACTTGAGGACACAGCTTTCCTAAAAAGGTTACAGACTTTATCATATAATACACAAAAGCTAAAATCAGCTCCATTGGGTTTTGAAAAATTTTTACATTCCTTTTATGTTTTTACATCAGACATTTATTATAAGCCATATTACCTGACTACATTTTATTAGAAGGTCTCTTTATGCTGAAGGATTATTTTAACTGACTTATATACAAGGGGAAGCAATCCATTAAAAGGGAGGTAAATCTCCTAAGTTTTATACTGATTTCAGAAGTGTATTGTTTCACAACACTGTCTCCATGTCATTCTTCTGCTCAACACACTCTAGAGGGAGGTTGCTGCTACAGCTACAGTAATTCATACAGCTATTGTAGCATCTGATTTATTTCAAGAGATGACATATATCCCTGTTCTACAGCAGATCTAACAAAAATCGAATTAAACCGAGTAATCCTCAGTAACTACGCTAAATTTAATCAACAGGGGATTTGTAACAGATCACTCCATCCTTTAAAAATACCATTCCTTTTAATATATTTTCGATTTTCTTACCAGAATGTGATTAGAATGGATAGAACACCTTTCAATAACTTTCAAATAACTTCCAATTTGCAAAAAGCTTTAAAAAAGCACATTAAGTAAACTGCTTCAGTAGAGTCATGTCTTAAAACATTTGTGTGTTCAACATTTGTGTGATTTAAAATCTAAGTCTGAAATACCTGGCAGCACTTAGCACAAGAATCACATTCCTGCTTCTGTGTGTGTATACAGTTAAGCAAGATTACTTACTGTAAGTTTCATAAAGAGAGTAATTTATAATCAATACATATACAGTCATCTGCTGTCTCTAACAGCTAACCAGTGACCAAAAGACAACACATGACTGTGGAAAAAAACAACTAGAGAATTTATTACTGAAAGCATTCAGTAAGGATGAAGTTGGATCAGCCATCTGTACTTAAAAATGCAACAGCTGGCATTTACAATATCCACCTGGGATATAAACTGATGTCAATAAGAGATAAGCCCTTTTGAACAATTTAAGAAGGGCTCAGCTCTGAAAAAGAGAAACCTCACTTGATGTGCTCACAGAAAGAGGTTCAAACATAAGCTTTTGCAGTAACTTGATTTCAACTAATTAATACTTTCTAGCAATATATTAAATGCACACAACTCATATTTTGGGCAAAATTGCTGTTTTCTGTATTTAAAACCCTATTTAGTCTTCACTTCATCAGACTTATTTGTAAAATGCATACATAAATCTAAGTAACAGAAAAATTTCCATAAAAAGGCGATCTGACTCATCTACAGAGTCAGCTTTCTTGCTCACTCACTCTTCACCAGGCTTGTAAGTGTCTGAAGTCAAGCTGTAACAGATTTCAGACTGTACAGTACATTAGTGTGGTAAATTATGCCTGAAAATTTGTTTCCTGGTAGTGTAGCAGGTTTTTTTCTTCTCTTTCAGAGAGGAAAAAGAACTACCTTTGGTGCACCACACTAGTCAAGCAAGGTTTTTCTGCATATATCATAAATCAAAGTACACACATTATTTGAGGCTTGGAGATTTTCCTTTTGTAACAAGAAAAATGTTATTATGAACTGTCCAGTTCACATGTTTTTTTTCATTGTACTCACCAGATATGATTATAAATATGCAGGCATTTTTTTTAAAACTTTTGTCATTTACATAAACAACACTATCATTTCTGAGTAATAAGGTGTGAAGCTTTGACAGAGTCACATGGCATACACCCCTCCCTTGTGAGTCAAGGAAATACTCATACAGAACTCATGCACTTGGGATCCTGTCAAAAGGATTTAAGAATTTAACTGAGGCGCTAGGGATGTCAGGGACAGGGAGTAGCATATGGTGGGAAGGGGTGGGAAGGAGTGGGGAGGGGAGGAAGGAACTCGGAAGGAAGGAACTCAGAAGGAAGGAAGGAAGGAACTCGGAAGGAAGGAACTCGGAAGGA
>VXBU01004712.1:0-14652 GCA_013400315.1 Bombycilla garrulus | reverse complement strand
AACCAAATAATTAAAGTGTGTTTTTTTCCAATATATCCTACCCTTATGCCATATTAATGGCCTGAAATAAAACTCACTTTGTGTATGCAAATTAAAGCAACAAAAACATAACCGCTATAGCCAAGAGCTAAGAAGACACTGTAAATAATGTTTAAATTGGTTTCAAGGCATGTTAACTGCTTTTTTGGGAAGAAAGAAGGCTTCTCTCACACTTTGATCTTCCTTTTTTTTCATGCAGAGAAAGCAAATTATTTGCACTTATAATTACTTTCTGAACAAAAAGAATACTGACATAAAGATCACCTTCAACCTTTACAGGAAAAATTTCCGATTTTGTTAAGCCTTTTTGAAATTGTTATAAAGTATTTCCATCTTCTCCAGTAACAATGTAAACAAACTAAGTAAACAGATTTATGTATTCCACTACTTTAAAAAACATTAAAAAGCAAGTTTCTTTACACACTGAAACATAACAACATAATATGACGAAGCAGCAGAGCTCTTACAATGTAAGAACGTAAGCATGGACACAGAAAGTCAACTTCAAAACATAAGTAAGCAAAGTATCAAGAAGGTCAAAGCTGAGAACAGGTAAGATGATTTAGAAAAAGTTTCTTAAATAGGTTTTTACTTTCTGTCAGTCTTTTTAAATTCAGTTGTATATGATTCTGTCAGTCAATGTAGTATGAGAACAGCCATTTTAGCAACCTTAGAGAACATCATCATAATGTCAACTCTTTCAGAGATGGCACAGGAAAAAAAGCACATGATTATGAACTGAGTGCACCAAAACCCAGCTAATCTAATTACAATAGCTAAACCACTGCCAGTGAAATAATCTGATAATTTATGGAAGCCTGTTAGAAACCAAAAGATACCATCACTGAAAATGCATCAGCAAAGAAAATGCCTATCCATCTCTGCTAACTGTTTAATGGAGTTTAGTATTTCTCCATCTCTTACACACCAGCCAAAAGAGAAGATTTATCGACAAGATGAATACTTAAAACTATACAGGTTCTTTCCCACAAAGTTGAACTGAATCAATGTATCCTTCAATTCTGTAATAGCTAAACACTGCTTTTAGTCAAACAATCTGTATTTTAATTTTAATCATAAACTTGACACACAACTTTTGATCAAGTTAAAAAAAAAAACTTGATAAAACCTCAGAATACCCAGCAAAAAAGGAAACCTGATAAATTCATTCTTGTTTAATTCTTGTTATAACAACAGATTCTGCATCAAATATTTAAAGATCCTGGGAAACTGCTCAATAACTATGGAAAGCATTAAGCACAGTGGAAGAACACTTAGAATTTAAGAACCAACAGATGGGAAAAATTACAACACTTTTTCCCAGGGATCAGAAAAAATAATAAAAAATAACATACAAAGCATAAACTAAGTTGTCATTCCACAGTAGTACAGTTCATGAATGCTAAAGGTTTGAGCTAGGCAATTAACACATGCTGCTTGTCTTTGAACAAAGTATATGATGGTAGTTTTTAATAAAAAGATTCCTCTTTGTAAAAGTAACACATAGACTCATAGTAGAGCTTAGTCTATCAGCAAAGCTGCTGAAATCAAGACACTACTCATGTGGTAACAAACTCTTCAATGCTGCTTGTCACCCATACAGAGGTTTTTTTTTACAGAGTCTCACTATCTCAGGGAGAAAGTTTCGGACTACAACTTTTTCAGGAAGAACAAAATGTCATGACCAATATAAAATCTGTTGAAAATAATTTTGGAACAAAAAGGTGGATGAAGAAATGACAGAATAGGTATTTACACATGCAATCACAGAAGTCCTTTCCCACAACTAGCAAGTTCATTATATAAACATATAGATTCCTCTTGAACCAGGACAGAATAAAATAGCTGCTACTGTACAACAGAGAAATCCTGCATCTTTTAAATTATACTGGCTTGCATGTCAGAGGAAGTATGCTGATAACATGGTTACCAATAGTATAGACTATAAATAAAATATGGAAATAAAACCTTGAATGAATCAGTTTTGTTAATGTAATCATGAAGCAGAAAAGTTCTCAGAGTATTAAGCATAGAATCACAATCTACAATTGACCAAATAATTATGGGGGATTTTTTTCTTCCTGTGCCTCTCTGGCAGATTTACACAAAAAAGCCCCAGGAAAGGGAAATATGCATGCTCTGCACTTTAAGAATATCCTGATCCTCTATACTTTGTTTGACAAAATGGCACAATGAATGTCTGTAAAAATATTCAACTGAAAGTCAGTCAGGGACAGAAATGCCACTTTGTGTCTTATGCATCCTAGATACTTTAAAATATTCAGATATTATAATTTCAAAGCAAAAAATAAATCCCTAATACTCATGGAGCTGACAATTTTCATGGCAAATCACACCTGCCTTTTTTTGATGGGACAAAACCTGGGAGTTGCAATGTCAGAAAATAAAGGAAAATGCATTCAGAAAAGCCTCTGTTTCATGGTCCTCCCAGACTCCTTCACATAGGAACACATGATTTTCCTCCTGTGTTACAGCAAGTGAAGGACTGTACAGATTGTGAGGATCCTCCTGTAAGTAAGGAGGGTCTCAGAGGACACCAACATACAGGCTGAAGGGAGGAAAAACTACCATATAGAACCTTGAAAGGCAAAACACCTTCCTGCCCTTCTCTTTTGGCTGCCAAAAGGAAGGCTCCTGCCTCTTCCTTTGCATCCCTCAGCCAGCTGATGATGTATCCTACCACTTCCTAAGACTAACAGATGTGCTGATGGAGAGTTTCCTCACAGTGTTTCCTCCCAAATGGCTTTTTGTGATAGATGACAGGCATAATGGAAGTGCTGCGGACTATGACAGTAGGGAAAATCAGAACCTCATTTGTCTCCACTTGGTTTTACAGGCTTTTTCTTTTTTTATTTTTTTTTAATGAGATGGCCATTTGCTTTCATGTTGGACTGCTATCTCCATTGTAATGCTCTTGAAATGTTGGGATAGAAAACAGAAAAATTAGCATCATCTGTCTAGCAAGAATTTAAAAGAAATTTTATTTTATTAACTGCAAGCAAAGAAGAATTACTAAAATTGATGATAATAAATCACCATACAATTGACATATTATTTAAAGCTACCATCTTTAGGCAAACCACTAAAACCCCTGTAAGTCTGTAAATTATAGACTTCTAAACAACAAGAAGTCGGTTTGCTTTTCTGTTGTCTTGTGCAGACACAATAGTCTGCATAAACCACATCTCCCAAGCATGACAATTTTACCTTTAGCTCACGCTTGCAGAATTTATTCTAGAATGGCGCATATTAAAAACTGAGCAGCTTTTCAGTAGGTTTACTGAAGATAACTGTTGACAGAAATTATGTACAATTTTCACCTGAAAGTCTATATGAAATGCCAGCATGCAGCATAAACATATACACTGGTTTAAAAATAAGATATGTCAAAAAAAAATCACCAAGTACAATTAAAAGGTGACTGAAATTTGATTATGAGATTGCCAAGGGTGCAAAACAGTAAATCTAACAGAATAAACAGGAACGTATTTTCCAGTCTTTTTACTTCTTTCTATTGACATTCTTCATAGGGAGAGAATAGGCTGACTAAAAACAAAAAAATATTTCAAGCAAAATGGGAAGCATTCAACAAGTAGAGAATAAAAAAAATTCCATGAATTTGAAAATACTGACTTTAAAAACCATATTGCTCCCTATGATCTGAGAAGTCTGTTTGAAATGGTAGGTACCAGAGCCTCTGCACAGAGGTGCTCTTGACTTGGACTATGCATTTGGACTGTGGAAGAAGAGGTCCAGTTTTATCCAGTGCCTGAAAAGCAGCATCTGAAGGAGAACATGAGCCTGACAGGTATTTAATATGGGCTAACGTCTACTTAAAAAATATTACTGTAAGTCGATAGGGAGTCACAAAACTCTGCAGTTTTCTTTCCCCTGCTGCACACTTAAAAGATTTTACAGGAATTTTAAAGAAAATTAACTTAACCAGGTGTAGACCTAGCAGCATGGACCCTGCCCTGTCTGACTTAGCTCGTGAGGCAACCAGGTGCTAGAATAGCTCCACCAGGAAGCAAGATACACATGGACATTCTGAAAGTGAAGGTGATGAACTACATCATCAGCCTACTGCACAGACTCTGACATGACTTCTTGTTGGTAGTGTAAATAATAGTAAAAGGCTGCAGATTTACTGTCCCAAGAAATAACAGACCAAGGATGCCTGAGCACCAGCACTAATCCATTAAACTGGGGGAAGAAAAAAGCAACACAAAAAACCCCAATAAAACCAACAACAAAAACCAAAACATCAATAGTAACAAATCCCTACAAAATACAGCTTCATATATTTAAACTTACTCTCACTCTTAGATGCATAAATCATAGATTTTTTGTAAATATTCATTAACTTTGTGTTGATTTGGGTGCCTATCATATAAGCTATAAAAACAAAAATTACTTTTAAAATAAATACAGGAAATTAAACTAACCAGGAGAGTTGCAAAAAAAAAAAAAATCCAGTTTTTTAAGGCTTCTCAAGGAGAGGACTTTTTGTTATTAAAACTGCGGTTGATTCAAGTGTTAGGTAAGAACCCTTAATGAAGAGGCTCTTTTAAAGAGTAAGAGCACATTAACTTCTTCCATCAAATATATACCATGTCTTAACTAGTGTAACTTTAATTTTGCTCGGAACATCCCATCACCACTACCACTATATTTTGACATTATTAGCATTTAGTACTTCTTCCAGTTCATCCCTTCTTCACTCACCTACAAGAGCCCCAAAACAGAAGTTTTCCTCTGTTTTCAGCACTTGGTTTTCCACTTGGTTCCAAGTCCTCAGCTTCAAGACCCTATCACAAGGCTATACATGTTGCCCAAGACTGGAGATATTTGGTTTGCTAGATTAGCACATTTTTTCCTTTCTCTTCACTTTCCTCTTTCACTTTCACCTTGTTACATCCATCTCCCTCTACACAGGAGGTAATGGTGAGACTGTTGCACATTGTTCTCTTTTTTGTCTCTTCAGAGCTCACAGAAAACCTTCCAGCTGAGCATTTGTTCAGATATCCTCATTTTGCCTAATACAAACATTTCTCAATCTTGCCTTCCATCTTCACTTATGATCCTGCAGGTGTCTAAGCTATCATGTGATGCTCCCAATCCCTTCCAACTCTTCAGCACTGCAGGGCTTTGCTAGCAGCTAGCTTTGAGAGCATATCCTTCTCTTAAAGGACGTATACATTTCAGAAACACTTCAGAATCCTGTTGCAGAAACTCTTCACCCAAATCAACATTAAGCACTAGCAATTCACAGTCTAAACAACCAGTTTGGCTTTGCCTACCACCATTTCCTTACATAAGTAATAAGTAATATATATATAAATATAGTAGCACACACATAGTAAAAAGTCACCTCAAAAATCATAAACCATTTGAACACTGGAATATTTTCTAATCACTTGTGCAGAAGTCCAAATAGTTCAGCTCTTCAACAGGGCAAGAATCCAAAATTAACACTGTTGAGCTGGTTAATAATGAGTGGCAATACTGTAACAATTTTCAAAGAGATTTATGTAGGCTGACCATAAAATAGAAAATGTTAGACAAAGATTGTCAAGCAGATTAACATGGAATTTCTTTGGGTCACTAGTTGCGGAACCACAATGATATCTCTTCTAGCAGATACCTCCTCAGCAAGGAGTACCCCAACAGCTCCACTCTTCACTCTGGTCTGCAGGCATCCCCTGAGTATGGATTAAAGAAAGTGAGAAACACACCAGGTACTGCCAAGTTAATTTCATTCAATCACCTAATGTCTCCCATAAGCCTCCCATCCAACTAATTTTGAGAACCAACCACATTTAACTGATTACATCTGAAAGACTTAGATCAGAGAACAAGGCTGCAGTTATTCAGGGACACACATACATTACCAGGGTGAAAGCATTTTTATTGCTTTGTGATTTCACCATCTGGAGAACATTATGGTATTAATGTGTATGAAAATATTAAACATTAAAAATGCTTTCTAAAAGCTATTACTGCCCTATTATTAGGCAAAACCTTGAAGATGTGTCTCAAGAAGACTACATTGTTTAGGTTTTGAAAATTTGTAACAAAGAATGCTACATGTCATTAATATTTAAGAGCTGAAGAACTATAAATCATGAGTGAACAAAAAGGCTATGTATAAAAAAATGTTGTCTTATGAGCTCAGCAGCAGTTTGTATGACATTTTGCCACTGAAAAAAGTACTGAAGATAAATAATAAATAGTAATTAAAAAAAACAATAAAAATACTCAAGACATGGAGGCGTACAGGAAGCTCCAAGAAAACTGAGTTTATCTTAAAATCTGTCTGGTGTCAAAGCAACACTTCAGGCAATGGCATTCAGCTGCTCAGTACTATGAGGTAACATAGAAGGAAGAAGGTAGAGCACCATCTTCAACGCCAGTATCACTGTGTAAGAAAAAACAACCTGGTGTCTCATACCCTCTCATTTTAGGATGGAATGCACCACAGAGTGACACAGCAGTAACCTATACTCCACCCAGCCTTATAGAATTTACCTTCCAGTAGTCACCTTCCAACAAAACTAAAAAGCCCTTTAAAAAATCATAAGATTTTTCTCTGGAAACATAAGACTATAGAGGCAGTATTTGTAAGAAAATGCATAGATTAGTTTTTAAAAAATGAAGATTTGAGGCAGAGAATATAGCTAAGAAGTGTCTATGGACATATTTATTGATTGAAGCAAGCAGCTTACTTAAAAGCTACTTTTCTGGGACCTTGGTGGAAAAAAAAAAAGCTCTAAAAACTACAGAAAAAAAAGCTTCCTCTTTAATAACCTCCAAAAGTGATTAATTTTTCATGCACTGAAAATGACATCTCCATTTCTACGTGTGTTCAAACCACTGAAGGAAATATTAACAGCCCACATCATTCCTTTAGTATGTTTGCTTTGTACATCTATGTCATTAGCAAGATTTTTTTCTTTTCATAGACAGATCACAGTTTTTATTCAAACAATTTCACTTTCACAGTAACATGGAGCAATTTTGTATGGTTTTATAGGCTTTCATGTCACTTCAAAAGCAGAGGCAACGGTCAGAGCAAAAATTTTACTGCAAACAAGACCAAGTGGCAACAGAACACAAAGGGTAAAGCCATAGAAAGAGACAGAGGGTGAAGGGAATGTAAGCTCTCAGTAAGGAGGCAATTTTACGGCAGAAAATAACTCACTATATTCAGTATGTGACATACATTTAATTGAACTTCAAATTGAAGAGACTTCCCACAAAGCAGGCTAAAGAGATGTATACGGAGAGAAGAGCAGCAAGGTAGGAGAGGACACAAACTTTCCCTAGAGGAGAAATGATTCCTCTTAAACCAAACACTTTGGTGAGTTTCCTGCTCCCACATGGTTTTGTGTCACCCAAAAATCTGCTGCAAACTACGACAAATCCAAGGGCTGCATCTCTCCTACAAGCCACAGGTTCCCTGCTACAGCTGTAAGTGAAGGACATAAATAGATAGTGATTTTTATCAGGGCAAAGAGAGAAGGTGGACTGATTTCATCTCAGCTCAGAACATCCTTCATGGGCAGTAGCTTTAGTGCCTGCACGTAGCAAGGGTCCTCAGAGCTTCCTCAAGAGTTTTATGGCTCTTCTCATCCCTTGAATGCCAAAAAGGCACTGAAAACATATCTTTTCATACCAAAGGATATATCAGCATGCAACACAGATCACTGCAAGGAGACTCCAAGTGTAGTTTTAGGTCTACAACTCGCATTAATTTATTTACTTAGGAAAAGCTAAAATCTGCAAAAGTTGACATCTCTCTTCCAAGAAAGCTGCCAGAGCTGGCAGGAGCAGAGTGCCTCTACACTGCAATGACTGAGCCATTTGTTTGGTATCAGTTGCAGGACTGGTGCCAACCTGAACACAGAAGCATGAACTAAACTGCCTAAGGAATATAGGCACACATAAGATTTAACACACATATATTTACTACTTATTACTGAAGTTTAAAAGCTCTGAAAAAGCATCAACACTGGAAGAAATCCGTGTATTTATTTAAGTCTTGTTTTCATAAGAACATGACTGCCAACCTAGCCAAAACCTCTTTTAAAATTTTGTATATTATTTTAGGTATTTCAAGGAAATTGCCTCAGGCTGTCACATTGAAAAGCAGTGGCACACTCTCCTAGCATTTTTCATATATATACACACATATCTACATACACACACACGTGTGTGTGTGTGTGTGTGTGTGTGTGTGTGTGTGTGTGCGCGCACATATACATACACAATTCTGCAAACTTTATTTCCATAAACAATTAATTGGAAACTTCCACTTCAACTCTTCATGAATTAAAGCATTCATGACAAGTACACAGAGGATTTTTTTTTCTAAATTAGGTATGAATTCATAGCACAAAAGAACCTGTATTACACAGTCAACATGCTTTAACCAGAAACATCAACTCTGCCAGCAGACTCCAGTATTCATTTGTTATTTGTCCTTGCTATGAAGGGTGCAGAGCAAATGGGAGACTACTGTATGTTTTTCTTCCATAGATGTTTAGCTTCAGATTCACATAACAGATTTGAAGAAAAGTCCAGTTTTCAAATATAATCCTTTAGGGGTTTCTGATCATCTACATATTTATTTGGAGTCATTTAACTAACAATGAACAGCAAGAAAAGAAAATGGCAAATGACAGAATAAAGTTGAAAAACCAAAAGATAACTTCCTTCTAAGACGCACTGAATTGCTTCCTTCAGTTGGAATTAAAGCCCTCAACAAGCATCATAATGTGACTTAGTTCTTTGTGAAATTAAACCTTTCTTATTCAGTAACCATTTGGATTCCAGCAGGTACAAGTAGACTGGAACCAATGACAGGCATTTTCTATATGGGACATGATCACACAATACTATACATTCCCTCTCCTACTACCATAGCCTTTGCTGTGGAGGTCACAGTGGAAACTAGGAACATTCCCTCTACGCAAGACCAATTTTGCCTGATATTGCAACATGATGTTTAGGATGGCACCGTTTTCCAACAGCAACAGGATTAAACAATGGAACTACTATGCTAATAAACTTTAACACAACTGGAATGTTCTGCCAGTCAGAAGTTCAATAGGTGAAAACAGCCAAAGATTACGCTGACCTGGCAGTACTAACCAACTGAAAAATGCTGATAAATTTACAGAGTGACAAAGCCTTCAAAATGATAAATGGAATCCAGAGCCACAGTAGCAAGGCTGAACACTGAGCATCACACTAGAAGTTACATGTAAGTTCTCACACATAGTACCATACAGAATCCTGATCATACATTTTAAAAATAAATAAATAAATAAAGAGACTGAGGCATATGAAAGGAAGGGTAATTAAGGGAATAAGAGGATCATGAACCCTTATAGCTCATCAAATAAAAGCTCAATACTACCTTATAAACATAGATACAAGGGAAAAAAAAAAAGAGCTTTTTAAAGTAAATAACACCTCACAGAAGAAAAAAAGGCCACATATTTGCCCCAAATCACACTGCAAAACGAAGACGAACCTTAGCTCCCTCAAGCCTCTCTTCCCCACAAAGACTATACATCTTTTATACCTCACTCCCATGACAGAGTTGCCACCTTCATGCATACATTTCATTACCACAGATGGCTAGGAATTTAAGAACAGAAAGGTGTTTATTCTTGGACTTAATAGACTAAAAACTAAGGTTAACAGATTTGAAAGAGAGGACATGAACAGCAGCATCCTATGGCAAGGATGGAGCAATGCCCAATGCCTAGTTTTGATACAGAATTCTTTCTTGAAAGTAAAAGAAATAATTAATTTTTCCAAGGATGTAACAGGCACCCTCCATAACTCTAAGCAAGCCTCAAGTATTAAATCCCACAAAAGAAATGCATATACACTTACATGGCCCTCTTGGACCCCTCAGTATTACATTTTTCAAAATTATTTTGTGCCATTTGACCATATTTTCTATTGTAGCCAACTACCCTCAATTAGGCGCAGATTTTCCCCCTACCAAATTAAGAAAAAATAAAACTCAAAAATATAGCCCAGAAGAAAAAGGCACAGAATACTAGCATCTGCTTTCATTCCTTCTTGCAGGCCACATTTGTATCTAACAGATGATTTAAAAAGAAAAATTAAATATATTAAAAGCACATAACAAAACTGTTACATTTGCTGAGTTAAGCACTTTCCGAAAAGCTTAGTCATCACCTTGATTTGTTGTAGCTAAATTCACAACTTCTGGAACTCACTGCACTTCAGAAAATTTTGCCCCAAACTGATAAAAAATGGCATAAAAAGTTATTGTGTTTTGTCATGATCAACAATAGGAACTTGTACAATTCTAGTAGGATAAGAGCTGGTCCATAAGATGGGCCCTTTCCATGATGAAAGGTCATGGTAATAGGTGTACTACAGTCTGCAGCAGTAAAGAAAAACCTTTCAAGGAAGGCCAAAAAAAGTTATGTTAAAATGAACGCAAAAAAATACATTTATACAGAACAGAAGGACACAGATCTAACTGGAAAGATTAATTTAAAACAAGCTGAAAGCTAAATTCTTAAGCTTTACAGTACAGAGACTGCAGTAAGTACTTAGAAGCATATCTTATTTTCCAAAGGACTTTCAATGATGCCCCGGGAAGCTTGGTTATCACCTAGGCACAAGCTTTAAACATATGCATACGTATGTACACATGCACATTTCCATGCATGCAGAGTTACAGTGTATGGCCCACGTAGCAGCAAAGGTCACATATAAATCCACTGCATTCCAGCCACACATACTGCTAAAGAAATGCTGCATTTCCTCAATGCATTTTTTCATACACCATGAGGAGCTCATTCACAGATGCTGCACTCAGAAAGGACCCCATGAGCAAGCACTTAAATGCAGAGTAAAAAGAAGCAGTGTCCCAGGTGATCAGATTTTTGTCCTACAGATATTAACTTGCCCTNAACCCAAACCAAACAAAAAAAAAAGCTTACTATCCTATTTTAACCTATTAAAATGAACAGTTTCAAGCTTCTAAATAAAATATCACAAACTAAAAATTAAAACTAAACAGACAATCTGTCCAGTCAGAACCTCAGGTTTCACCTTTCAATATTCAACTGTAAGGTTAAACCAACATACTCCAAAAGACTTATTTTAAACCTTTTTTAAAAATATTTTTGAGTGTTCATTTTACTAAAGGTAAAACTTCAGCCAGTGTGTTGAAAGTGTATCTCAATAGTACTACATAAAAGAAAATGGAAATGTATCTCAACACCACATTTTTTTAAAAAGGCTAACTCTTTTCCTAGGTTCATTTTAAGACTAAATCATACATATAACAGCATTCAAGAAGTCTGTATCAGCATGAGGCTGCTTATCCTCCTCCAGAATTTCCTAAAATTATACCTCTAGTTCAAGATGCTCTTTATTTTCAAAAATATATGAATGCTTTAAAAGATTTCTTATAGGCACGACAAAAATCTTTGCTTAGAGTAATACCCAGAAGCTAAAAAAATTGCAGTGGGGATGTAACTACACATTTATTTGCTCCCCAGTTCCAAATACGTACTAAAAAGTGACCAATCTGGCACTCTTGAGCTTAAATCAATACCCAGCATTGGTGTGATGGAATAAACCCCTCAAAGTTGGCAATTTTTGCTACAATTTTAATACATTAGGTATTCTTCAAGTATTTTGTGTTATGCAATGCAATAAAGTAACTAAATAAAAACATATTGCAGAGAGTACGGTACAGCAGCATATGCTGCTGATGAGTTAATATATGCCTTTTGACTCACATAGAATTGAAAAGAGCTGGCAAGAGCTTTGGTATGAGAACCGTAAATTAAAACAGGAAGACTTCAAAGGATCCAGCTACATTTTATGCCTAGTTGTCTACCTGAAGGAGACTCACAAGAAAGATACAAACTGGAAGAGTAGCCAGAAAGTTTATTCTTCTAAAAAAATATATCCCCTACTTTAGTCTTCCATTAGGTTTCAAGAGTACATTTAATTAGCTTTTACTTCAAACAATTTTTGAAACTCCCTCTGTTTACAACTTCCAGCCTTTCTTTTGTGAGCATTTTCTATTCCAGTAGAAGTATGTCTTTTGATCTCAAAAGATGTGAAGTTGGAAAGCCAAAGCCAGGAAAAAGTTACCTCGGTGAGATTTTTCTAAATTGGGATGAGAAGAGATATATCAGAACAAGTAACAAAGCCCATCTGCACTGGGGGTCAGGAGGGAGCAGGAGGAAACAACCTGTAGATTATCCGTGTCGATCAGAAGACTAAACACACTTTCAGTAACTCTATACTATTTCCTTTCAACCAATCATTAATCCTCAGAAAGGCTTAAGTAGGACCAAAGCATGACCAAATACCACAACCACAGATCTGTACATGTGAAACATAGTTATTTTAGAACTTGTAGGAAAGAAAAAACTTTGAAAGCATAGGTAATTCTGTAAATATCTACGGAAACTTCCTGTGTAGTTAGGTTTACTTCATTTTAAGATAAAGTATAGAAAACTATTTCAGAAAAAAAAAGTAAACATACAGATTTCCTCTTGCTTTGTTTCATGAATTCACTTAAAGCTGACAACTAATGCAGTTAATCATATGTTACTCTAATTTTAAAAATCAAACTTATTAGTTTTACAGTAATAGGGCACTGTAAAGACTGCTGATCTGATGGTTTAAGTGAGATATCTCTTCCAATAGTTGTGCCACAATTACACCAGTTCATGACAAACACCCTTTCAAACACTTGAACACCTAGACTTCTGCACAAGACATCTGCGGAAATACCACCTAGATATATTCAAGAGCACAAAAGCCTTGAGAAAATATTTCCAACAAAACAACAGCAAACTTGAGGGGAAAAAAATCTAACTTGGTTAGCTTTAAACATTCAGAGACATTGAGACATCCTTCAGGATACCCATGTGAAGAACTAAAGACACAGTTCTAATAATTAGCAACTTCTTTTCTTCTTGTCTGTGGGATCCTTTGGTAAGTCAAATAAGAGCTTATTCTTAAAGAGGAAGAACTTTTAAATACTTGCTTTAAGAATATTCAAACATTTGCAACTGACTCAAAAGCTGTTAGCTAGCCCACTTAGTCCTCCACACAAAGGACTGCTGTTAGATAAAAACACATTGGAAGGAAGGTGTAGCCATGCATTCTTCATACCAGGGACATGAAAACATGCCCCAGAGTCTTTTAGCAACTCGCTAACTCAACACAAAGTGTCACAATTACACAGCTGTAAAACTCCAAAAAGGCACAAGTAATATTTCTGCTTGGGGCAGACCAGAAAACACAGGGCACTAAACCTGAAACCAAGACAGAAATGTAGACCTTAGCACTCAACCAGCTGAGAAATGGCACCTTAGCTCTTGGCTCTACAGATCAGCTACCCCTCATATAGTGGACCACAGACACAGGCTTGTGTGTTCTTCTGCACAATTCCATGGTAGCTATGGGAATGCTATCTGTCACAATGAAGATGTCAAAAATAGTATCTCCAGCTCTTGCTGTTGTGCTGAGCCACATGAGGAAACACTCAGGAACATGCAAGTAACAGGGATGACTCTGCTTTCTCACTGTAACATTCCTCAACTTCCCAGCCAAGCAGATCATGGCAGGATCAAGAAGGGCTAAGAAGACAAGGAGTCCCCAGGGCTCATGAACCCAAGGGAGGCAGTCTCCCCAAATTCCCCCCATAAAAGAGCAAATGAATTACAGGAGGTTATGTAGAAAGACAGAGAAAGAGCAGGAGGTCTGCACAGCACAGTCAGGGCTGGCAGCTCAAGTGAGGACCAGACAGAGCCACACAGGGCAAGAGTAATGACCAGATTTAGCACCATGGTTACAGCAACAGGATATGCACTTAAGGATTTACAGCTATTTCTATCATGTACACACAGAAACACTATACTACAACAGCATGAAAATATAACTCATTTTTCTAACCAGGTGAGAATCACATAAAGAAAATTGGTAAGTACAGTTAACATCACTAATCAGAAAGACACTGGTAACAAACAGTTAAGACAGCACACAAGCAATCCTGTATCAGAAATTGTTCATTTATGCAGAAAGTTCTAAGGCTTCTGGAATCATCTGATTTCTCTTTATATACCATTAGAGACCCCTACTGCAAGGGTCCACTCTTCTATGCATTTTTACTCAGGATCACTGAAAACTCACTCTACGTTTTTTTTTAAGTATTGGTTGCATTTATGCAATTGCCTAATGATGCTGTCCAAATTCAACAGCTTAAGTGGGGGCAGGCACTGCTGCTTCAAGATGGATCATTCCACTACCCAAATGGAGCAAAATAGCATCATATCATCATCAAAGGCACACACACATCAAATGCCTCTGTTTGGTGCAGGGCTGAACTCAAAAATGTGTTGGTTTGAAAGCAAAACTAGTAAGACTCCAAGTCAGAAATATAATTTAATAGGAAAAAGTAAAATATATGTAAGTAATAAAAACAAACAAACAAACAAAAAACCATTGACAGAGTCAGTATATAATCTGATACCTCGGTAGTTAGGGTTGTGGTAGCTGTCCAGATGAAGT
>VXBU01004711.1:0-26386 GCA_013400315.1 Bombycilla garrulus | reverse complement strand
ACATTGTAACCTAGGACACTGTTTTAATTACTGACTCATGTCCATCCACTAGGTTTGCTGAATTCTTCATTTCAGCTGATTTTTCCAACTGCCCACCATCATGCTGCATTCTGATCCTGTGCTCCAAACTGCCTTCAGCCCTTCCGTTTTTATTATTATCTTCTGTTAATCATATCAGTAATGATTCTAGAGGCTAGAGAAAGTGGATTGTCTGCTGATTTGGCTCCTAGGTCATACATTCACATCCAGAGAAGGTATTCTTTTTATTTCACTTGCTTTACACTGCTTTTGCTCATGAGAGAAGATATTTAGTGGGTAATTACCTGAAATTACTGCACTCAGTGAAAGCAGGGCACTTCAGCTTTTACTGATGTTGCTGAGGACAAAAACGTGTTATTGTTACTTTATTATTTCATGGTGCAAATTTCCTCTTTCTTCACTCATCTGGACTTTGTGTAGATGCATTTGTGTGCAGATTATTTTAGTTTTATCTGAAGGCATGGGCTTCAAAGCACTGTTGGTCTCACTCTCCTTTTAGGTTCAAGGAGGTTCATACAAATCATAGAGTAGTTTGTGTTAAAGGGAACCTTAAAAGGGAACTTTTACACCAGTCCACCTACCATGTGCAAGAACATCTTCAACTATATCAGAGCCCCACACAGCCTCATCTTGGGTGTTTCCAGGGCTGGGGCATTTATCACATCTCTGTTACAGCATTCCTACCATGAGACAGGCAACTGGTGTTTGGACCAGCTATGTTAGTCAGAATGACTTCATGATTGTTTTACACTGAATCTCTCCAGTCATTTTCAAAGAATGGTTCCTCATTTGCACTGGTAGAATTGAGTTAAATCTCTGACTTTACTTCCATCCAAAGTCATTGTAGTGAGGTTGCACTAAATGCTTCTGCTTGGCTATATTGCTTCAGCCTCAGCAAATTCTCATCTTTTAGAAGGGATAGGGAAAAAAAAACCCCAAACTACTACTATTCTCATCTTCAGGACAGCATTTTCTGATGCAGCTTTCATGTAAAAGCTACATTATGCCACTGCAGGAGTCTGCTGGACCTACTGGAGGTTCTCAGCTGCTGTTTCTCTCATTAGCTGTGTCAAGGTGGGGAGCTTGGATATTAATGCATGATAAGTCTCTGAGTTGAATTTAGAGAAGAAAAAAATAATGCAATTTCCTTGAAGCCAGAGGAAAAATTAAAGCTATGTGAGGAAAACCATTTCCTCATTGTCTCAGGCTCTTGGTGTGACAATTAATAGGAATAAAATCAAAGGATAAAAGCTAACCTGATTTTTTCTGCACCTTGTTTTAATTTAAAAACAGGACAGGAGTTCAATTGTCTGAGTCTCATTAGCCTTAAAGTCCTAATCCAATATGTTTTTTAGTCTCTATGTGAAAGAAGACTTCTAGTCATCTACCAGCATCACCCAGCATCTTTCTGCTTGGGGCCTGTAATGAGGGCAATTACAGGGAGTAAGCTTAGGCATGGCCACATTTTCCTGATACATTCCATTATTTTAAGCCACAGGGAAACAGTAAATAAGAAAAGGCAGCTGTATCTTAAATACAGGATCAAATTAAGTGTTCACTAGAATACTGTTTGAGTACTTCCCATTTGTTCCTGGGGTCTGTAAGGGCAAACTTATCCTAGAGCTGTCTTGTAACATGAGCTGTGAAAAGTAACCACACAGAGTAATGTGGTCGTGGTTCTGCTTCCATGCTGTTACTCAGAGATCTGCCAAAATGCCTGGATTAACCACTTTTTACTTTCCCAGGGCAGCACCTGCCCCTAAATTTGCCATTTAAGATCTCATTTTGGAAGAGAGAGACGTCTGTGTGTAGTTGACTCTCCCACAACACCCAGAAGTGTCTCGTTTTACCAGTTTGTAGACAAGGCTCACAGGCAGCTGCCGATTGCTGGGTAGAAAGCATTGCCTCATGTCTGTGCACTCTGACTAGCCAATCCCAAAGCCAGGCCTTGGGGGAGGATGCTGGTTTCAGGTAGTAACAATCCCAAAAAGAAGGAGACCAGAGGCTGAAATTGTTCCCAGTCCAATGCAACTGGCTTAGCTAGGGTTGCCCCAGAGGTGAACTTGACCTAATGAGTATAAAACACACTCTCCACACACAATCATAGATAAAAACACATCTTGGGAAAAGGAAATAATAGCTGAAAAAATGAATGAAATGCCTTCCACCCTGTGTAATCCTGGGCTGGGAAAAAAAAATAGTGGCAAGGAGCTTTTTCTCCCTTCTCTAGTTGAAACTGTTGTGATCAGTGGTCTGACATAGTGGAACATTTCATTTTACCCATTATTGCTTTTTGCTCCCACCCATGAAGTCATAACAGCAAATATATTCAAGTGAATCATGATGTGTATCTATGATATTCAGAAAGTGAAAATTATCTTTTTACTCCACTCATCCAATTTTTTTTATTCACTGCATTTTGTTTGATTGTTTGGTTTTTAACCTCAGGATAGTAAGCTGCACTGAAAGGAAACAAAACTGTGTAATAAGACAGTAATATTAAAAGAATTTCATGTTTCATTCAAGAGACATACCAATGTGCTTTTATTATTCTTCTTTAGAAATATTTATGTATTTGTACTTTCCAGACTCCCAACTGATACCTTAATACAGATAATCTTTATCATCTCACTTTTAAGCACTACTAAAATGGTTTGCATGCTAAGAAAAGGCAGAATAATCTAACATCCAGTGATTAAAATAAAGACTGTAAGGATGACGTGAAAGCAACATAGTTTGGGTGGAGGAGACTGGAGACTTAAGGCATTTTTCTTCCAACTGTGGACATCCACTAAGGATAATGAAGTTGCACACCCATTATATATGTCATAATATACACACACTGTCATCATCCTTCATAGTCTTTTGGCAGACAGACTGGAAAACCATTTTGAAGTGAATAAATTACAATAGTAACTTAACACCTAGCAATATCCCAATGAATTTCATATTTATTGTGTAGTTAATACATTAACACCTATAAAGTATGATTAGGAAGGGAAATAACTTTCTCCCAAAGGGAAACCTGTAAGAAGGGTGAGGTTTCCTCCTGCAGTTTTTTCCAAATTCCTTTCCAGTAGGTTGCCAAATTATGTGAAAGATACAAGACCGTCAATTCCCAACATTCCCTAAGATTTCCTAGGAGGATAAACTATCTGTATTTTCTCTAAATGGAGCAGAAGAAATGATATTCAGAAAATAAACTTGGTTAAGTGACTAATTTTATCAAGGCCAAATGTCATCAAGGCCAAATGTGATAGCAAAAGCTACAGCCAGAAGAGAAAGGATTTTTGCTGATAATATTGAATCCAGGCTCATAGGAACTTGACATCAAGTAACCCACTGAAAAGTTCTCCCCATAAAACTGGCCTTCAGTGTAATAGAAAAAAAAAGGACATTTCTATAAAAAGGATAAACAAAAATTAGTTGTTACAGGTACTTCTTCCCTATCCTAACTCCTTTACTGATATTCAGCTGGAAAAACTTCTTAACATAGAAATCTGGGTTCAAACGCAATGTCAGAAAAAGACATTCTAAGCCTTCCTGGGTCGCTTGACCCTTAACAAGCTATATGCTTGCCTGCCTCTGATACCGCAAGGGTTAAAACTTTCTTAAATCATGGAATGTTTGAGGGGAGGTAGGCCCAGAACAAGCCTCGGATCGTTAGGCTTGGTGGGTCAAGGTGAAACTCACCTAAATGATTTTGATAAATGAGGTGATTGTTAATTATATTCGTATGACCATAATTTATGGATGATTGTATATGATTATAACCCATAGCAAGAATAATGTTTTAATCCACGGTTGGATGAACTCAATAGAACAATGTAATTTTAATCATTAAACCTTTAAGTTATGTAATGGTAAGGGATAAAAGGCGGGGGTCTCTTTTCAGGTTCTCTCAGAGTTAGATTTGGGTTTCTTACCCCTAACTCTCGGGCCTTCAATAAAGCACCACAATAAAGCACCTGTGATTATGTGTTCTGTTTCTCGACGCTAAACACCTCTGCTTTTGTAATTTCCCGTTCACTGCTAAATGGCTCTTCTAGAGTCCTTTATATTGCATAAAAAAGACTCAAATGAAATGCCTGAGGCTTCAAAATTTATCCTTGGAATATTTTCCATAAGGAATAGAGCTCTGCAGAAATTCAAAGCTCCAGTCACATTTAGCTCCTGTTTCCCTCACCCTCCCATTGTGGGCCCACTTCAGAAGGAGAGTGAACATGTCTCTGGCTCCCATCTGAAACTGAATTAACAAATAGCCCCCTCTGTGGTGCTGACAAAATGAGAATCTTTTCCCAGGGAAAGTTGTATTGTTGAAAGGGCTTTGTTCTATATGAGGACAAAATGTCAAAGGGCAGACTTTGGGATTTATTTCATACCATGGGGGGATTTCCAGGAAATTCTACTTCAGTAAAGAAAAAACTAAATTCTGCTCTCCTTGCTCCTCCTGTCTGGTTTGTAGGCAGACAGGCTGCCTGCCTGCACACCCTTGGCTGTTCATAATAGGAGGGATTGCAGGAAGATGGTTAGTTGACAAGACAGATAACCTGGGAAGGGGATCCCTAAAGTCCCAGGTGAGGTCTATGAGACAGTGAATAGCTACTCTTATTCCCAAGCAGTACAAGGAACAGCAGAGCCTGGAAGTCCGAAAATCAAAGTTACTGGATGAGCAAGGAGCTCGCCATGGAGTCCACTGCATGACCTCATGGTCAGGGAGAAAAGCTTGGAGACCTGGTGAGGCTGCTCACTCACCAGTAAGTAGCCTCTGACACCCGCAGAAACCAAAGGCCTCCAGATCCCTGGCAACTACTTGGAGAGCCTGAGCAAAAAGAGAGGTGAAGTCCTCAAACACGTCCTTTGCCAGGACACGTACAGAGAAACCAGGAGTCCAAAAGTATAGCTGGGCTGAAATGACAGAACAGCAGCCAGTCCTCTTCCTTTTCTCATCGGAAATTATCTCCATGAAAAATTTCCACCAGAACTAGTTAACCATCCTGTATCAGCAGACTCCAGAAATGTGCAGGATTTGATGGTGATAGGAACTGGAGTGCTCATTTGCTCTGACAGGATATGTTTACAAATCCAGCCTAGAAAAGTGTGTTGCTATTCCACCCTTTCAGAGGATAAAAATCTGCTGGTCCTTATGCAGTTTAAAAAAGAAAAAGTTAATTACTTTTCTTTCTACTAGTGTTCTCTTAGACAGTCTGAAATCCTGAATTTCCAGGCTGGGAATAAACTGTACTCATCAGGTCATTCTCAGTTCCAATGTGTATTTGCAGAAGAATGAGAGATTTTGGTTTTTATGTTTTTGTCCCATAAATAATTTTCTGTTAAACCATTTATCATTTTGATGAAGATTTCAATTATAAGATGAGGTAATGAATGACTAGACTAACTGGCAAAATCCCAGTGAAAGTAGTAAATTCAGGATGCATCCTAATGCACAGCAACTGCATGGGATCTCCAGGCTATGAGAAGTGTAATTTCTTAGTGAAACCCCCTGGACAGCTGCTAGACCAGGCAGATCACTTTATATTCAAGTGACTTAAATTTAATAGCAGAACCACAGCTTCAAATTGTATTGACTTGGTTTTGCTGAACAAAGCAGGAAATGGGAGAGGCTTTCCCTGAACCTGACTGCAGTTTTAAAGTCAATTGTTTGCTATTCAAAACCTATCTATTATGTTATTCCAGAATCTACTCCCTGTTTTCTCTCCAGAGATCACAGACCACAGGGGATTCACAGGGCTTGCTCAGCCCAGTGAGCTCTATGCAACAGAGAGACAAAGTCTTTCAACAAACCAGCCGCAGCACTGACACATTGCCCAGTGGTCTGCAGAGTCACTGCCTGCAATGTTAGTTGGGATAAGGCTATGGCAGATTTGTGGATGCCTGACTATTGCATGTCTCAAGTTCTGATAAGTCATGTGAGATTCACCACAAAGGACAGGCAATGCACAATGGATCAGTGTTGCTGTCTGGAAATTCTTGTGTTGCTCCTTGCTGGAACAGTGGGGCTCTGCTCCCTGTGCTTGAGAGAGTATCTTGTTTCTCAAGACTTTATCTTCAAAGGCTGATGAGAAGAGATCCTCCTAAATTTTTTTGCCATGACGTTCTTTGTGAAGATTTAAATATGAAATGCCAAAAAAGCAATGCATGAAAAAAAATTAACTTTCAGTTCCAAATGTGGAGGGTGATAATGAAGTTCACGTAACATATGTGAAACAGTACTTCTCTGTTTAGCCACTTGGCTTGAGATGTAGCCTCCATGGTGCTTGCTATGCAAACAATGCTCAGTTGATCCATCAAAACAAAATCATGGTCATATATATAATACTAACAATTAAATGCTTATTCTCCAGGATAACATAACATATGGCTTTGTGCTAGAATGTACACAATCCCAAAGGACATAATGTGAACATAAAAGATTATTGACTCACGATGCCCCAGTTGTGTTCTCTGGCAACATCTCTTCAAGAACAGAGACACACATAAATATGAGGACTCTAATGGGATTTTTTTCCCTTTCATCTTAAGGCATTATTGCCAGCTGTGTTTAGGACCTTTATTAGCAAAATTACACATATTGGTAACTTTGAACTCTGCGTTGCATTGATGATCTAAGAAGGATGAAGTAATGCCATATTGCAGCAATAATGAAAATGAAATTTTTTTCATCTTGTTTTGTATGATGCTTTTCTTCTCATATTTAATTCTTTCATAAGATAATAAATAAAGGATGGGGCAAAAATAGCTTGCCTTGATTTGTACAAATCCTCAGAAATACTGTTGCTGTTATACACAGACTTTTCAAACCTGCATCCTCTTACTGTTTTGGCTTCTTCTCAAGGACTTTTTATTGCACTTTTCTTGGACTCTCATCTGGCTACCTTTGTTTTATATCATGCACATCTTTTTTTATAATTCCTGTTAGACCTGCTTGGCAACTTTTGTTTGCTGAGCTATGGAAGGATGCTGATGGTCCCCACAGTTCTCTTTCTGTGCTTCCTCTTCCTCTAGCAGTTCTTTAGGGGTCTGTACCCTGGCAGAGATGTGTGGGGTTTGCTGCTTTCCACCTGAGTAGAGGTGCACAGAGGTAGGAGTGATATTGGTACAGGAGTTCAGGCAAGTCTTCTGAGGTCTTTGGGGGCAGAAAAGAAGCAATATCTCTCCTGGATGGGAGTGATGGCAGCCCAGGGTCTGACAAACATGCTATTAGTAAGTGCACAAAGGTACTGAAAAGTCCTACAAAGAGGGAGCAGTGTGCCAAGCTCCTCCATGGAGGCAGGAGTCACTGCCTGGCTGCAGAACACTGCACCCAAATCTGGAAGTCACCTTTCTCCTTCCCACTGCAGATTGTCATCTCTCCAGGCATACTTAACACCTGAAGCACAGTGTGAAAAATCGTTGCATTTACAAATCAAAATTTGATTAGCAGGATTAGCACAATAATTTGTATACAAGTCTTGTCTCTGTTTTGTTAATTGTTCATTCTGAAGTGTTTCTATCTAAATATAGGCATTATCATAGTCCTTTTTTTTCTTTTTTGCACTACTTGTGTGTGTAAATAGACAGTATGTTTGAATATGTGAATGGTACTGAGCCACCTGCAGCTATTTCATACAATCTGATGATTCGATGAAAAATTAAATTTTGGTAAATTTAATTCTTCATCTAACGTAGTCCTTAGATTGCTTGAAAAATTAAATTGTAGTACATTTAACTCTTTTAGCAGATAATTGTTCTGTCTTAGAGGTCTTCCTGTCTGATTTACATATGGATTTTAGCAGGAATAAATAAGTACTAGATGAAAACTTACTTCCATGTTAGTCTGTTGCTAACTGTACAGAAAGAAACATCAATGTTAAAAATCCCAGACTTTACAAAAACATTATTTTTATGCTCAACCGTTTCTGATTAAGACCTTCTTTTTTTCAAATCTTGTTCTTATGCTCTAAGTATACTCCTGTTAATCCACCTAATCTGATGCTTTCAGTTGCCTACCTTCAGAATGCTTTGGAGAATTAATTAGGTCCTTTACTTTCCCTCACTGTGGCAGTTAAATTCCTTCACAGAGGTGTAAGTGGAGGTGCAGAGCTGTTTCATTTACATAACAAACCTGTAGTAGAGGCTGGGGGAGAATCTTGGATTCATTATTCTCCCTGCAGCTGAGTCACCAGCTGCCTCACTTCAGAGCTATCTCAGCTGCAGGGCTGTGAGTTGGCCATGTCACTGAGAAAACAACCGTGATGGTTTGTCCAGGAGGAATTAAAAATCCTATGCTCCACAGCTGTTGATATTTTGCTTCCTGAGCCAGATTTAGGCAAAATATCAGTAGTTCATAATGAAAATCCTTTATCTTTCCTGCCTCTGTTCAGCTAAAGCTGTAAACAGGACATGTTGTGTAACTTTTCTAAGTTGAGTTTGGCTGAGCATGGCTGCAGATGTTAATCAAACCGAGTAAAAGTGAACATTTGATTGTCTAAAATGTACGGAAAGGTATGCTTTGTTCTCAGTCATGCTGACCCACCAGAGCATTGCAATGTCTTCTGGGCTATCATCTGAATTAAGAGCTATCAGATAGACAGAGAGCCAGCTCAGAGTTTTGGCTCTGATGGCAAAAGCAAGGCTGCAGGTGAGGCAGCAGATCAATTTGCCCAGAACTTTCCAGCCCACTGGGCAAAATCTCATTTCAGGGTAAAATGTTCTACTGCTAAGACAGAAATCTGTGTATGAAGTGTAGACATCTAATTGGCAGGCTGCAGTAATGTGCTGGCCAGGTCAGAGATGTATACTAGCCTGCACCATGATTAGGTCACTGGCAACCTGTGGAAACAAAGCAGGTTACACTACAAAGTAAAGGAGGTGCTTTCCAGGTCCTGAGGAGAGGGCTTATGTTTGCCAAAACCATTCAGAAATATAGTAAACAGCCAAATGGGGACTGACATAAGTTCTTTATCTGAGACGTTTTATCTTGTCTGCCAAGTCCTTAGCTCCTGAAACAAAGAAACTCTGTCTTTGCTCATGCAGAGCATCTACAGCCAAAAGCTAGAGGTGTCTGATTGCCCTGTCAAGCTGGTCTCTGTGCCTACCAGGTCCTTCCCAGAGCTCAGGCTCAGAGCCAGAGCAAGCCTAAGAGAAAGGAAGTGGCCATTGGCATGCAGTGGTACCAGAGGTGATGAAAGGGGGTGAAGGTGTCATCCTGACTGGTCTCCAGGTGCTGCTTTCTTACAAGTGTGAAAAACAGAGTTCAATGTCTTGGTAAAATTTAGAAAGGTTTAATAAAAAGATGATAGGAGACAAACATAAAGCAAAAGAGTTACATACGGCCAGGTGCCTTGGATTCCTACCAAGGAGCACACACTACTTCAGAAAACACTTCTTTAAATGCATAGACATGTTGTATATTAATAAACAACCCTCATGCATCATACAAAACATTCTTTTGGGTCCCCCCTTACCCCACCTGTACCACTTTTCCCCTTGTAGATCTTGCATTTTTCATTCCAGTCGTTTCCTGGTTCTGATAAAGGACCATCGAAACCCCTCTCTTGATGCCCAGATGCTTCTTTTCCAGGAATGCAAGGAATTCCTCTGCTTAGCTTTTTACTACTTCCAGTTCCATGAGCAGAAAAAGTATTTTTGTCCCTTACATTATTATTCTATCTAACATTACACTTATATATATATATATAGCATTTATTTTGATATTTGTGAAAAGCCAACAACCTAATATGCACCTATAACAGAAGAAAGGCCAGTTCTGCTTGGGACATGCAAGAGCACGAGTGGGAATTGAGAGCAGAAATCCAAGGGGACCCAAAGAGGGCCAAAAGTTCCAAAGGAGACAGAGAAACAGTGGTCTTTTTCAAAACACAGGACAGGCAGCTGTGGGTGGAGGACGGTTTGTGAGGCCATATGACTTCCAAGAGAGTTAAATAAGATCTGTGAAGGCACACTTTGGGTTTCTTTTGGCCACTGTATTAAATTAAGCAGACCTGCACTGACTGGCTACTTAATTCAGAGGTTGAATTCTGTAGATCATTGGTCACACCCAAGTTTCCTGTAGTTATATGCATTTGCATTCAGGACAACTTGTTTTGGGACTAAAAGAAGATGGCATCAGTTTTCTTCATAGCCGAGTGGGACCATTCCAGGGTCAAAAGGAGACACTCAAGGGAAAGAGCTGCAGGGATCCTGTTAGTACAGGATAGGTCCTTTACTGTGGTAATCACCACCCTCAACATTCATCTTTGCAAATGCTGTTCTGAATTACAGCAGTTTACAGTGTTAATAGTTTCCCCCCATCTTTTATCACTTTTTCATCATGATTATTATATTGTCTCTCTTGGTTTCCTCCCTGCTTTTTTTAAAGTGCTTCCAGACAAGCTTTGCCCAGCACCCTCAGCTCACATGTTGTATTCCCTTGGAGCAGCTGGCTGTTTCCTTACAGGGATACAGTTGGTGCTGCTTAGTGGATTTCTCTATAACAGACATTTGAGAGGATTCCCTCCTCTTTGGAAGTTTTCTTTCCATTCTGAAACATCTTTGCTCTTTCTCCCGATGTTGACTGTCAGTTGAAAATGCATGTTTGCTTTCAGAAGGAGTTTGGGTTTTTTTTCATTTTCCTTTGGTGACTGAAGGCATATGCAGATCTCACTAGCTGAGTTCTGTATGGAACAGCATCTTTTAAGTTAACAAAATGATACTGATAAAAATTATGATTTTAAGAGGTCTGAGTTATGAATCAAGTTCTATTTAATGGATGCTCTTGGATGAGCCATACTATATAAACCTACAGTTTAGACTTAAAATTAGGCTTAAACGCCAGACTGATGCTGCTTAAAATCTTACACTACATTTAAAAATAGTAAAGGAAAACATAAATAAAATAAGTACACTGGGATTCTGATCCTCAGAGCTGATCTTTCCTATCAATATTAGTCTAGGAATTTCAGAGCTTGAAAGAAATCCTCCTTTCTATAAAGCCGTCAACAAAAACAGGTCAGCCAGGCAAATTCAAGAGCTGCAGTGAGTGAACAACTCATGTTAAACATATATCTCATCTGGGCCATGATGAAGACTTGTACTAATATTTATGCACAAAAAGCTTCAAAAAGCTTAACAGAGCAAGAAGTAAAAATGCAACTTTTCCATCTTGAAGCCTTTAACTTTAAACAGGTAAATATACCTTTAACATTACAAAAACAATGAACATTCTCTACGAGGTGGTTAAGCCCTGTGCACAGCCCTCCTAGGGGATGAACTCAGTGTTGCTGAGCATGAGGGTACTTTTAGAAATGAGATGTAGTCTTTGAAGAGATTTGTGTTGACTACATGACTTGCCTTGTCAGAAAAGAAAAGATGTCTCTGGTTTAAACCCATGGTAGCAAACTCACAGAACAAATTAAAGAGGAAAATTATGATCAACAGGGATTGTAGAAGAAGAAAATAGAAAGAATTCAAGATATTTTTATTGCATTTTTATACCACCAGACACAACTGACTTCTGTCCTGAAATTCTAAAGCTCAGAATATCTTTTCCTTCTGATATTAATTTTAAACAAATCTTTGAAAATTGAGAACATTTCAGAAAACAGAAGTGTGCTAATGTTCTGCCAGTATTTAAGAAAAGTGCTACACACTTTTTGTGTTTAGACAATCAAAATACTTGATCTGAATTAGGTCTTGGGTAAAATAATAGTCAAATTGACACAGGTATCAAATGATGATTAAAAAAACCAAAACTATAAATTCTGATAGCATAATGCTTGGAATGTTATTGTTAAACTGAACTTACATACATTTTTGATGCAGTTTCTAATGACCAATGCAAAACATTTACCTAATGGAGTATATTTAGACTTTGTAAAATAATTTGCTCAGCATGGCATGGTATTTGAAGTTAGCTGTGCCAGAAAGAATGTATTTTAAATACATTGAGGACTGTGTGTGAGATGAATCTCATAAATCTCATTGAAAAAGTAATCATCACTGGAAAATTATTTTCAAATTAATTATTTGAGAAGGCACTCTGCATTGAGCCATTGTTTGGCTGGCAATCTTCAGTGTAGCCATAACATGAAGGAGAAAATATAAAATAGATAAAATCTGCCAGTGGATCAAAATTGGTGGTCTTGTGCAAAAATGAAAACATGGCAGTTGAAAAACACACAGTAGGTTTATAGCTAATGATTAACTTGCAACATGAAACTGGAACACAGCTGAGGAGACCTAGAAGTGTAACAGAGTGATTTTGCTTTGAACTTGTCAGACACTGAAGATTCAATGCTGCTGTCAACAGCAGAAAAACATGAAAAAAATCAGAGAGCACAAGGAAAAAAGAATACCACAAACAGTTGAGAAGATAGAGGAATTATTTATATGGCAGCATTTAAACTGCTTTCAGCTGTTTAGATTATCAACAAGATGGGTCTTGGTTGCACTATTTGAATAACAGATTACATTTTTATTTAATCCATACAAGAAAAGATAATAAGAATCTGTAGTCATGTTTTTAGCAGTGCTCAAGGAAAACTACCATGGGAAGTGGTGAGTTCTTCATCTCATGCAGTCACCAAATGGGTGCCTTTGTGAGTTCTGAGAATGAATGAAGTGACAAGAATGGGGAAAAAGGAGCTCCTCCACAACACAGCCATGGGACCTTGTTGCAGTCTCTGAGCCTTTAGCAAGGCCTCCGTGGAGAGAAAATGCATAGTCATGTACTAAACTCTACTTCCTAAGACCCTCTGTTATCTCCCTGTAACACTACTGGCTACATTCCAGAAACCCAAAGGCTATAGGTCAACTCACCAAGACCCCAGACTATTGGCTAGTTCTCCCAATCCTACCTAACCCTATAAAAACCCCTACCTCTGCCCAGTTTGGCAGAAGACGCCATTCCTGGACCCCTTCACGGAACCCCCAATAAAGACTTTGTGGAATGCGCTTCTCGGCTCTTCTCATCTCTTCACCCCTGAGCTAGCAAAGCAACTACCTGGCAGTCTGCAAGCTGAAATCACTGATAGCTGAATCACTAAAGAGCTGAACCGCCTGATAGCCTCAGGCTGAGCCTCCCAGGTTAGTCTTGCAGCTAGGGTGTCTGCCGGAGATCTCCAGGACAAGAGCCGTTCCTGGGACTGGGACCTCGCTGTCCGGGCAATCTAAAGCGGCACCGGGGGTCTGACTGCCTCCCAGGCAGGCCACCCGGGCAAGGCAGGCAACCCCCCAGAAACTGCTTTAGGACCTGAATGCCCTTTAAATCCAGCCTAACCCAGTGTTGACAGGAAAGGTTCTTGGCCATATTGCTTCACTCAGATCCTTTCTAGGAGGCAATTACTGAACACTGGAAAAACCTTAAACAATGATCTCAACATTGTTCTTCATTCTCCTGTAAATTATAGTAAAAGTTGCAGATTAATAGCAAAGTTTCAAGCAAGAAATCCTATATCTGTTCCCCCATACTAGGCTCTCCAGCTGTTGGTTTTCATTAACAGAAAGCAGTTATATTTGAGAAGACAAGGATCTGGCAGCTGGTGACATCCATCACCAACATTTAACTCCATGTCTGCAAAATAATCCAGCACAGTGGATAACACAGACAATGGAATTGTGAGCCATCTGCATCTACTCTAATCTTTTTGTCATCTAGAAGAAGTTACAAGGCCTATGGCATCTTCTGCAACTCTGCACGAGACCAGAAGAAGCTCTAGAAGATCCTTCTTTGCTCCTTTTTAACATTCCCTTCTTGGCTGGTGTGTCTAAAAATGTTGATTTAGGTGTAGAGGTGATTATTTCTTAAAGTGACAGAGTTGTGGGAATCAGTTAGAGGCTCAGAAACATAAAAAATTTTTGCTCGAAGGTGCCCTTGGGATGGGTATTTTGCAGTTGGCAGTCAATTGCTTCATAACTCCCCTTAATTTATTCTTAAAAGTAAATCAAGCAGTAGAGTATTTATTGAGTGTTGGCTAATTGCTGAATAAATGCTATTATTTTATTTAAACAGAGAGACAGTTGCCAGATTTGTGCCTGACAGCCAGTTTAGACTTATGGGGAAATTGTAGGTCTGGGGTTTTCACCCAGGTCTCAGGTTTTCTGGACAAGCAATGTTAATTGAATTTAGGAGATGAATGTTCATAGGAGTCCATTCTCATCACTAAGGTTGTGCTTACATGGAAGGGTGAATTCATAGGAAAGGGGAACCCAGGGGAAGCTAGAAAATATGTGTTGTATTTGGGATGGCCAATGTTTCAAGCCCTTTAGAGGAGATTGCGCACAGATTTGAAGATGAGCGTGGTGAGAGCCTAGGAGGCTGCAGACCTTCTGTGAAACCCTGGGTCTGGGATAGTTCTGTCTTGTTGCAAACCTTTGAATATTCAAGTGTATGTTTTGGAGTTGCTGTGCAACATATCCCTCTGGTGTTGAGGAAATGCAAACTTTAATTTGGTGTTGTAATCCATAATGTCATGGGAACATTGTATTGTTGAGATGCATATCTGCTTTGTGGTCCTCTTTTTAATAGGGTCCATCATAGGAGGATGGTAAGTTTTTGAATAGTCCTCATACTGGGATTTAATTAGGTTTCTCTGTTCATGGAGTTTGCTCCTTTTTCTTTTCTAGCATGGGTGAGTCAGTAATGCCATCTGCTTTATTCTTTTATGTTGCGTACCTGAAAAGTAAATTTCACTTTTACAACTTTCTTGACAACAGTAAAGGATCAGAGTTTTTAAAGCCACTTAAAACATATTTTCTTGAAGTGCTGCTATTAAAAAAAATTAATTATAGTGTTAGCTGGCACTTTTTCCTGTAACAATTTACAGGCTCTTCAAAAGTTTTGGTCCTCTGTGCAGCATACCTAAAAGGGCATTTTTGGTCAGAACTGGAAATAAACACTGAAAACCAGACTATATTTGCCACCTCCTGATGGCAGGGTTATTTTACAAAACTGTTAAATACTAGGTGTGTACTGCTAGTTTTAGTTGCTTCTGTGAAAAATGAAGCTTGTCCTTGAGGAATTTGTTCTGTTTCTCAGAATTATGTTAGCGAAGACATGATTCACCCTTTCTTCTGGCTGAGAATCTAAAAGTGATCTCTGAGATGTGTATCAATAACCTCAGATCTCAGCAGAACTTCGCTTCTGTCCTGTAGATGACATAGCACAGAGAGAATGTGGGTGGTCTGCCAGAGCCCATGCACCAGCATCAGGGAATGCTGCTTTTGGTGTACTTTTCCATGCAATAAATAAATTCTCTTATTGTGGAGCACAGATTGTTTTACTACCAATAAGATGCACAGATCATTTTAAGGCAGTGTGGTGTACCTGCAATTCACAGGGTCATTCCTGATGAAAAGAACAGGTCAAGACTAATGGTATATCCTGCACTGTGTGCCTAACCCAGCAGTAAACAACTACTACACTAACTTTGCAACATATTTTGAGGGCAATACTGAACTCTGTTCTCTATCTCCACCTGAATTTCTGCTCTCTTTTCAATGGGACGAGACAGTTGTCCAGGAGGACTGTGTTAGGTAATATCAGTTGGTAATATCAGTTTTAGACAGGATGAAAAATGAGTGAGAATTGCACTATCAAGGGGGAGCAAAGTCCATATAGCAGAGGAAGAGTTAATTTCTGCCCAGAGCAAAAGTACTGAAACTGAAGTCCCCAAGTTCATTTAGTTTCTATAAGCCAGAGGTAATGCCATTTTGCCATAGATTCTCACCGAACTATGGCTCACTATCTACTTTCTGTTGCTTGGCAAGATCTCTTTTGCATGTACAGAAATTCGGCTAATTCAATGAGTCCCTTCTCTCCTCACAGGCATCCCAGTATTCTTGCCTATCTGACCATGCCCTATGGGTTTGCCATCTGTGTGCTGTATACAGAGCTCTGCACATGTGCTTATTTGAGGAGGGAAAAAACCCCACTGAGATGCATTCCAGCTACAATGGCAATCGTATGGGCTATTCCAGGCCAGGCCTGAATATATTTCACCATGATTCACTCTACCTTTTCTATGTTTTTATGAGACCGGAGATCAGAATCATGGAAGTCAGGTCCAGGATTGTTTGAAATGCCTCATTTGAAGAGTATGGTTGAAATCTCTTTTTGTCCAAGCCGTGGCTCTTTCAAACCCTCTATTTGGACACAGACTGAAATGACCTTTCCAAAATTTCTTCCTACAGGCATCATTCCTGAGGTACTTTGGTGTCCCTGGTACTGTGTTCATATTGCACCCTTGTGCCAGACAACAGGTGATGGAGTACAGTGGGAGAGCACTTGATCATCAAGTATGGACCCTTGGAACACTTCTCATGTGCTTTGAAGGGCCAGCAGAAGACGATGGGGTAGCTGACAACCAGATTGGGGTTGCTCATGAGCAGATTAGTATTCCACTCTGACAAGTGGCCAAGGGTGCCTTGTGATGAGGACTGCACCCCTCTGTTTGCTTTGCTGTGTAATGACATTGTGAGGTGACCCTTCCTTAGCTGATTTAAAGTTAATTCAACACGATAATATTTACATGTTGTGTGTTACATGTTTGTTCCCTTTTTTCATACAGTTAAGTCTTTATTAATGGTGATGGTAGGAACTAGCCATGGTATTTCACAACACATTCTGTGTATCTGCAATGAAGTGGTGCATTTATGATAATAATATAAGAAGGCAGATAAATACAAATATCCAAACAGATGTTTTTCTAATATTTTATGGCTATCAGTAAACTTTGGTTTTGGTTTAAGGAGAATTACTTATGATCCCCAAATGTTTTTCCACTGTGATTGCCTTCAAACTTGATAATTTTCCCTTTATTATGAGAACAAACCTTTGAGACAAAAGCCATCCCAGGATTTGATCTTACCCAAACCAGCAGCTGGTATTATTTCCAGTGTAATAAAGTACAGTGTACTTTACAGTGAACTGTAATAAAGTTCCAGTGTAATAAAAAGTACACAAACCACCAGTTTAAAGCTATAGCTTAAAACTGCTCACTGAATATTATGTTCACTTTACTCAAGATATATTTCCTCAGCAGCACAGGAATATAGCCTTGACTTGGTCTCGCATGAAATTCTTTGTTTTAAGCCATTCCACAGTGAATTTGTAGGCAAGGAGCCAAGTAAGTAAGTAAATGAATTGCTAGCAATTTTTTGACTGCACTGAATGGTAAATGATCTCAACTTTATTCCCATTTTTAGATCTTTACATGACTTTTATGAAAAATGGAAGGATTGTTTAGAATGTCTTATCTTCACCTGTGCTCTCTATGTAGGCACACACACACTCATTTCCAGGATTTCAAGTCAATGTTTCAGCCAATGAAACTTCAGCGAGGCACAGCTTTTCATCTTAGGGAAAAACACTGTAATGTGCCACTGGACTAATATTTAATACATGCAAATTCTAATCACAAAGCCACAGGTTTAGGTTTTTTTTTTCACCTGAAACATTGAGGATGCCCATTCATAGCTTCCTCAGATTTCAAGATGCTGAAAATGCAGCTGTTGTTAAGACACATTAGACTGACTCTTCTCAGCAGAAAGTCTTGCTTTCTTGGCACCAGAACACCCATCTCCCTCTCACCTTGCAGGCATTTGAAACGCTTTAGATTTGCCTTCTCACGGCGACTAAAATAACAAATTGGAAACCAAGCTGGAACAATAAATTTTTCCCCTTTTCCCCATAGAAAGTTTCTGAACATACAGGAATGAAGCAGAGGCATGAAGTAAAAGTAAACAATTTGGAAATTAATTAATTGACATGCTGAGACAAACAACAAAGCTTTAAAAGAAACTAAACCAGCCCATTTAACAGGAATGAATAGCATGACCAAACTCAATTAAAACCCCAACAATAACAGCAGCATCTTTCACAGATTCTAGGCAAGTTAAGTTCAAGCCAGCAAAATACTTTCCAGTTTATAAAAGTTTTAAAAACTGCCAGGGAATATGTCCTGGCCTTCACAACAATGGAGCAAGAATGAGCTCCAGCAAATCACATGGAAAAAGCATAAGGGGAGCAGATTTTCCAGGCGTTAATTCAGTGCAAGAGGGGTCTTCCTTCCAATATTACAGAGCACTCATGTGTTAGTGGTCTCCTTTCTCACATCACTGAGCCCTCTTGGATGGATTGCAGGGGGTCTCTTTCCAAACAGCCCTTATTCCAAAGAAAAGGAAAGTTGTCTCTTTTCTAGTATCAATTAATTATTACAAAATGGATATAGAGGTCACAGGTTTTGCTGGAGANGTTTTGGGGTTTTTTGTTTATTTGAAGGGAAGGCAGGAATAGCTATAAGGACTTTGGCACATGGTCCTTATGGAAAAAATATGATAGATTTTAATAGAGTGATAGTCTTCCTACAGAATTCAAAAGTCAATTTGTATAATTGTATAGGAGAGTTGTTGGATAAAAATTCTATTGCACTTTCTGGGCTTCACTCAACACATTCCAAAAGATTTTTCCATAAGTGAATAAAGCTGAATATAGTGCACTGGATGCCTCTACATTTCACCTACTGAAATACCTTTGTGTGAGCTTTACGAATATAGAGGGTCTTTAAAAGTCTACAAGTACTACAATGTGCATTCACTTTTATATGTTTCCATGATGCTGATGTCTTAGTTCTTGTACAGTTTTTTTGTAGTACATTTTCATGATCTTTTGTTTTGAAAAAGCCAAACAAAGCAGCAAATGAGATAATAATAATAAAATCTTATGCTTTTTCTAGTTTTGTGTTGTTAGAGAGATGTAGTTACTTTTTTAGCTCTTTTATGGGGACAACACAAACAACATGATCAGTTTGTGTAGATTGCCATGAGATTACTTTGTATAAGAAATGCTATTTAAGCTTACAGAAAAACCTCTGCAAACAGTCATATTAGTCTGTCATATTAGTTTTCTTAGACTTCATGTTCACTATGCACCAAGCCTTCTGCTATTTCCCTCCACCCTGCTCAAAAGGGCATCCAGGCCAGGTCTAGAGAATATTTAACAGTTTTGTGTCCTAAAATAGATGTTGAGAACCTGATTATATTGACAGCTCTCAAAATCGTCTTGTGAGTGTTTTGGAGAGAGATAGATGGCTAAAACCAGTGAAATGAATGATTCTGGGAAGAAGTCTAGCAGTCTCCATTGCCTGTTGGAGTTGCATTGATAACTAAGTAACTTAGCTTGGATGTCTGTGGTTTTGAGATGCAATATTATGCAGGCTAAACCCAACACTAAACAGACACAAATGCACTGGACATGGTCACCAGTTCTAGAGGATTTCTAAGGAGGAATTCTTTCTAGAAAAGTGCTGCTTTTCTCAGCATCTAAGAAAGCATTTTTCTCATACATGTTGTGCTTTTAAAGCTGAGAACTCCTTAATATCCTAGCTGACTTAATGAAGTAAATAACCAAGGTTAATTTTTTTTTGTCTCCCATTGTTCCTGCATTTCCTTCTTGACCTTTCAGCTACTCAGAAATGTATAGCAAATCCTTCTCTTTAGCACTGTGTTATAGATAACACTTTCCTAACCATAGGCTTTCATCTGTGCAGCTCTAATGCAACAAACAGCTGCTGAGCACTACTGTGGTCAAGTGTGTTTATTTTCCAGGCCAGGAACAAGCTAGAATATACTTCACAGAAGAGAAACTGTGGATGTTTACATCTTAACCCTTCCTGGGTTACAGAGCATTCCTATATTTGTTTGCTCTGATTTTGTAAGAGGGGGAAGCACAAAAGGCAAATTTTATGTTTCCTGCATTCTCAAATCTCCCATTTGCAAAACATAATGAAATCTGTCAAAATAATTTCAAAAAAGATTTTTTTAATATTTGTGAAATATCCAAGCTTTGGCTTATTTCTCTAGATACCTCAGTCTCCCTGACAAATTATATGCACCAGGAATGTCTAGCTGCATCTTCTGCAAGGACAATTTTTGAGGGGGGGCATGGGTATGTTTATGCTGGTCCTTGAAGAGTGAGGCCTTATGGCTATTGCCGTTGGCTAATCCTCAGAGCACACAACCACAGGTTATGGAATGAAAGCCAATCCTGGACATCTAAAATCAAAAATACTTCATAATATTATCAGCACATAAATCAGATTCAGCTAAAGAAATTCAGGAAGAAATCATGGGTTGGTTTTAGTTCAACATGAGATGCAACTTCTTTTGTTTGCTCATCCTTGGTAAAAGTACAAATAGCAGTAAGTGTTTTCCAGGAAAATAGCAAAGCTAGAAGTTTCTGTAGATGTTCTTGAAACTCTTCTACCTTGGGCAAAGTGAGTGTAGCTAGTACAGAGAGCTTCCTGGGAACATGCCAAAGGCTCAGAGACCTGCATGAGCTTGTTTCTGTGCTACAAATTGCTGAATATGTTAGGGCAGTCTCAGAAGGAATATATTGTTCACATTTTCCTTATTAGTTAATTTGGGATGAACATTTTTAATCTATATTCGGAAGCTGTTTTGCAACTAAAGAATGCATCTGAAGACCCAGAATTGCACAGAAGTTTAGTGCCTTCTGTCAAATGCAGAAGTACAGTGATTCCTTTTTGCTAATTGTCCAAATGCTCCACATTAAAATATATTGCACTTTTTAACCCTTTATCATTTTCCATTTCTGAAATCAGCAGAATCTTTCATACTGCCTAATTCCACTCTAATGTCTTTGAATTTGGAGTTTACTGAAAAAATAATGAACAATAATTTCTTTTTTATGAGTAGAAGAAATATTTTCTAAAATAAAAAGTGGAAGAGTACTTGTGAAGCCTTCAAGAGAATTTGTACAAAATAATCGGGTTTTATGTGCATGTTGTTGGAGGGAAATTTCCTATTGCTTCCCATTGAGTTTTACTGCTCAGCCGGCAAATATCACCACTCTAGTGTAGTTAATTTAATGTGACCATACAACAGTTAGTGCTGGGTGACAGTGTGGAGGGGCAAGATTCCATGATTGGAAGGTACAAAATTGAATGCTCAGCTTACCTTTATTTGAACCAACCAAACTACTGGAGTCTGCAGGAATGGGTTGGAAATCTTGTGAGAAGACCATTTCAGGAATGATTTATGATTTTGCATTTTTCCTGTCAAACTCCTATGAAGGCTAGTCAGAACCCCAGGTGAATGGATCTTGATCAACCCCAAATAATGAACTATGTGGTACATGGTTTCTCCTTTGCAGCAACCACAAGTCCCATGTCTGTATCCGGTTTTATTTAATGCATGAAAAAGATATTGACTGCCAAGTAGAAGAGGTCCTGAGGGACTGCTTCTGCAGTTCTGAAACCACATCAAGTGCTAGAGCTGACCTCTGCTTCCATTGTATACGTGGGTGCAATGAAGACTTCTGCTTTTCTTTTTGCTGTGGAGATAACTAGAAAATTGGAAACTGATCATTCAGTTTGCATGGCTGTCTCTGGGACTCTTGCTATAAAGCAAGAGTTATTTCTAGTTCAGATTTTGTGGGCTTATTGTCTGTTGCTGTAAAAGCTATGGACTTGTGCCATCTCTGTTCTCTCCTCAGAACAGGGATACCTGACAGATCTGTTGCTCCGTATAAGCTGTTATAAAAATAAATCCAGTGGGTCTGGGGTGATGATTTTCTTCCACCAGGAAATGCTCTGTGGAAATGGAAAAAGAGCTGAACTCAGAAGAAACATCCCTAGACCTAGGAGTTGCATCTGCATTGGGAATTACTTATACAGGGCAGATGGATGTGTATGTCTTTACGGTGTGTACCCTGACTGCAGATTTTAGGATTCACCACAGGAAGTGAAAAAGTATGTTGTAATGGGGCAAATGCAGCTGCTGCAGCTCAAGGAGAGTTGAGACAAACAAAATAGAGAAATTTTTAGGACACTGAAGTGCTGTTATCTTGGATAGCCTACATTGCTTACTGTGCAGAGACACAGGGAGCCATCTCCATTCTCAGCAGTGGCTTAAGAAATTCTCCCACTGAATCACAAGAGGCACAGACACCTCAGACATACAATGCCTGCAATGATGATGTACAACAGATGCAATTGCCCTCAAAATTCCAGCCTCGCATCCTAAAAGTGGGAGGTGTCATCTATTTTAGATTGGGGGATATAGCCAGGCATGTCACCTCCTACTTTACCTTAGCACTGGAATTGAAAACAAAAGGACTTGCATTCCCAAAGCTGGACTGAGTGTTCAACTAGGTTCTGGTTGACTTTGCAACAGGATGTTTGGGAAACACAATGCAGGTGTGTCCAGGTGCGAGTTCTGGCATGTGAGAGGGTGGAGACAACAGGCAAGCCTGGCCACGAGCCTTGTGGGTGGCACAGGCACAGCCAGGCACCCTGTGCTGCTGCTGACAGTCTTGGCACAAAGTGAGGCTGGCTCTGCTCTTCTGAGAGGAGCTAACAAGTGCAGCATTTTGCCTCTTATGGTGTAAACATTACTTGCTATTTATTTTCTTTTAGAGTAGAAATGGAGAAAGCAGCTATATTGACTTCTTTTCAGCCTCTTCTAAAATTTAAGACCCATCAAACAGACAGTTAAGACCAAGTTGGGTCAGTGGCTGAGACCAGTTAATGAAGTCTCAATAGAAAAGGTTTTTAACCAGGAAAGATTGATTCCTTCACAAAAATTGCTATGATATCTTTTTAGTCACTCTAACTTCATACTGTAAATTTCCAATTAAAAACAATGCTGATCATTAAGCAAATAACTCATGTACATGTGCATTTTGTAGCATAAAGTAATTATAGCCTATGAACTCGTGTCAGATACATTTAAAAACATGTGCAGAGGATGTTCTCAACTGCTTATTTCTGTTCTTCTGTCAGTTCTTTACCTACAAATGTACCCAAACATTATGTTCTCATGCTCACATGTTTCGAGCATACACTCGCAGGCCTAAATTTTGAACTATAGGCAGATTGCAATGTGAATGGTTTTATTTTTTTTTATTAAAACCTCAAAAAACAGGTGTTATACATAATCAATATAATGTAGGCATTTAATAAATAATGCTACTTCTCTCAGTGAGATCTAGAAGTTGGAAGTAAAGAGAGGTTCAGATGATCTCTGTGATCAAATAATTTTCATCAAGATTTGGTGAAGGTGTATTGAGCCTACAGTTGAGCTACAGTTTGGTTGCAAGGTGCCCTCTGTCCCAGAAACCATAAGGATCTGACATGTGCAAAGCCTAACTTCAAGGATGACAGTGTTACAGTACCCAGTCTTGTCTTTCCTTGTACACTCTGAGAACCCTTATCAGTCACGTAAAACATGGAGACAGGATGTATTTGCAAATTTCATGCTCTTTTGAAGAGAACTTTTTCTTTTTGTTTATTTTTAATATTTTGCAGAAAAAAAATATTAAAATGTATTGTGTGCCTATTTCTGTCTCTGAGACCTCTCATTTATACTTACCAAATCTCTGGATCAATGCAAGGAGTGATTTAGACAAAAAAAAAAAAAGAAAAGAAAATAAAAGAAAAAGGTCATCTAAATAGAAACAGAACACAGCAAAACAGCCATGCTGAGATAATGAACTTGAGAGGAAAGACAGCAGTGAGAATTATGGGATGTTGGTGCTCTCCCTGTGAACCTGATCCAATTCCTGTTGTTTTGTACCATTTAAGAACATGCACAGGAATTGTTTATGATCGATGGAATGAAGAAGAAGGGAAGACAGACAGCAATTTCCTTTGGCTGGCCTTTCCCAGGGAGCTGATACCCATGACTCAGTGAAACAAACACATTGAAATCCTCAGCGCAGTCCTCTGGAAGTTGTGTAACCCACAAGCCATTCCTGTCAACTGGACAGATTTACTAGCTTTATTTGTTCATATTTCAGTAATATCTGAATGATTCTGTGCTGTATTTTGGCATTTCTTTGGACCAATTTTTTTCCTTTCTTACATAGATATATACATTAGATTAGAATTACTTGAGCTGCGGAAATTCCTCTGAGTTACTACCTGGCATTCCAAGGCTTGAAGGAGAGACCGAAGTTCCAAGTCTATAAAGGTCAATGTGGAAAGCAAATGAGAAAGAAGGCACAGAAAGAAGCTTTTGTTGTGTAGGTTTTGGGGCAGATTTTTTATTTCAGGACATGCAGGAAGAAATCACTGTCTGTGATGGGGAAAACTGACTTTAGACACTGTAGAAATCCTGCTGGAGCTTGACATCCAATAGCTCTTTTGCTGCATGTGGCCTTGCCCTTGGGCGAATAAAACAAATCCTGCTTCAGAAGAATAGGGAACATAGTCTCAGGAAATCCACACTGATGCTAAGAGATAGAAATTAGTTTCCTTTGCTTCTCCTGATGTCAGTAATGTTTTGTAGCTTGCTAGAGATCCTGCTCATCGAAATAAGGAATGGCCAGAAAAGAAGGAGACATTACTTGTTGATGTCCAACAGTTTTATTTTCATTTTTTCATTCATGTTTACTGCAGATACAGATCTGAAATTGTCCCTAACAAGTAAATGAGGAAATAGTCTTTTAGGGAGGGTGATAAGGCTTATAGCAGGAGTAGGATGCTCCATTCTTTTTTCCCTTCTTTTGGTTTTGAGAGGTACCAGCCTGGGTGGGTAAAACGGTGACCGGGGGTTGCCTGCCTTGCCCGGGTGGCCTGCCTGGGAGGCAGCCAGACCCCCGGTGCTGCTTTAGATTGCCCGGACAGCGAGGTCCCAGTCCCGGTCCCGGGAACGGCTCTTGTCCTGGAGATCTCCGGCAGACGCCCTAGCCGCAAGACTAATCCTGGCAAGCTCAGCCTGAGGCTATCAGGCGGTTCAGCTCTTTTAGTGATTTCAGCTATCAGTGATTTCAGCTCGAAGCCTGCCAGGTAGTCGCTTTGCTAGCTCAGGGGTGAAGAGATGAGAAGAGCCGAGAAGCGCATTCCACAAAGTCTTTATTGGGGGTTCCGTGAAGGGGTCCAGGAATGGCGTCTTCTGCCAAACTGGGCAGAGGTAGGGGTTTTTATAGGGTTAAGTAGGATTGGGAGAACTAGCCAATAGTCTGGGGTCTTGGTGAGTTGACCTATAGCCTTTGGGTTTCTGGAATGTAGCCAGTAGTGTTACAGGGAGATAACAGAGGGTCTTAGGAAGTAGAGTTTAGTACATGACTATGCATTTTCTCTCCACGGAGGCCTTGCTAAAGGCTCAAAGACTGCAACAGGTGGGAGCAGCTCCTTCTCCTCCCTGGGCCACTTTCCCCTTTGAAGCAGCCTGTGGGACATGTGAGCAGTGTCTGTGTGCTCTTGGAGTGAGCTGGGGATCCTGCCTAGACCCCACTGAGCCCCACAGTAGCAGACCTTCCCAGGGTTTTTCTCCCCCAGAGACACTCTGTGCCTGACTGGGGGAGGAAGGCTCCCAAGGTCATGGGCTATCTCTCAGCATGAAGCTTAGCAGAAATTCCAGCAAGGTAATACAGTGAGACAAACGATAAAATGACTCATAATAAATAGCTGTACCTTCACAAAATGAGTTTACCATTTTCCTCCCCTTCCGTGCCTTCTCAATGTAATAAACGCATTCATTGTCACTGCTTTTTGGGGTTTTTCACTGTGTTCTGGCAGCAAAGTACCCTGAGTCATAAGCAGAAACAGACTAATATTAATAGCAAATGTCTGCAATTAAACTATGGATGTTACCCATCTCTAATAGATAGACTCTCAAGATGTGCAGAAGTTGGAATTAAAAATTGATACAGATAGTCTAGATTTAGGATGACTCCTATCTTCTTCCAGGTGCATAAAAAACTATAGTATTACCATTAAAAATTTTGATCTATACCTGGTTTTAAATACTTTCACAATCTGGCAAGAAAGAAATTAAAGCAACCCTGAATCTCACAGCAAATGTGCTTTGGCTTAAATTTTTTTTTCACCTAAAGTGATGAAAAATTGCAGGGTACATTTCATTAGCAGATAGCAACAATACCCCATATTGTGTAATGGACCAGTAAGGTGCTGCCTAACACTGCAAAAGTTTTATTTAAAACTTTTGTGTGCCCATAGAATGAGTATAATTTAAAAAATATTTAAACACATTTTTAAAAATATAAAATGAATGACATTTACGTTTTCCATAAGGTTAAAACCCTGCCAGAGCCAGTGGTGTGGCAAGACAAGGAATTCTTTGCCAGAAATTCCCATCTCAGGTGTTGTCATGTGTCAGATTTTCCTCTGATATAGAGACAACATAAGATGATGCCTTGGCACTACCCCATCACTCTTGTGCCACAACATGACAGCTGGAGTTGTCTGTGGGATGTCCTTCTGGTTGAGACCACTGAAATGCTCCCAAAAGAAACCGAAACTTTTTTGGGAGCAGGTGGAATCAGGGACCTTTGAGTGTTGGTGAGTGTGCTGGTTTGAAAGCA
>VXBU01004697.1:5858-18702 GCA_013400315.1 Bombycilla garrulus | reverse complement strand
TTGCAGGACAAAATGTCCTGCCGTGATGCTTAATGCAATGCACTCAACAATTCACAAAGTCGTTCCAGGATGAACTTGTACCTCATTTTTCCTGAAACTTACCTTTCTTGAATTTGAATATGTTCGTTTTTATCGGATTTTGGCCACTAGGTGGCGATACTTATGCACGCAATCATTTCTCCTTGGCTGAGATTTTTAACAAGATTTTGTCAGAGTATATTTTTAACTTCCCTCTACATCTCTGGTTATGAAACTATTTTCAGGACTTTTACTGTGATGTAGGAAAAACTGGTGAAACTCTTCCCAAAACTACATTATTTTCCCCCAACAACTTCTCTCTCTATTGGGACTCACCAAACAAGAGCTTTATTCTTTAGGCTATTGTTTAGTGGAATCAATTTTTCCAATCCTATTTCAGTTTTGTAAGGAAAGTTTTTTTACGGAGAAAAAAATCCAAGTGTTCAAAAGTTCTTAAAAGAAATCAGCCTGTTAAAAATCACTAATTAACAAATTATTTTATTCATGATGGATATATGCATTTTTTGTTTCCATCAGCCATGTTTTCCAAACTGTGCTGTGCAATGTTTGTGCTACTATGCACAAAGAGTGCATAGTACTGCACTGTTTGCATACTGCAGTGTTTTAAAATCTTACCTTGTTGAGATTAAAAAAAATCTTTAAAATCTTTGGCTTGTTGAATGTCCTTTAGCTGCCATGAAGCTTTGCAGGGGAAGCTGAACTTCATGACAGGAATTAGTGCAGTAAGGCTTTAGGAGAGAAGAAGAGATTTTTCCCAAGGCAGAAAGAGCTGCTAAGTGTTATACATCAGGAAATCAAGTTTGAAATCACTCCTGAAGAATTCATTGGAAATCTTCACACTCACAAAAATGTTTAAGTTATATGATGCCAAGTGTATTTACATGGGTAAAGCATCATTCCCCTAAAACTGTAAGCAGTTCAATATTTTAATAAAAACAGATCATATTTCAATGTTTCCTCATATTTAAACCTACTAAGATGTCACCTTTTCCCCAAGAAAGAGTGACAAGAAATACAAGAGGGAGTAGAGACACAGTTACCTGGTCACCAGAAGACCAGTGCTAATTACTGTATATCGTCCTAAGAACCCTTTCCCACTCCTAAAATTAGGTTGGCAGTGGCCCTACTCCCCTCCACATACAATTTTTAGAAATAGGTGTTACACTAAAATACTGCTGGGAGGCACTCTGGTGCAGTCTGAATTAGGCTTTCTTTTTTGTCTCAACTAGAAGAAAAATTAGTAACTCACATCATTGTTTTGGTTTCCAAAAAATAGAAAATTGCATTTTGTTAGAGGGACACAGAGGTACCTGAGACCATTTTCTCTTGTCCTTCTCACTTGTTACTTGCGAGGAAAGCCTGACCCATGCCTGACTTTCAGGAACTTTCAGTACCATGCAGGTGGTAGAGAAGGTCACCCTCAACCTCCTCTTCTCCATTCTGAACCCCCCCCGGTCCCTCAGCCACTCCTCCCAGACTTGTGCTCCAGACCCTTCCCCAATTCCGTTTCCTTCTCTGGACACACTCTCTCCCCTCAGTTCCTTCTTGCTGTGAGGAAACAAAGCTGAACACAAGATTCCAGGTGTGGGCACTGCCCTGCTCCTGCTGGCCACACTATTGCTGACACAAGCCTGGTGCCATTGGCCTCCCTGGCTACGTGGGCACACTCCAGCTCCTGTCCAGCCACTGAAAACCAGCATCTCCAGGTCCTTTCCCACTCAGCAGCTTTCCAGCCACTCTGTCCCAGCCTGGAGCCACAGGGGCTGTTGTGACCCAAGGGCAGGACCCGGCACTTGGCCTTGTTGAGCCTCACACAACTGGCCCTGGCCCATGGATCCAGCCTGTCCTGACCCCTCTGCAGAGCCTTCCTGCCCTCCAGCAGATCAGCACTCCCACCCAGCCTGGTGCTGTTCTCAAACTGACTAAAGGAGCTCCTGATTCCCTCATCCAGATCACCACTAAAAGTAACAGGGCTGGCTGCAGTGCAGAGCCCTGGGGAACACCACCAGTGACTGGCCTCAGCTGGATGTAATTCCATTCACCAGCACCCTCTGGGCAGGACTATAAGTTTCAGCAAACAGTACACCCATCTAAGCCATGAGCAGCCAATTTCTCCAGGAAAATGTTGTGGGAATGGTGTCCAAGGCTTTATTGAAGTCTGGGCAGACACATCCTCAGACTTTCCCTCATCCACTGTGAGGGTCACTGTGTTACAGAAGGAAATTGGGTTGGACAGTTTGCCTTTCACAAACCCATGTAGCTGGGCCTGATGCCCTGCATCTCCTGTAGGTGGCACGTGATGGGCACTCAGGAAGCTCTCCATGAGCTTCCCCAGCACCGAGGTCAGGCTGACAGGTGTGTGGTTTCCTGGTTCCTCATTTGAACCTTCACACACAAGCCAGGAACCTCCTGAGTTGCTCCTTCTCTACTGTGTAGTGTTTCTAGCACATGTCTGGAATGTCGTCCTCCTTGCTTCTAGAGCATCTCTTTTTGACTCCAAATATCCACACGGGATGTGCATCTTCAGCAGTCCTTCTTGGCATCCTTCTTGTCCTCCCCTAACATCAGCCAAGCCTGCCATCCCTGATCCCCACAAGCACAGGATCTACCCACCCTGAGCTTGCCTTGTGCCTGTGACTGTGGGAGAGGTGGGGAAGTGGATCCAGCAGGGCCAGCATGTGAGGAAAGCTGTGTTTCTCCAAGCTGCGTAATGCAAATAGGCTGGAGAACTTTTGGGAGGTACATAGAGTGTCTTACACAGTGTTCCCCCTCTTGTTAAGCTTTATAACATATTGAAAAACTGGCTGCACAACAATATCCTCAAGAGAACTTTTAAATCCTGTTCTCTGCATCAGGGGATCAAGTCTACTCCAGCCCCAGAAAATCTGGGTGATCTCTTGGGCAGATCCCCGGTCAGATTTATTGAAGGTGCAACAGGAACATCTCAGTATGTGACATAAATTAACATCAGCATTGGCAGTCAGCTAGGACAAACCAGCCATGAAACTGCAGGACATTAGGGAGAGGGAAGGGTGGCTGCTGATGTGGTCTGATATTTGGAAGCCCTGAGAAGTGACATTGAATACCTTCCTTCTCTTCCCCAGAAGTCAGATAAAACTCATTCGTGTTTCTAGGGAAGTCTCTCTAGAGCTGTATGTTTTGGTTGCTTTCTGTTTTTTTAGTATATTTGCTTGAGAGGCATTGTTTCAACAGTGTTTCAAGTGAATTGTGTCAGGCTTCTTAGTTTTGGATCCAATTCTAATCAGGTCCTGCCAGCAAAAATCAGAGTCTAATACTTTTCTCTATACTCAATGGACATTGTTTTCTAGAGAGACTGTTTGGAGGTATTGCAGAGAACAAGCAAAAGAAATAGACCTCACACACCATATTAGGCAGGTGGGATATTTTGTTTTATGAGCTGATGAGTGTAACACAATAACTGGAATGAAAACAGCTGGGCTTGCTAGGGCTGTGGTTAAGCCAATTCTGACATGTTATTTAGAAACAGTGTATTTTGTGGAGCTAGAGAACACAACCCTGAGACCAGAACAAGAGGAATACAGATTTTGATAAGCCATTTTTAATATATAGTGTCTTGTTTCTCTGACTGCTGCCAGAAGATTACTGTTGTACTGTCATAGGGTCATGTGACTAACCCAGTATGACAGCTCAATCAATCCTTCCCATCACATGAGAGAAATGGGTGTTCATGAAGTTTTCTATTTACAGGCCTTTTCCTATAGACCCCAGACCTGCTCTGGTACTGCATTTCATTATCAGGCATATATTTTGCACCGTCATTTGGATACTCATGTAGAGGGACATGGTTTAGAGAATCCTGAAATAAATTCAGAGAAACATGCACATGTTGATCTTTTCCAAAAGGACAATTCAGAGCAGAAAATGTATTCAGATGTGATTTTTCTCTTGTCTTAGCCAGCTATATTTGTTAAATTGGTCTATGCCTGAATTGTAGCAGGATTTATCTGGGTACTACAGTGTTTTAAAATCTTAGATTTTGTCATCCCAGTGATCTGGTTCTCCTGCTTGGAGAGCACCCACTGAAGCCAGGAGACCCATTCACATGCGTGTTTTTACTGCTGCAATGAATTAGTTTGACTTGGGGGATTAGAAACGTATTCAAAGTGTTATGTAAACTTTTGTACTCTGCTGAGGCTTTGTAGCAGGTCTGTCATAGTTTCTTTCTTCATAGTTTTAGCCACAGTCACTGTGTTTGTAGGTACAGCTTGAAACTGGAAGTGGTGAAAACACATAATGAAATGATAAATATTTAGTACTGAGGAGAGCCACAGAAGAAGGTGTGTTTGTTACAGGCATCTGAAGAACTTCAGATATTTCCATGTGGTTTACTAATCCTTAAATTTATCACCAAGACCTCAACCATCAGCAGACTCTTGGCGAAGGATGGCAAATTCTTTTCAAAGCAGCCTCTGCAGTGTCAGGGTATCTGCTTTAAGACCTGCAGACCCTGGAGATTTCTCCATCTGGATTAGGAAAGCTCTGAGCCAGTGACCAGGCTGCTTGATGAGGCAAGTAAATTGAGCTGCCCTATTGCAAAGCCATTAGTGCCTGGGACTCATCAGTAGCAGTCGATCAGCATTAATGGATGTGCTTTAAAAGTTACCAAGCACAAGGTTGTGGGTAGATTAGGGGGTCCTACGTAGTTTGTACCCTCAGTTTAGGGGGCTGTAACAACACAAAGTGTCTGTGAATAAGGCTTTAAGAGACGGAAAGGCTGCTCTGGTCCTAGGGGTGGGAGGACATGTGGACAGACTGAGACCAGCACTTTCTCTTATCAGCCAGCAGCTGATGACTAGAGGCCAGCGCTGCAGCTGGATGCACAGCTGGCAGGTTGCTCTTGCTGGATAGACACATCTCTCTCCTCCTGAGATGCTAAAATTCATGCCCCAAGTGAAGCAGAGATACTTGAGCTGCATGTGCATCTTCATTCTCCTTACCTACTGGTTACTAGAATATTGGGTCTTTATTTAATGAAACTTCTGCACAAGGAGAGTGGTGAAGCCCTTGGACAAGTCAACATGCACAGATTGTGGAACCTGCATCATGGGACATTCTCCTGAGTTTTGAGGTCTGATTCTTTTGGAGTCGAGAGTGTGACTATTTTAAATTTGAACTCACTGGAGTCAGTCTGGGGTTTTTTTCTAAAGCAGTTACAAACAGACCAACAGGTAACTTCTTTAGTCATGCTTGTTGCTTGTGTTATTAAAACTGGCAGGCTTCTTTTTAATTTTAGGCACTTGACACTTTAGGAAGAACAGAGGGTCACTGGTCTGCAGCCAGTCCTGTCCCCAGGAGCAGCGTGTACAAATGCCTATAGCTCTTTGGAGTTCTTCTTGTTCTGAGGATTAGGCCTTTTATCCTTCCTTCCTTGTGTTTGCAGCTTAACTGAAGAGTCTAAATTAAGAAAGACTCCTTCCACAACCAAGACAGGTGTAGGAGATGTGTTCTGGTTTCTAGAAACTCGAGCTCACTGGGTTTGCTTCTTTCACTGGTGGCTCAGAGGGAAGCCGACTTAGGAGCCCCAGCCATGCACTGAAGTCTGGAGGGATGAAGCCAGACAGCAGGTTTGTGAATCTGGCTTTGCATGTGTTTGCACACGTACCTTTTGTTATGTGAAACATCAAATCTACTTGAGTATGTGCAGCTTTTGCGTATGCTACTTTCACCTACTTGGAGCTGAAATCCCTCAGAAGAAGAGAGTCATTGTGCTGATACTGTACATGCTTTAGTGGAACAGGTAAGTTTAGTCTGATTTCACTTACAGCAAAACCCTACTCTTTCAAGTTGTGTATATGAAAAAGCTGATTGTTCTGATTTATGTGAGTTTGGAGTGGCTGCTAATCTCAAAAGGTAATACGATGTCTCAGTTTGGGAACAATGCTGTAATAATTTTGTGATGACTAACTGCTCCTTGTGAAATTTTCCCAAGCTGCCTTTGTTAAGACTAGCAGAGTCCCAAGAAATATGCAGTTTTCTCTCAAGGCTTGGGAATGAGATATTTGAACTGATTTGAGTCACCTTGGAGTTAAGCAGAAAAACTTGGTGGCAAATATTTCTGTATCAATTTTCACTTGTTCTTAGGCTTGAGGCGTGTTCTGCATTTTCCCATTACACTTTAAATGTAATTTGCAGAAAAACTCCTGTGTATTACCTGAGGATTTAAAGAACTTCTATCTGATGACCGATGGCTTCCAGATGACCTGGAGTGTGAAGACAGATGGTGAGTCCCTGTGTTCCCCTCCAGTGACAAGCTCAATTCATTGCAGTCAGTCAGTCCTTCCTTTGCAGAACCTCTTTCATTTCAAACTTATTTTCTGCACAATCAATACACATCTCTCATGGCAAAAATCTGTCGCTTGCATGTTCTGGCCTCCCACAGAAGAGGTGCATACACTGAAGACTGGCAAGAAACTATTCAGGACATAAATACTGTTCTGTAGTACAGTGGCTATGTCTTGACACTCAGATTTAGGTGTGTCAATTAAACCTCATACCTTAACTCCCTCTGTAGTTTACGGAGGGACAAAGAGCTGTAGCTCATTATCCCATCATAAATCAGTACGAAGAATCACCCTCTGATAATCTCCTTTCTCATTAAAATATGTATGTACATGTTGGAGCGTGATTCTGCTTTCCACCAGCTAAAGTCCAAGCTTCATTTTCCATCTTTGTTTAGCAAAAACCAGGTAGTTTGTTCACTCTGCAGCTGTTATCCTGGCTCTCATTGCCTTCAGGCAGGGCTCTCAAATTGTGCTGTGGACACTGCTCACTTCTGGAGATGGATGTCAAATGCAGGGTCTTTCTCAGGAAGTGAAATGACATTTCAGAGACGGTTGACATCAGTGCTTTAGCACCCGCAGTGACAACCATAGTGTTTCAAGTGGGACTTGCAGTGTTATGACCTCTGAGGAGTCTTATTTTCAGGCTCACAAGTGTGTGGAGACCAAGGCTGCTGGTACAACTGTCCTGTTTGAAGCTGTGCCTTCTGAGAGCCATCCCACTGGCACGTGACTGAACAGAGTGCTTGCTGCCTTGATGTCTGGTAACAGTCTGAGTCCTCAGAAAAATGGACAAGTCCTGTAGGATTCTTTCAGGAGCACCCACATGTTGATGCACTGATAAAATCCTCTGTGGAAGTGAGAACCAAGAGGATGTATCCTGAACAGGTACATGGAGTGGAAGAGGACAAGCTGCCCAGTAAGCTGTGAATGTGTGGGGTGGTTTCTGCTAGGAAGGCCAGCATCAGGGAAAAGAGCTTTGAGGAAGAGGCTGTAGCTGAAATCCTGCAGCCAGGATTTTTAATTTTTCACAGGACTGAGCTAACAGCTACAGCACAGTCCTTGCCAGCTCTGAAATGGTCTTGCACCACATGGAAGTTGAAGTCTGTGTTTGAAAAAGCCTCATTTTTGCTCCTGCAGAGTCTTACTTAAGTTAAATGTCCAGGTCTGCTGGGTATAACCATCTCTTCACCCCTCACAGGTTGATGTCTGGAGGAAAAGAAATACCTCCCATGCTTTCCTGACACTGGATGTGATTAATGATTGGTGTTGTTGCAGATACCCCAATGCCCCTGGGCTCCATGGTGATTAACAGTATCTCGAAGCTGTGTCGGCTTGGGGGTTCCTCTATGTACACTCTGCCTAGTGCTCCAACTCTCGCTGACCTGGAAGATGACACAGACGAGGAAGGTAGGGCACTGTTAGCAGGCTAGAAAACCTGTTCTGTCTCATCCCTTTTGTTCTATTAACATTAGGATATAGCATAAGATATGTGGACCAAAACACTTTCCACCAGACCAGATCATTCAGAGCTCCATCCAGCATAGCCTTAAACACTTGCAGGGTTGAGGCATCTGCAATTTCTCCAGGCAGTCTGCGCCAGTGCCTCATCACCCTCACAGTAAAGAATTTTTTCCTAATATCTGATGTAAATCTCTTATGTCAGTGTGAAGTCACTCCCCCTTGTTGTGTCACTACACATTCTTGTAAAAAGTCCCTCTCCGTCTTTCTTGTAGGCTCCCTTCCAGGTATTGGAAGGCCACAGTTAGGTCACCCTGCAGCCTTTTCTTTTCCAGGCTGAATAAACCCTCTCTTAGTGCCTCAGCTATCCCCCATAGCAGGGGAATTGGAACAAGATGATCTTTAATGTCCCTTCCATTCTACAATACAGCAACAGAAAAGGTCAGTCCAGGTAGATGGGGATTACTTGTTCTAGCAATCTGGTCTAGAGAAGGGTGTCCCTGTCCATGTCAGGGCAGTTGGAACAAGGTGATCTTCAAGGTGCACTTGCAACCCAAACCATTCTGTGATTCTGTGATTCTGTGACTCTCTGTCTCTTGGGCTGCATCTGTTATGTATCTTATTAGTTGCCTACAGCCTTGGTAGGTAGATCTGTATGCTGTGGATGTCATGGGGATTAGTGTTATTTGCATCCTCCTTTAACAGCCTGTTCTGCCTTTTCCCTATTTAAACTTTCACCTGAGCCTTGCTCCAGTGATTCAGCTTCCAAAGTCTTTGTGTGCTTATAGTATTACATGACCAAAAGATAACAGTTTAGTTTTGGTATTGAAAAGATAGCTGGAATTGGAAAAGTAACTGGTACGTACATAAAACTATGAGGTTACCCTGGAACACATGTTCCAGGCTGCCTAAAAATGCTGAGAACACTGCTATTTGGAGAGAATAATAAAGAAAAAGAAAGCCCACTCATTTTGTCCGAGCTCTGGCAGTCCAGCTGGAAAAGAGGATAAGAACACAGCCAGGTGTCACACCAATTTCTTAAAAGAATGCTACTTGACTTCAGTCTTGTTTCTGCACCTCTCTAAGCTCTTCTAGCCATTGTAATGAAATGCACCAAATTCTGCTTCTATTTAGTGGTTTAAACCTTCATTGATGCATTTATAAGGTACACTGAGAAAAAAATTACATCCTCACAGAAGTTCTCATCCTTACTTCCATGGAAAATTCTTCTGAAGAGTACAGCTTTTATGTCCCACTTCTTCCCCATCAGGTTTAGGCTTCAAAATCGCATTCTGCAGGTATTTGCAGCTGTACAGTCCCAAAATTGTGTTGCAGAAATCTTTAGTGATGGTTGAGGATGGCAAGTTGAATAGGAGTCAGATGTGGTTGTAGAGAAGGATGCTGATGTCACAGTGGAATGTATGGAGAAATATATATCTCTGCAATTTCACTGAAATCTTGTCTCAAGAAAAAAAGCAATAAATTGTTCTCCCTATCCTCCTTAGAAAAAAAATTAAATCAGGACAAAAAAAGGAATAATATATACAATAGAAATAATAGGCTTCAATTGTAACAGGGAAGATTTAGGATCCATGAGGTTGAATGCCTGTAGACTGTGACTTCTCTAACACTGGAAAACTTTAAGGAGATTAGACAGACCTCAGGAGTGACATCTGTAAACCTTGTCTTGCTTAATGCCAGGGAGGAACTAGAAGTCAGTCATCTATTTTCAGCCGTCTGATTTTGACTCTGTGGTTTATCTTCCTAACAAAGATGAAAAGATGAAAATTTTTCTCACTTTTTTTTTTTTGCTTTGTTTTATTTTAAACATAGGGAACTTAATCATTTCCAAGGAGTATAAATGTAATAGTTTGATTCAGTTCTTTGTCAGCTGACTTATTAATGTATAAAACAGATTGACTCTTTGCAACTGAGTCACAGTCAGTTTTCCAAACATGTTTCATAATTTTTTTCCCTCGGTTTCAGGTGACAAACCAGAGAATGGAGACAAACCAGAGAAGCCACACTTTGATTCTCGTAGTCTTATCTTTGAATTAGACCCATGCAATGGGAATGGGAAAGTCTGTCTTGTTTATAAGCATGCTGAACCAGGTAAGACTGAAAAAAGAAAAGTTATCTATCTCTTGTTGTGGATTGTATCTGGAGGCCACATGTGGAGAGTTATCCTGTATTTCTGATCTTCTTTGCAATCCGTAAATGAAGCATTTACTGGGAAGCCCTGTCTCCACTGAAGTCAGGAGCTAAATCTTAACTAGATCTAATGATTTCACTCCTTTTAGTGTTGGAGTCTGAGTTATAACTTATGATTTCTGCGTGCATAGAAACAGGGAAGTATTCATATGTGACCTGCAGACAATTGTGTTGAAATAATACAGAGCTCCACTAAGCCAGTTACTTGCATATCTTGGAACAAAGCCATTACAGTTTGATGAGAAAGGGCATAACTCTGCTTAGAAACCAAGTGTAGATGGTTAAAGAAACTGCGACAGGATTAGACTGGGTGTTCCACCTTGTGCATGGATGATGAGCCTCCAGGTGCTAACTGGGCCAAAATGTGGCAGGAAGGGTTAATGGGAGGGTGAGAAATGAGAGCTGAGATGTTTGTTCTGACAGATACAGAGATAACTGTTATCAGTGAGAGAGTAGTGAAACACCCAAGCCACTTGTAAAATAGTTGTCATCTGGCACAGTGCCCAGGTCACTGGAAGTGTGTGTGTTTACTGTGTGAGTTATGCAATTGCAGTATACAGGTTCTTAAGAAAATTTTTGGGTTATTATCTTGTGCCTTTCATTGGGTGTGATTACAAGTGCCATGGCACGAAGTTCTTGTCCTCTTGCCTCTCAGTGTTAGTGATTTCTGCACATGCCGTGGATAACCTGGACAAGGGAAGGGAGCATTGGTTACAGGTGTCGATGTCAGGGCAGTCTGTTTAAATGACAGTCTGTTCAGCATCTCAATCTCCAAAGCAAATAACTTATTTTTATGCTACAAAGGATGTCAGCACCAGAGAAATATTTGATGACTGTGGAAAGATTTTGCAAAATGTGTTTTTGTTGGCAGCACAGACTCCCGTGACTTCCAGACTCTGCACTCTATTCAGTAATCCAGATGACTGACAATTGAGTTAGTTGCTTTTTAATTTGTGGGGCAGATAAATGTTTGCCATAATTGTACTTTGAACATATACTACAAAGTTGCTGATGTTCAAGAATGTTCCATGTAGCGTGTCACTGCCAGGATGTGAAGGAACAGCACAGCTTTCATTGTCCAGCACACAGCTAGTCAAATACCCCATGCAGTGGGTGAACCCTGGCTGATGGGTAGGACACAAAAGGCTGTGGTAAATAGGGCTAAATAGTAAATAGTCATCACATCAGGCTGACAGCTGGTCACTGGTGGGGTTCTGCAGGGCTCCGTTCTGGCCCCAATGCTTTTCAATGTCTTCATCAACACCTTGGGCACAGGACTGGAAGGGATACTAAGGGATACTAAGTGTATCCATTAGACTGAATTGGGAGGAACTGATGTCCCCCTCAAAGGCCCTGCAAAGAGACCCAAAAAATTAGAGAAATGTGCAACCATCAACTGCATGATGTTTAACAAAGACAAGTTCTGGATTCTGTACTTGGGCTGGAACAAGCCTGGATGTACATTAAACATCCCTTCTGATGGGTGTGTAGTGTCTCCCACCTGACAACGGCACGGGGTTAATCTTCATACTGCAAAGCAACAGTGTAATTTGTGGTTGTTTTATTCTAGTGGTCTCTCCAGACACAGAGATCTGGTTCCTGGACAGAGCTCTGTATTGGCATTTCCTCACCAAAACCTTCACAGCCTACTACCGCCTGCTCATCACCCACCTGGGTCTCCCACAGTGGCAGTATGCCTTCACCAGCTATGGGGTCAGCCCCCAGGCCAAGGTAGGACACCAGCCTCCAGCCTGTCAGTATTTTAGTCTATAAGTATAGACTAGAAAAATATTTTCACACCTTTTGGCAAGCTGTCTGTCAGCTCAAGAGGCCCTCCCTGGTGAGCCACAGGGAGGCACCACAAGTTTTTTCCCTGTAACATGTTAACAGTCATTTGTGTCACAGTAAATTGAATTCACTAATATTGTGTAAACTTTGCTTTTCTCTCAGCAGTTGGGCCTTGATAAAAATTATACCCAAAAAAGGGTAATTTACAGGAGGCCTCTAGATAAAGCCTTGTGAGCGTTCCAGTTGCTTATTATTATTAAAATTACTATGCTGCCATGCCAAAATCCTGCTATTAGAGGCTCTTGCTGTTCTTCTGTGTTTGACTGGGCCTTCAGCCCTGTCCCTGCCTCCATGCTGTGAGAGGTCAGGGAGTGGAGCTGATGGTCCTCCTGAGCACAGCTCATAAGCCAGGACAGTGTCAGTGCTCCTTAGCAAGGCCAGCTGGGACTTGAGTGTCCTGCACTTCACCCAGACATGACAGCTGTCTTACCAGCCTGAGATTCCCTGGTCCTGTGTGTACATCAGAATTACTACAATCACTCCTGACTTCTCATCAAACAGTGACTGTAGAATTTGCTTCTTCTCATTCCTGGTGCCTTCCCTGTTACACTGCACTGGACTTTAGCGGTCCAGACTGCGGCTCTGTGCTCTGCCTTTAACTTTCCTGCTATAAACATTTTATTATGTTCAGTATATTTAAAATCCTGAGAGGAATCATTTATATATTCCCTAATCATTTGCATCCCCTGTTGGTTAAAATCCTTCAAGTTCTTTAACCATTATAATTTTAAAATGTTTTCAAGGGGGTGTATTAAAGGTGTTTTCCACTAAGCAGTACATTAATAGATGATTATCTATATTTTGGTATTGATCTTCTCTTTATCTTGTTCAACATATTGCTGATGGTTTCACTGTGATTTGTAATATCATAACTACTATAGTTTTATTTCCTGACTTTGTTAATGGCAAAATGATAGAAAAAAAAAAAAAAAGTTGAAAATTTTCAGGCATAACATTTGGGGGTC
>VXBU01004696.1:16245-28968 GCA_013400315.1 Bombycilla garrulus | reverse complement strand
CAGAAAACTACATTTTTAAAATTCTCATACCAAACAAATCAAGATGCTACGAAAGACAGAATTAATTGATATGTGGATAGATAAGATCAGTCAGTAGGTTATGCATGCTTTTCTCTTTTTATCAAGACAAAGAAATATTTTAAATCTCTCTTTTCAGTTTGCAACTTTATTCCACAATAATCCATCATCTGGAGAACAGGGCATATGACAAACAAACAAGCAAACAAATCCAAACAAAACCAAACCCACTAGAAAAAAAAAAAGTATGTTTAAAAATGAATCTACATCTACTATATCCTAATAAACTTCTGTTAAAAGGGAAACAAAAACCGTTTCTTGCTGTGCTTTGCATCTTCAGAGAAGGACTGTTAATCATTCATGGAGAAAACAGCCTCCCTGGGGATTGGTATTGTCTGAAGAGTAATGCACTGAACAGATACTTCTCTCTATCGGCTAACCATTCAGCACTCTAGTCAGTCTCAAATATATCAAATCATTTAGGAAGCTAATAGTCCACCAAAAATGACTGGGATTTCAGTCTGCAATGAACATATCTGAAAAAATAGACCGAAAAATAAGGAACCACAATAATATGCTGCTGTGCATAAATCCCTTTGCAGATTTAAACTCAAATTAATTTCATACAACACTTATACTGTTTGTTTTTCTTTCTATTAATGGAGTATGTTAATCATACTGCAAACATGTTTGTCATAGCAATATTTTGTAAATAATATTTTTTACTGTTTCCAAATGAGCAATTCATAAACAAAGTATATTGAGAGTAATCACATGAAACAATTTTGGAACTACAAGAGAAGAGATTTTGCTTTTAACATAATTGAACTAGTTTTTGTCATGAAATTGGATTGACATATTTTGGAGTACACAGCTATAATTGCTTCTGAAAAAGTAAGCAAACAGACAGAAATCAAACCAAACAATCAAGCAAAAATAATTCCTTATCTGCCCAAGTGGTCTCATGAAACCAGAAGATACCTAACAAATGTGATTATCTAGATGGGAGCAAGAAAAGGGATTTGAGCTCTTAGAGAATTCAGAAGGCAGTCCTGAGTTGTCTAGAGTATACAGCTCTGGATAAATTGTATTTGAGGATCATAATGAGAGATGTTTGTATGACAGAAAAAGATATTAATTTTTATTATATGTTGTATTATTAATTTAAATTTCTATACAAGCAGAGTAAATATTTGGGAAATTCAAACAAGAATTAAAAAAAAAACAAGATAATGCAGTGCTTTTTTATGATTCTGAGTTATCTTATTAAATGTCAGGCTAACACATTGCAAACCATTATCTGCTGTTTTCAATGAAAATGAAATCATGAAAAATACTTTCAAAACCTTCTGCATAGATTTTTTTTTAATGTAGATTAAACCATACACTTCAAATGAAATTAAAATAAGAGGAAGAAAGGTTCTATAAATCTTTATCAGTGAACTCATGCCCAACTCTAACAGAAGACAGGTTTCATGAAAAGGTTTCTTCTGTCATGTCTTCTGACACCTTCATTTCTTCCAGTTTCTTCCATCATATTGCCAGAATACTATTCCCAAAAAGTGCATGAAGGTAAAAAACCTTTAGAACAGCAGAAGTAGCATAGCAATTGCCAAATTAAGTGCAGGAGGAGGGTTTATTTGCTTATTTTTTAATTTTTTTTTAGTTTTAATTTCCCTGCTTAACCATTCTTCATCTCATCTTTTATATGGCCACTTCTGTAGCATCACTTTTCAGTCATAGAGGACTTTTACTTCTCAATTTCACTTGGCCAAAACTACTCCATACACGATGCTCTGCGAGGCACATTACCAAATCAGACTTCTATCCGCACAGGTAGCTTTCTATCAAGGAGGAATAATATGACATGGAAGTCTAATGAGGTTAGTCTGTGCTTCAATAATTTCTATTGGACACTAACTTCATTGAATTTGAGTTTTTCTACTCTTTTTGGGAGAATTAAGTTTTTATAAATAATAATAAGAGTTTAAAAAAAATTCTGTCCCGGCCCTCCAGGAATGGAGTTTGAAGTTTTATGCAGATTTTTCATCTTCAAATGGCTTATGAATTGATGGAAAATTAAACATTGCCTCATTGCCTTATCACAAAGCATATTTATCAAGGTTTAGTTTGAATAACAAATTTAACATTTCTTTCTCTGTTATTCTTTCTAGCATCTATATAAATCCAAATAAACATGTTATTAAATTCCAGTTAAAGAAGTACTGACAAGAGAACTTAGTGGCTGCAGTGCCATCCAACTTTCAAGTGCATCTGAGATACAGACATTATATTTCTATCTATCCATATAATACACTTGATTAAGAGCTAACTTGTGCAAACACAAACACAATGCACAGGTAACTCAGAGACTTCTACAGGGTTTAAATACACTATAGCAAATACATACCTAAAACAATAAGTGAAAAAAATCCTAAAAAATAGGGACTAGTAAATGTAATATGTCAAATATTAAAAACAAAATATTGTCAGTAGAAGACATGTCTAGGTACCTTATGCAGCTGTAATTTGAAGGAGAGGAGGACACAGGGACTGTGTTATATCTGTCCTGTCACTTTGAATGGCATGGGAACCAATGGTCTCAAACCTTGCTCTTGACTATAACACAAAGCATAGACTTAACTTTTGAAACCACATGTGATATATGAGATTTTTAGTGTGTCCAGTCTGGAGCTCATTTGTAGCTTGCGTGACATTACGCTTACTCTGTCCTATGCTCTTACCAATTTCTGTCCTCTGGCCACAGAACTACCATTTAAAATCTGCCTTAGAACCTAAACTACATTTGGAAAAGGACCTGAAGACCGTACAGGGGAACTAGAGATCATGGACTTTGCATTCCCTCTGTTTGTTAGCAGCAAATCCAAAAAGAATTTAATTGTGAGAAGCATCCAGCAAAGAGTCAAGTTCCAGACAATATGTGTACAGAACACCAGATTCACTGATGGCCTATTTCCACATCCACATCCAAAATATCTTTTGGAATTTAGTGTACAAAATTATAATAACTAATAAGTATGTTTCAGCTACATTTTCTTCAATAAATAAATAATAAAATGCAATATATAGCTAAAATATAAATAATAATTTTATGTTTTTGAAATAAAACTCCAGCAATTGGTGGTAATTTTCTTTATAGCTAAAATGGAGAGCACTGAAGGAATAATCAATACCTCTGAAAGCAGAATTGACTTTGAGTGCATTTTTTAATTAACTTCTTAAATCACAGTTTGCTCTTAATAACATTTTAACATAATGAAATATTTTATTGTGTTTGCAGTGTCCACAAATGGAGACTATTTTTTTAATTAGCTAGAATCTTTCATTCTTGTACTTGATGACAAATCTTCATACAGATAACATAAATACAATGGACTGCAAAACTCTCAGCCACAGCTTTGTAACTAACTTTTTTTTCCTTGTTCAAACTTTGTAAGGATCATTTAAATTAAACCTAAAAGTCCAGAAGAGAATTTTTTTCCTAAGAAGTTAAAGTATGTTTTTTACAGTATGGATAATTTCAGTGAGAAGATGATGTCAGTTGATAAAGACACAAGCAACAAGTAAAACATGATGTATAATGATGATATATAAATATGATAATAGCATAGAAGTAAAACTTTATGGAAGGTTAGAGTGTTTGAGAAAAGGAATCAAAGCCAGATGGTTCTAAAAGCTATCTGACATCTCTCGATGCCAAATACTATTAGTGGTGTTACTGGAAAAATGAACTGACTACAGGTATGCTAGGAAGAGGGGCACAAAAATGGTGGGCATTTATCTCTATCTGTGCTATAACAATTTATGCTTCTGTCATGGGTATTTTAGTCCCCTTAGTCGCCTGTGTTAATAGTATAATAAAAAGTCATGCACACAGACATGAAGATTGGCTTTAAACAGCTGTGAACTTACATAAGGGGTGGAATCTTGTTAGGGCTGCGAGCCCATGACTATGCTGCTGGCTATAACCATGCCCTGAGATAAAGTTAACTGAGCTGAACATGGCATGGCATGGGAAATGGCTGGATGTGACAGATAACAGTATGAGAAGCTGAAATAAATTACAGAGAGCACCATGAGGCATGGTGTGGGGTGCAGAGGTGGTTAAGGCAGAATTATCCAACAAATGGCCAAACTTCACAGCTAATTGGAAGGATAACTTGGGACCTTCAGGATGGGTGTTTCTCACTAGCAAGCAGTGACAAGGTAACCACGTCAGCAATGACCTACACTGAGGCTCAGTTTACATAAGGAATGGTCACAGAAATAAACAATTAGGATAAGGATTCAGCAAGGAAGAAGTAATTGAGGTCAGTTAGGAGGAGATTGGGGCATAGAAAGGAATGTGGCAAAGAGAGTCAAGATACAGGAAGAGCAGTAATAAGGTGTGTTAATGTTGAAATTGGTGCTGCCTGGTGTGCCTTCTGGGAACTCCTGCACTTGATCACTGTAGCCTAAATGAGGACTGTTGACAAAACCTGCTCCTTGGAGCATAACACAGGAGTCAGCCCTGCAGGAAAGACACCTTAGAGGAGCACACCTGGAAAACCAAATCAGAATTGTCTCCACATGAAGTCTTGTTCCTGACAGCATCCACATCTGCCCATCACTTCTAATAAGAACAAAATTTTGACACAAATATTTCCACATAATTACGACAATTATACTTTGGATCTTTCAGCTGCAGATTTCTTATTTGAAATAAGAAAAATGGATCGACTGGAAATATGATGTCAACATTTATTAATTTGGAGATATCAAAGCAATACTTTTCTTAATTTCATTTTTAATTGCTAGTATTCAATTTAGGTTTAGGATTTTTTCGAGCACAATTAACAATTTGTACTTTTAATAGTACTTGAATATTTTTTTTTTTTTTACTTACAAAAAGATGGAGATGAGAAAAAAAGCAGAAGGTAGACAACAAAGACTGTGCACACACATGGGATAAATTAAACTATAGGAAAATTTTGCCTGAGGTCTGAGACACTTGGTTTCCTGTACCTGAGGAAGAACTTGAATTAGTATCTCAAATTTATTGTGATTAAATGGCACCTACTCACCTTAATATTTGGCAATGCATGCATACACATACATATACAACATTGCTGTACTGCAACTCTCTTAAATGGTGTCAGCAAGAAAGCTATAAAACTTAAGTACAAGAAATATGCACTAGGGAGAAGAAAGAAAATTCTTTTCAGACTTATTCATTAAATCCCTTATTCAGTTTTCTTTTTTTGTGGATCAAATGGAGAACTTTAAATATTCACTGCCTACTTTGGACAAAATACAGAATAAACTGCAAAAAATGTAATTTACTGAGCTGAGAATCAAGTGCTACTTGTTAGAGAATCCATTGCTTCAAGAAGACTTAAATATGTATTACCTTTATTAACAAGTAAATTTCAACTGAACATAATTGGGCAGTCCTTTTGCCCATCTCTAAATCTTATACTTTCTGTGCAAAATGATTTTTTTCATAATTTTTTATTAAACGAAAATATTTTCACTTCATTTATCTTAGATTTATATCTCTTGCTCCACATAAGAAGCAACACACAATGAATTCTGAGCAGGAAAAACATAAACTTTCAGAAGGAAGCCGCAGAAGTCTACCCAAGTAATGATAATTTCCTTTCTTGATTGGAATCAATTAAATATGGATCTGAAGAAATGAAAGCTCTCATCTCACCTTCTATAGATTTATCCTTCATTTGTAACATTATGAATTCCAATAAGAATTTTGTTCTATAGCAATTCAGTGTATTCAATAAAAAACCAAGCTTATCAAACCATGAAGTATTTCAAATTTCATCCAGTACAGGCCAGATGAAAAAGGGTTCTTTGTGACCAAATTATAGGATGCTATTTAATTATTTTAAGAGATGAAGAAGGAAAAGTTTATATGCAGGCAGATTTAAAAAAGAAAACTCTGGAATGGTTTAGGTTTTAAATATGTAGGCAAAGCCCTCACTTAACTGTCCATTATTGTTTTTTTTTTCTAAGTCAGCAATGAGTCATATTCATTAAAATTGTCATATTTCAGCAACTCTGACATTCAGAGACAGATTTCAAATGTACCTTTGAAATAGTCCCTTCTGTTGTCAAGATGCCATGGAAGTTACAGCCTCAATAGAACTCTACAATCAACTGACGGAGACATAGAGAAATGCAGGAATGGTGGCAGTGACTTTGGAACTGAAAAGCAGGCAATGCTTCGCAAATTAGTTCTTCTCCTTGCAGAAGTGCCTTGTGCAACACTCTAGCTTATATTTCTGGAAAGGAAAAAAAAGTTATGTGGGAAAACCCAGAAATCAATCAAAAATGACATGTACTTTTATGTAAATAATGACTCTTAATTTCTTTCAGCATATTCCATCAAATTTGGTGTTTTGCATTTGTATTCTCACCAAAAGAAATATCCTAGACAGTTTATGACCCAGTTTCAAAAAAAAGTCGACTGTAGTTTGGTCATAAACATATGGTGGGGCTTTCAGCTCTGAAACTCTTTCATGAAGATGCCTAACTCATATTCATCTAGATCTACCTCAGATCCTAAATTTAAATCCTTTTCTTAGCTGTTATTTTATATTTCTATTGTCTTTAGGTTTCCTGGTCATCAGTATTCTTCATATTTTCAACTATAAAATACTTTTATATATACTGTTGATGTAACTAAGATACTGTAATTTAACCTGAAAAGTTGCTGGATCTGCATACCTAATGCAGCTGCAGTACTGAAGCTTATAAAATTTCTTTTCTGTCTCAAGTTCTTTGCTTATCAATTGTACTGAGATGAAAAACATGAGGTAAATACAACATACTATTACTTCCCATACAATTTAGGTTAATAAAAATAGATGCTATATTGGGATATTTTCCAAGAATTGTTTACTGCCAAATGTTAATGAATGCTAATTTAAATTTAATCAGGACAGTATTTCAAATAAATTTCCAATTAAAAGGAGTGTATTTTTCTGTTGCCAAGAGATAAGTGGTGTTCAGCAAAGTTTAAAATGTATCAAAAATTTAGATTTAATTTTGATACAGATTTTACTAAATACATATCAAGAGGTATAAAAGCTAATTTATTTGAGAATGGCATACAATCTACTTAACAAAGAGATTTAATTTATGATTAAATGTTAGGTGCTTTGTGAGTCAGATATTAGTGTGCAGATATCATTAAAGGTACAAAGATAAATATTCACTAATTTAAAAAAAAAGAATATTCAACACTGAGAAATTTATTTATTTAATTTTTTTTTTTTTTGGAAGATGAGCTATGCCTTAAAAAAAATGATAAAGTATATTAATAATAATAATCTGAAGACAAATTTGACCTGAAATCCACATAGAACTATAGAATGATTTTGGTTGAAAGGAATGATGATCTTTTTCTAATCCCCCTGCCATGGGCGAGGAACATTTCATGATACCAGGTCTCTCAGAAGGCCATCCACATTTCCAAGAATAGAGCATTCACAATATCTCTGGACAATCTGTTCTAGTGCTTCGCCACCCTCTGAACAAAAAAATTGTTTTGAATATATAATTAAACCTTCCCTATTTCAGTTTGAACCCCTTCCCTCCTTGTCTTGTCACTACATGATCTTGCAAAAAGTCTTTCATCTTTCTTGTAGGTTCAGTTCTGGTACTGGAAGACCACCCTGAATTCTTCTCTTTTCCATGCTGAACAAACGAAGTTCTCTCAGCCCTTCCTTGTAGGAGAGGTGCTTCATCCCTCTAATCACTTTGGCGGCTCTCCTCTGGATTAGCTCCAATGGGTCAAAGTCTTTCCCCTACTGGGGATCACAGAGCTGGATGCTGCACTCCAGGAGAGATCTCACCAGAGAGGAGTGAAGGCAGAATCACCTCTCTTGACCTGTCATTGATGCAGCCCACGGCATCTACAGCTTTCTGGTCTAAGTGTATGTTGTTGATTCATTTCTCTTCTCTCAGGCACCACCACCACCTGGTTCCTCTGGATGGCATCCCTTCCTTCAGGTGTGTCAACAGCACCACTCAGCTTGGTGTCATCTGTAAATTTGCTCAGGGTGAACCTGATCTCACTGCCTATGTCAATGATGAAAATAATAAATAACACTGGTCCCAGTATGGACCCTTGAGGGACACTATTCATCTCTGCTGTCCATAGGGACTCCGAGTCCTTGACTACTTCTGTTTGGATGCAACTTTCCAACTGACTCCTCATTCACCTAACAATCCACCTGTCAAATCCATCTCTCTCCAATTTAGACAACATGGGACAGTTTTTTACTCCTGATTGTCTGCAATGCTTAACTGCTAAATTACTTCTGGCTTCTTTTTGCAAATCTATCACTAGTCATCTTCAAGACTAACCTGTCATTAAAATGGCTAAGTTTCAGTGGTCTTTCTCCATTTGGTCACTGAGCTAGTGACCATTTCCTTGTCTTCAATAAGTTAACAGTAGCCAAGATAGTCATGGCAAGGGAAGGAATACATTCTGCTAGTTTATCAGAAGCAAAAAGGTAAGCAAGAAAAGCTGAGTCATTACTTAAGGGGCACCCAACATTCATGCTGGGAAGGATGAAGTGTTTACAATCCCCCTGCTTCAGCTTTCATTAAGGTGATTAGGGATTAATGGACATCACACACAGACAAAATAAGGAAAAGAAGTTACTTAGGTATAGGTCAGATGAAATTTCATCAAGTTGGTGAGCTTTTCTGCAGGGGATTTAGAAATGTGGCTGAGGAAAGAGAATAAATGATATTCCAAAATATTAGAAAAGAGCAAAACCAGTATTTTTTTAAAAAGGAAGGAAAATTGCCCTGGCAAACTGGGTCCCAATGAGAAAGAATATGTTGGTATAAAAATATGGAATTTCAAAAGGTGTTTACCGTCAACCAGTACATTACGCCCTAACAAATTTCATTTAACCAGATACCTCATCTCATTAGTATGTTTGAAATATTAAGGTATCTCAGATATTTCCTTGTACTATTCTTCTAAATGACCTAGAAGATTACAGTGAAGAAAAATCTACTGCAAGGTAAGAATATAAATTGTTGGAAAACTGTACGTGGCTGCTATTCATTGCACACAATAGTTCCAGAAAAAAATGTTGTGCATGTTTACATATGAATTTGTCTTTTCTTAACTACTGTTTAATACATTTATCATTTTATAACAGAAAATAGAATACGTTCTTCAAATTGCAGATCACTTCAGACTGGACTAGGCTTTGGAAATCACATTAAAATTCAAAGAGAGTTGAGAAACTGTAGTTGTTTATCTTCCAAAACAACTGCAAACTGAATGTTTGCTGACAGTAATGCATTTTTGGCTTAAAAGAATAGGACAAATTGCTGTTGTCTTCACTTAAAAACAACATTCTGATAGACATATATGCACATATGAATATTTGAGGCAAATAAGAAAATTGTCCAAAAGTTTACCATAATGATTCTTTTACTTGGTATTCTCTTCAATCCCCTTCTTTAGATTATCAGAAATAATAAGCCTTCTCTTTTTAGGTTTTCTAGGTAGCAGTGCTTTGTACTGCCCATATAACTTCTACTGGACAGGTAACACACAAAGTATCCTAATTACTGACCTTCTTTTTAATTATGCCTTCTTATCAGTTATATGCTGTAGCAATCAAACTTCGAAGCCCAGGTTATAACAAAATAACAAAAAATATTTCTGTCCTTATTTATCTACCTGCAGCTATGGAGTTGTGCCTCGATTTTACATCCAAATTTACACAATTTTACATCCAAATTGTGGAACTGCTACATACTGGAATAAAATGAAATAAAATATACAGATTTTCCATTAAAAGCATTTTTTAAAAGACAGAAAAATATCTGTCAGTTATAATTCACTCAACTTTGAGGAGAAAGTTGAGGGGAGAAGGGGAGAAGAGAAACAGAGTGAGAGAGAGATTAAGTAGAAAGATATCACCACCACGCAGAGTTCTGTGGCATCCTGCTGGTCCTTCTTCACGCCAGTCTTCTGTGATGGAGTCCCAGAGTCCAGGTCCCATGTATCCACAGGGCAGAAATGCTGTTCCCACAGCATGGGTTGGCATGTGTATACTTTCCCACAGTTTGCGACTGTACGACTTTTTTTTTTGTCTGGATAAGTCTTATCTCAACTTCACACCACACTATGGTGTGCTAATTGCAAGTCTTCACCTTTGTTAGACATGAAATTAAGGCACTCCTGTTTTGCCATCTGTGCTTATCTCGAGTTCCTGATGTGGTGGCTTATCTTATGGGAACTTTCTTCTTTAACAGTGTTTTGAGAAATGTAACTGCATTTTTTTAGTCCCCACAATATCCTACCTCTAAAAAATTCTGTGAGCAAGGGATTAAAAATATGGCATGGTTTGTCAGGTAAAATCAGAGAAAATACAGTAGGAAAACAATTCTGCAAACAGAAATAATTATAATTATGTGACATTTCAGGTATATACTAATGTAAAAAAATTTTTAGAGTATCCTTCTCCACAGATTTTTTTTTTTTTTTTTTGGCTTTTGTACTATGTACTAAAAGCCAAGAAATTTCACTAATTTTTCATCTGAAATTGTTATGTTAACAGTTATTACTGTAAGTAAGTTATGACATTTGTATGGAAAACTATCAACTTGATCAAACAACTACGATACTCTAATCTGAATCACAAAGCATTTTTTCAAGGGAAAAAACTCCAACGCTATACACTTTGGGACACTCAGTTCAAATGAAAGTGTGAACAAGCAGATTAAAAAAGCATTCTCAAATATTTGCTTTTTTAAAATTTGGTCAGATTGAATGTAAACAATCGCAAGACCATTTGTACACATAATCATAGAAAAAGTCCCTTTCCTTTTCAAGAGAAGGGCAAGAGAAGCAGACAAGAGCTTGTTTTACTGCCTTATATTCAGTGCTGAATAATTCTTTTAAAGAAATAATGTATTTCTGTAAAAAATACTGTAACTTCTTGCTCACCTCTTTTTAAGGCATTATCTGATTGTGATATGAGATGTGAAAGAATTACATGCATTGTAAATAAAGATTCCATTGTCATTAACAGTCACATTAAAATTAAAATTGCAGTCAGAGATCTCCAAGAGCATAACTACATGTGTATTTTCTTGTTAGGATTCCCAGAAAGCGCATGAAGTCAGAAGATGTCCAAACACCCACCACTTCTGGAAAACAGAAAAAAAAACCTGTAACTATGCAGTATAAAAATTTAAACTACTCTTACTCATGTGATGACAAAGCACTTGATACAAGGAACAAATATTTTGACTGCAACTAGAAAGTTTATTATCATGAAGAAAAAGTCAGTAACTTTCTAATCTGGAAATATACAACTTTTCAGAGTCTGGCAGTCTGTCTACTATGACCTGAAAATACAGGAAGTATAAGGTACTAAAAGTTTGACACAAATAGTAACTCAAGTTAGAGAATATAATTCTGTGAGGGTAGGTGTCTTACACACTGTGAGAGATGGAGAAACAGGGGAAATGCTTCCTCTGTTAGTGTGTGTATATTTTCCTATAAAATAAAACAAAGTCTTAAGTCAGATTTATTAAATAACCCCCCCAAAATTTCTTTTAAAACAATCTGTTCACAGAGGGTCATTACAAAATATCTCATAAAAAGTTTTCAATGGCAAAATTCCCCCAAAATCAGATTTCTTTAAACTTCAAAAGAACCTGTAGGCTGAAATATAAGCATGATAAGGTCATGTCTAGAACAGTAAACAAATTCTCCCTGTGCTTGTTCTCTGCTCTATTCAACCTCTAAACCCAGGCCAAACAGCATGGCACCATTTACCTCCATATGGCTAAATGCTCTTTTTCTCCAAAATGCTGGCTGTATCCAAAGTGCCTACTGAGTATGTTCCCTGAATTATGCTAACTTGTGAATGAGGATGAAAGATGCTGGTTTGTACAACCAAAGACAATTTTAAGGCTGTGATGCCTTATCAATATTGACCATCTTATGCCAGTTCCATTGGCTCTGTTTAATTTAATTAAGTCTAATATAATTTACTAGTACATTTGTAGCTGTAAAATTTTAGGAGTTCCCTTTTTATAGAGCCTGTTTTGCAAACCATCGGTGTCTCAATTACTGTGATTTGCCACCATAAATTTGAAAGTTTTCAATTCAGATTAAAAAATAAACATTGAATAAAAGATCAGCAGGAATATTTTTTGAACAGAACATGAAAGCAAAATGCTTCTAAGATTCTGAGTCACAGGAAAATGACAGCAACTATTGTTGAATCTAGCAAATAAAAACCACCCTATTTTCTTTGCATCACCAGTATCTCCAAAGAGATTGATGTCATTCATAGAAACACCATTAGAAGTGTTTGTTTTAGATCAAAACAGAAAAACATAGTGATTTTTATAAGATATTCTAGCACTGTCATGGTTTAACACCAGCCAAGGGCCAGTGCACCCATGAAAATATATTTTTCTCAATTTCTGCTGTGAGATAGGACCAAAAAAAGGAGCACAATCACCCAAACTTTAAGCATAGAGAAGAGATTTTATTAACTAACACTAAAAAGAAAGGAAAAAAAAAAACAGAAACCAGAAGGAAACTTTCAAAACATTCATCCTCCCCCCACCGACTGTTCACTCTCCCACCGAACCACATGAAAAGACAAAACCTAGGATTTTCAGTCAATCCAC
>VXBU01004696.1:3726-15672 GCA_013400315.1 Bombycilla garrulus | reverse complement strand
GGGGGGGGGGGGTCAGCTCTTTCCTGGCCCAGCCCAGCAGGATCCAATCTCCCCCCCCTCCACCGGGCACTGGGAGGAAACTGGGCCAGGGCACAGGGCATTGCTCTTCCTTTCCATCCTTTCCCCACTCCCTGCTGGGACAGCTCCCTCAGGAGGGGCTCTCAGCATGGCCCGGCCCCGGCCTCCCCCTCCCGCAGGCCTCCGTGGCCTCTGGAGAGGAAGCCGGGCCAAGGGCACAGCCCGCAGCTCTGTACCTGTTCAAGGCTGGAAATAAGACAGCAATTCCCAGGCAGTCCTGTGCAAATGTATATCCTACTGAGATGAATTTCGCTTTTGATTGGCTCATTTCCCCGTCTGTCTTTAAATTTGGCCCACAATTGGTGTTGCACTGGGCTCATGGAAAATCCACAGGCACACCTCACTTCCAGGGGTGGCTATTTTCCTGCCCACCAAAATGTCAATCAATCTCAAACCAGCACAAGCACTTAAAATATATACAGTATAGAAATAAATATATAGTGTCTGTTTGAATCAGCAGGTGGTATGGATGACTGGCCTCCAAAAGCTAAGGTCTAATGGTATTAGGTGGAGTATGGCATGGGAGCAGAAAGGTGTGTGCTCTGTCAAACCTGTAGTAGATGGAGTTCAGCTGTTTCTCTGGACCATAACTTAGGAGAGAAGGCATGGCATTTTCTTCAGATAAGGGCGATTTATAGGCAGCTTGGGAACTGTGGGTACAAACTATGTATTTCACAAGAGAAGTGACTACTGTTACAACCAGAGAAATTGTGGCAAATGATTTAGCAATTTAGGAACCTTAACATTCTTTAACTTCCCTACTTTTTGAAAATAATTGGTGTCATAATTTCATTTTCTCTAGACTTAGTTTACTTGTAAATCTCTACCCACAACAGATCCTGTAACATTTACACTTCTTAAGTGAAATTCTTTGACTATTTAAAAACTGTTTATACAATTGTTTGTGATCACAATGAAACGGATTAAGAAATTATTGTCCCCCAAGTTTATGTAAGATAAGCAACTGCTCTTCTAGGATCCCGCAATGCCGAATAAAATGTATCTGTTCAAGTCACCACTAGGGGTAATTAGGTAATTAGGTAATTCATATATTGTATTTGTATGCAGCATTACTTAGGAGACACTCATCAACAACAGTGGAGAAGCAATTTCTTTTACCACCTGAAATAAATGCAGCTGGTCATGTCACCACACTTTCAGAAACCTAGCCTGTACTGTGCTAACTCACTTTTAATTTTGAGAAATTACACCATTTAACTTTTTAACTTATTGAAAGCAAAATCATTCTCAAAAGTTCAATCTCAGCCAAAAACTCACTACAAAAAACATACACAAGTACTGACAAGTTAACAAGCTCTGGTTTACTTTTTTTTGTCTGGTTTTGTTATTATTTTCTTGCCATTAGAAAACAATCATAATAAATAGGTGTAGGCATATCTATAGAATTTTTAAATATGACTTTGCATGCTATTATGGGAAGAAAATCAACTCAACAGCTTGACTCAGAAGAATGCCACAGAATTATGTGTATACATTATAAACAATGAAAGAGTTTAATTTCCTCCTACTACCGTCTATTCCCAGTGTTTCTCAGTTTACTTAACAAAATAGACTCAGAATATATCTACATATCATAGAAATTGTTCAAAGGCTTTGTACACAACAAAAGTTTAAATAATTATTCTAAAGCATTACTTATTTGCTTGAATCACTTAGCACACTGTCATTTTCTGCACTGTTGTTTTGATCTCTCAATGGATGTCCCATCCCATCAATTTCTTTCTCCACTTTCTCTAGCATGAGTATTCTATAGTTGTTTCACAGCATTTTTAACACCCTCTAGCTTCTGAATGTATAATTTACCACCCACAAAATAAGCATCTTTATAGCTGAAGTACATGTTCATTCGTATGAGAATTCCCACAGTGAAGTGAGAATTGTTGTAAAACTATTCATTCTAGTACCATCTTTACCCAAAGCACAGTGTTCTCTCTTTTTTTTTTTTTTTTTTCCTGTGGGTGTGCTTATTCTCATTGAAATTTACTGTCTTCTGGATTAAAATATGTGACAGGATAAAATTCAGTGACAAAATTATGCCTTATCCTTTTAATTTGCTGAGAGGTATGTCCCTTCTCTTATTAGTAACTATCATTGCCCAGTACACATAAAAGCTCATCACCCTCAGACTTGCTGTATCTTTTGATTTTGTGTAATGCAGAGACTCACATAGACTAAGACTACTCTTAACCCTAAGGGGTTTCTTTCATTGATGGCTCCCCTGTTGCTTGTTTTATAAATCAATAGCCAACTAAAACTCAACTTCAGTCCTAATCCGCTAGTTCTCCCTGGGGTACAATATGCAAATAGCTTGACATAAATCATGTGGTGAAAGATAAACAGTATTCCAAACCTTTATAATACAAAGAAGGAAGAAAGAGGGTTAATCAAATCTGACTCATTTGGATACCTACTTCAAGCTTCTTTCCTTTGGAAGTGTTTTTGACTACTTGAAAGATTTTTTTAAAAGGATATATATCCCTAGGCCATTTTTCCTACAAAACATGAGCATGAGACTTCCTTAGGGACATGACTATGTGAATTTATTTCATTTGAAGAGCATTAGAAAGGCAAAAACACAAAGAGAAAGTGTCAGGAATCTGACTCATAACAGGAACATAAAGATTAACCACTTTCATCTGTTTGCCTGACTAATAGATAAAGAAAAAAGAGCCATTAATACTTTCAAGCAAAGTCTGTAAAGCAATTGAAGATTTGAGTGTCAACAAATAATCCAGGGAAACTACATCGAGGGTGGAAGTTGAGAAAGGCTGTTTAATAAACAGAAATACAATGTGATACACAGTGTGCAACCAACAGACAGGAAAGTTTACCTGTGATCATTATTATTTTGGCTATACTTCATCGAACACATAAGATACGGATGGAAGGCTGCAAGACATAAAAATGTTTCTCCTTGACAACTTAAAAGACAAATGTAATTTCATAGTTCTGTTCATATATCTATGTCAATCTTAGTACACTAAGACACATTAACTAGTAAACTAATTATTTTAGTGTAGTTCCTATAAGTAAGGTCCCTAGAACTCCAGTAGGAGAGCCATCTTTTCATCTTCTGGATGGAGAAGCAAGCCTAGACAAATTACAGACTTAAGTCAATATTTTTATGGGCCAGAAGTTTCAGCTAAAACTCAAATACATTTTGTGTTCCTCTTGTGATAATCTAGAATATGTTCTTGGCCTCTCTGGCATATGTCAAAAGCATTCACTGGGAAATATGAATATAATATTCTATGAAAACCTAACTAAAGAAACCTGTTTAATTCTTTTACTTCATGCTCAGGAAATCAAACCAATTTATTAATTAACTCTAAATACTGACAATGAGTGCTTCTTCAGTGTAGCTTTTTTGGGGGGTAGCTCTTGTTTACTGTATATTGACAAAATAATTATGGTCGTGATATGAACTAAGATAATCAAGACAGTTTTCCACATTTCATTGTATGATACTCAAGTGTTCATACACCTTCATGCAGGAAGAACCAGGCATACACGCAAAATTAATTAACCTCTTACTGCAAAAAAATTATTTATGTACTAAATCATGAAAGAATCAAGTAATGTTCAGAAGTATGTCAATGCCTATACATGATATATTGAAGAGCTGAGATTTAAGTTATTAAAAAAAATCCAAGACTTTATTTCAGTTACTGACATAACTGAAATAAAACATATGAATAACAAATAACCTAAAGTATTTCCTACCTTTTTTCCTTATAATTGCTTGATAGCTTGTACTGGATGGATGGATGGATGATAAAAAACCTAAATCACTTTCTTGGGTGATCCTATAATGCATATTCATTGAGTGATCTCTGAAGTATATTTAGAAAATTTACTTTGTTGGAATGTACTGTCATCTATATTTATCTGTTTAGGTGAAGTAAAGTCAGAATGTCTAACCTATCAATTGTTCACAACAAATTATCAATTTAAATATTAATGCAGACTTTAAAATGACTAAGATTTATAACATGGCAAGGAAATTATGCAATTCTCCTCAATCAGAATATCTGAATAGGCCTAGTTAGTTAAGAGGTATTAAACACAGATGAGACAGCATTCTCTGTCTATATATTCACTGATTAAAACTATCTTATATGTAGATACCCCCATCTTTTAGAGCGTGTAACTAGAAACTAAGCAGTCAGTATTCACTATAGATGATTTCATATATTTCATCATCAGAGATGCATTTCTAGCCTTTTAGAAATTATTAAAGTTTCATCTGTTCTATTCTAGATGAAGATTTCTAAGCATTTCTTCTTGCTGCTCTCCTAAGAAGCACATACTCACTTATGGTTTTTTATCAGTTCCGGGATAAAAATGAACTGTCTCTTCTGTTTGGTTTAGAATGGTTTTTGTCTATTTTTTATCACTGAATACTGAGAAAAAAGTTGAGGCACTAGAGACTTCAGTCCAGCTGTTGTGGTATAAATCAATATTTAAATTGCACAGTGGCAAGTTTTCTTCCTTTGAAAGTAGGACTTGGTGCCCTGAATTCTTGTACTGTTAAATCCAAGACTTTATCAGTGTTAAACACAAACCCTAATACTGATTTGTATGCAGAAGTTCTAGTTCACTGATAAACTAAACAGAACAGTAATATACTCCAGTCATGAAGTAAATATGACAGTAATGAAATTTTTTTTTTTTTTTATTTTTTTTTTTTTTTTTTTTTTTCCTTGGGGAATTTTTAAATTTTTAATTTTTTNCCAGATTACATCCTTGTTTTCCAGGTGATAATGTCTCTCCAGGTCTTCTTACAGATTTTTTTTTTTTTTTTTTTGCTTCCCTGGAGGAATTTTCAAGTTTTAATACTCTATGAATGAGGAGTTAAAACATTCCAGCTTGAGGGAAATAATTCCTTCAACCATATTTCTCGATTTCACAGAGTTAGAATAACAAACTTTTGAGAGCTCATGAGTACATAGGTAAAGGTGGCCATTGCAAAGATTCCTGGTTGAAAATAGAATCGATTTCATCATTTTCCTAGGGATAAAGCTTCTTCTAAAACATTGCTTAGTAAGGTACAGGTGAATTGCAGGTATTCTGTGTATCATCTTATTGCCACCAACTTTGCATGTGTGAGGTTTATGAGCCAGCAGGTGACAATATGCAATTTCGCTGCTATATTCCCCTCCTATGTTTCACCATAAAGCTTTTAATTCTGTAATTATGTCCCCGATGCAGTGTACTCTGTGACACCCATCCCAAGGGGGCAGATGTTCCTAAGCAGATCTTGTATGTTGTGAAAGGAACCTCCCTTGGGTTTAGCACTGTCAGACTGCATTAAGAGCAGGTATGAAAGGTAAAAAGCAGATGTGTTGAGCTATTTCGGTTTGACACTGTCCCTCTAGCCAGTGTTTTCTACTGGTACAGCGACAATAAGCCAACAGGCTAATGAATGGAGCCTGCAGAATACATCGTTAACCTGTAACCTCATCCAGTCTGCTCGCAATCTATTAAGTCTGTACTCCTATGATTCACGTTTTTGTGTTTCCTGCTGCTGTTACATTTGTTGTTGTACTTCATTTTGCTCCTAGTAGTATACAGCTGTCTCAGAACCAAAATATCAAGGTGAGGAGACCTGCACTGGAGGGAGGAGGAGGCTCTGAGCGGCAGTTAGTGACCTGCGGACTTACTTGCACTACGAAGCCTGAAGCATCTCGTTTTCCCACTGTCTCTTCACACTGCCGGCCCCAGAGCACATCAGCGTCACATGCAGGGGAGGGGGCGGCTTGGTGAGAGGCGCAGAGATAGACAGAAAATTGTATACTGAGGACCTTGACAGCCTCACGGGCGGGATTTATTTTTTTTTTTCCCTCCTACGTACAGTGCATATAAAGAAGCCCCGATTTCTTTCTGTGCCAGCTCTCAGGCTTTGCCATCCCAGATAACGGCAGGCATGGGACTCCCCAGAGAAACGGGACGGGAAGGCGGGAGGTGGAGAGAGGCTTCCAGGTGACTTTTTCCTCTCTGTCTGCACTCGGTCACGGAGCTGTAACACACTAAGGACGTGTCGCCTGCCTCCCGCTGTGGCTGCTGCCGCCGCCGCTCCCTTCCCGGCTGTACCTCGCTCCCCCGTTAATCAGATTAGCGCGTCGTCGCAGCCTCCCTCACCCGCTCTTCCCTCGCAAGTGTCCGTCTCCCCTGAGAGATGTCTCTCATTTCTGCCTCTCTCTCCTCCCCTTTTCACTGATCACCGTGCAGTTCTCGTCAGCTCTGGGCATTTCTCCCTCCCTCTTTCTCCCTTTCCTGCTGGGTGTCTCTGCCTCTCTTAGCTCTGTGCATCGCTCCATCCATCCTCTCTCTCTCCGCACTGGTGTGTGCGCGCATCTCTCTCCGCCCGGCGGCTGCCACCCCTCGCCCTACAAGCCCAGCTCTGCTCGGAGGAGCCACTGCCGCTGCCGGAGCGGGGCCGCCCCGCGCTGCCGCCGCCGCCTGGCCCTGCCTGACCGCCGTGAGTCCCACCTCAGCCCGCGCCCGTCCCCCGCCCGCCGCGGCACCATGTCCGGCTCCGGCAGGAAAGACTTCGACGTGAAGCACATCCTGCGCCTCCGCTGGAAACTGTTCAGCCACCCCTCGCCAGCGGCCGGCCCGGCGGGGGTAGGCTGCCTGCCGCCCGACAGCAGTTTCGAGCACTGGGGACCGAGCCAGAGCCGCCTGCTGAAGAGCCAGGAGAGAGGCAACGGCGTCTTCTGGAAGAAATCCGCCTCCTCCGCCTCCTCCTCGGCGGCCACCACGGCCAGCCCGCCCAACGGGACGCTGCTGCCTGCCGGCGGCCGGCCCGCCACGGGGCACGGCCCGGGACCGCCGCCGCCGCGCACCGTCTTCTACGTGGAATCCCTGGAGGAGGAGGAGGATGAGGCGGTGCCCGGCGGGATGGAGGTGGCCCGCGAGCCCGAGAAGCCCCTGGCGCCGCCGGAGCGGGAGGAGGCGCCGGGGGGCTGCGCCGATGGAGGCAGCCGGGCAACAGGTGACGGAGGCGGGCACAGGTAGGGGAGCGCGGCCGCCCCGGCACTGCTTGCGCGGCGGGCGCGGTCGGGGCCGCGGGGTCATCGCGGGGCTCTGCGGCCCCGGGGGCAGTGACGGGACGGGGGCGCAGCCGGGGCGCTGTGCTGGCGCTGTTGCGGGAGGGTGAGGGTCTACGGGCGGGACGGTTCCTCCGTTTGAACTAGCAGGGTTTGGAGGCGGAGGGACGGGCGGCTGGAGGGCTGTCGAGAGTCCCGGGAGAGACCGGCCAGCCTAATAGGCAAGGTGACGCGGACCAGGGATGCTGCCCTTGGCCTGCCCCTGGCCTTGCCCCTGCCCCTGCCCTGCCCCTCTCCCCGTCCCTATCCATGACCTGTCCCTGTCCCTGTCCCCACCTCTGCCTCCGCTCCTGGGCTGCCCCTGCCCGAGGGGCTGGCCCGAGAACAGGCGCCTCTCAAAGCGGGCGCTCCGCGCTGGGGATCGTCACTCCCCAACTTTCTCAGAAGTTTATTAAAACGCTAGCGGGAGGTGGTGTTGTTCTGGGTAGTGGGATGACAGGTGAACGCTCGAAAGTAAAAGAGTCCGCTTTCCTGAAGCTCGGTGTTACAGCCTACCTCAGAGAAAAATAAGATTTACAAGAATTTTACAAGTCATCAACCGAGTGACACCTGAGAGGATGTAAGATCAAGAAAGACACATCCCGATTCTTGTGTTTCATACAAATGCGTTAATGTTGAACTGCTTTTCCTTCCTATTGCCTGCCCTCCTCGCCCCCAGCTGAAACAGAAATTAAAATAATTTGAAGAAGAAAATGTAGCTAACAGAGAGCTTTCAGAAAAACTCCGATACAGATAGTCCTAAGGGTAAAATGATTCATTGCATTAACTCTGCTTGCCCCCGCCTCCCCATGGTTAAGATTACTTAATTTTCATTTCCCGCGTCTTTTATCTTTTTTTTCCTATGGAGAGAAATGTACCTTTCTGTTTCTAAACATGAAAAGAAATGAAAGAAATTATTTGCTGGTTTTATTTTTTTTTTCATATTGAAAGTAAAACATATAGTATTAAATATTTTATTACATGAGGGGGAGTTCTATGCATATATTTGGATTAGTTCAGCTGTAGATAAACATATGTGGCTTTGTGTTTGTTACCTTTTCAGAGAGCCCTAAAGCATGTATTTCTCTCCTTGAATCTCTTATTGTATTGTCAGTTAGCATAGCTGATTTCATAGGAGCTACATAATTTAAACATGTGAATTAGCTGCTAAGTGACTTAGGATATATTTTTAAAGCAAAAGCAATACTGAAGTTTTTTCTGAACACTGGTTATTGTTCTGAGCAACAAGAAGGTGCTTATCCTAGGATTAAATTCAAATTGTTATCAGATACACTACAAAGACAGGTAAAACATCAGCCCTAAAATTATGTATTGAGGGATTCTGAAGAGGAAATGGTAGAGGTGAAAAACTATTACAAATATGGTTTCATTCTATAAACTTCTCATTTAGGTTTGTCACTGATCTGAGATTATGTAGAGATCTGCAGACTAACTGAAACCTACTTGAGTTTTAAGGGCACCGCTTGATTTGTACATAAGAGTCAACTTGATAGACTGTACATTCTCTGTGACATTATGTATCCAATTACTGCTCTTACTGCTTTTGATTTTCATAATCCATGTTCTTCATTCATTTCTGCTGAAACAATACAAGTCATCAGTACCTCATAGTCCTGTTGAAGAAATATGCTCACATTTGTTCAGATTTAAAATATCTGTGTCAGCAGATGTGATACTATTAGAGAAAATGCCACCTTTTGAGGTATGAAAATGTTTAAGATAATTTTAGAGTCTAAGTCTTGACTTTCTGTTTCTAATTAAAGAACCTTTCATCTACCTCTATGAACTTTGTATGTTATGACAAGAGGTGGTCAAGTGCTGCAAAAATGTCAGTTCTGTGCTTAAAAGTTCTATCATCCAACAGTCTTCTAATGCCCTGGAAAGTTATGCCTCATTCATTCTGTAGACATAAGTCTTTCTATAAATATTTTTTTCTGTTATTNATCTCCAAAAGAGTTTTGGTTGGATTCTTGTTTGGGGTTTTTGTTTGTTTGTTGGTTTCTTTTTATTAATTTTTTTCACAGTTGGTCTCCTCAGCTTGGTACATGAGTTTTGTGTGGGTATCCTGTTTCAGCTCAGCTGGGTTTGTTTTTCAGTAGAGTTTTAGTTACTGTTTTTACACCTAAGCTATACGCTAAGCTGGAGGATCTTGAATTCTTGGCTTTAATTTTAATGTTCTGTTAGATATTGTGGGATTATTTAATGAGAGATTATGATTGTGTAATAATAAATACATTCTACTTTACTGATTTGGGTTTTTTTTCATGTTTCTGAAGAACATCCTGCCATGTCAATTGTATAGTACATCTATGCCTGAGTAAGGTTATGTGGATAGTGCTACTGGCATTAAGAAGACTGAAGACTGAAGAAGACTGTTAGATAGGTCATGTTATAAAGTACTTATGTAACTGTTCTGTTTTCCATATTGTATATGTAAAAAGAAAAAAAAAAGTTTTACAGTTAACGTTTAGTGATAGAACATTGTCTGATTGCTTGAAATTGCTTGTAAGCATGCATATCAAATTGGTTTAGAGCTGGCATGACAAAATTGTCAATAGCTGCAGTGGATATTTAAAGATTTTTTTTTTCATCTTCATTTCCTAAGAGAAAACTGTTAGAAAAAAAAAATCTATAGTACAAGTTTATAATTAAGATTTACAAATCAGCCACAAAATGCTTGGAAAGTACCAGTGCTAAGATTTGTGATACATCCATCAGAGCTTTGAAGTTTATAACGGAGATTTTACATGATCATGATGGCTCTTTTCTGGTGACATAATAATCAACCCCTACATAAATGGGATTCACTTAATAAGCAAAGAGTTAGCATTTTACTCTTCTTTCCTGAGTGGGTGGTAGCATGTTTTGTTTGCCTTACACTGTTTAAATCCTATGAAGATGTAATTCCTCATGAGTCCTTGGCACTGTTCACTACGCTCACCACTATGTGCCTCACAAACTAGTAACAGGTTTATTTTTACAACAGCCCTATTTTACAGTGGAGGGGTAAGCCAGAAAGAGACATAAAAGAAAAAAAAGTTGAATTGATTGGTTTCAGAGCATACAGCACTTTTCTCCCACTACTTTCTCTGTTCTCAGTTGCACCCATAAGTGATGAGCCCATCTGCAAACCAGTCCCAGACTCTGGTTGTGTGCAGGAGGAGCAGAGAACACAGGATTCAATTAACATTTTCTTTAAGAGATGGTTCCAAGAAGAATATGCCAGATATGCCTAACCCACGTAAAGCAAGCACTGACAATGCAGAAGTCTTTCATAAAAATACAAGAACTTGAAAATACAGCTTCTGAAAGAAGATGGCAAATCCTCCCACCATTATATACTGTCTAATAGTGTACCATAGAGCAAGAAGGAAAAGGACAGAGTACTGTCCTTCCTCACACAACAGAGTTTCATGCTCATATGTTGAGTCACTAGAAAAGTGATGAGGAAGGCATTTTATTGTGTTTCTGTCGAGTTTGTCAATAGGAAGTAAAAAATTCAGTATTAATGAGAATCCAAAAGGTTAATAAGTGACAGAATGATTTTCTAATTCAAACATTACCTGAGAAATTTAGTTTGCAAGTCTCTGTGGTCAAAACTATTTATTTAAGTTAAATCATTATGATCAGTGTAGAATCAGGACCATAAAAATGTGCATGGTTAAACTATATGATCTAAGCTTTTGTATAACCATTTCTTTTGTATTTTTCTGTTCTGAGCCCACAAATGCTGCATTTTGATGCTTTTCCTCATTAGTCTCTCCCACTTCCAAGTCTTCTTCCATTTCTCTTAGCAACCTCCAACCTTCTGGTTGGCAAGCTGCTGTAGAAAGTTACGGATTTGAAACCTGTCATGATGAGCAACATTTTCAATGCAGCTTTCTAATTTAATGAGAAAATATTTTGATCATTTTAGAAAATGTAGATAAAATTGTCATAAAAATTTGCTATTTGACTACTTCATGTACTTTTGGAAGTGTATCTAGTCTCATGGGAGGATTCTGGTATCTGGTTTGTAAGTAAATGGAGTTTCAACTTGGTACCTGAACTTACAAGAAGAGGAGAATCAAGACACCTTCCTATTTCTTAGTCTACTCTGTGAGCTGCCACAGCTTCAAGTATTTTCACAACTGGTCATGGCTGTGGCCTTTGTGAAGTGCTATCCACATTTGAACCGTAGCTTCTGCTGTGATAACCAGATCCTAAAATTAGATACTAAAGAAGTCAAATTATTAGCTGCTTATGTTTTTATACTATCTCATATCGACTGCTTTGTTAAGAAGGTAATTTAATGCTTGGGGTGGGATACAGATCACACAATCCTGCATTTCTAGGTTATGGAATCAGAAGAGAATAATCCATTTGTTTTTGTCATGAGCTAGTTTTTCAACCTGATTATGAAACTTCTAAAAATGGTTATATAACTTGTATGCTTTTATATTTATACTTTTAACTTTCACAGCAAAAGAGTCAGGGTTCCTACAAAACACAAGCCACAGACCTTTCTTCTCCAAAGTTCTTATTCATTCTCAGAGGATCTGTGCTCTGTGCATGGGATGCAGAACAATCAGGTGATAAAAATAGTGCAAGATCACAGAGCTGAAGACTGCATATACATACATGTATGGAATTAGATAAGTTACAAGGAGAATCTAGGTCTAGAATTTCCTAACTTTAAAAACTGGCTTTGGTACTTGTAGAATAGCATTTATAAAGCTTGGCTGTTTGTTTTGGT
>VXBU01004652.1:0-107494 GCA_013400315.1 Bombycilla garrulus | reverse complement strand
GACTCACGCGGGGGCGCGCGACGCGCACGGGGCGGGGCCTGCGCCGCGCGAGCGACGACGGGTCCCTGCCCGGGACAAAACGGGCAGAGCCGGGAGCGACGCGTGGGCGCGCGTCAGGGAATACTCGAGGCGCGAATAAAAGGATCGGTGACAGCGACAGCGCCCGCCCGGCCCTTCCTGCTCCTGCTCCTGCTCCGCAACCCGCCCGCGGCTGCTGCTGCTTTAACGGGTAGCGGGCCTGCGCCACGGCCTCCGCTGGGCCCAGTGTAGAGCTCCCCCTCAGGCCCAGCCCGGTGTGAATAGATGTGATGCCAGCGGGGCGTGCACGTGTTTGTGCGAGTCAGGCACACGCGTCTGTGTCTGTTTTTCTACAGTCACAGAATACATTTAAAATATGTACCCAAAAATACACTAATATGTGTATACTGCTTTATGTGTGTATATACACACACAATATATATGTGTATGTGTGTGTGTGTATATATATATATATATACATAATGTGTTTCTATTTGAACAAGTTTTGTAAAATGTAATTTTAATATTATGTCATCTCTTAATCGACTATTTTTTATTTCAATTTCACACTGGAACTTTCATTTAGAAACCATGGTTCCAAAGACAGGTATAGGCTCTGCTTTTTAGATTCTCCCATTTTCGAAGGATAGCTATTAAACATTTCTATTACAGTGTTTCCTCCACTAACTGGAATTGATTCCTCCATTTATTTTTTTTTTTCCAATAACAACAATCACCAGCTATAAGCATGCTCTCTTAATTTATCAGCTCTAGCTACCTGGCAAAAGTTGCATTACTTCTCTTTGTGCCAGTGTATCCCCTCTAGTCCCTGACCCAAAAGGTACACAAGATTAAAATTTACCGTCTTCATATGATTTTATGTGTATATTTTATACTGTCCGCTTTTTGTGCATTTATCTTTCCATTCTTTTAAAATGCAAGTATTATTTGATCGTGACACTAAAAAGTGCTTTCTGGAATAAGAGGCTACATAACCAGTTTGTTGCTGAGTGTGTTACATCTAGACAACCTTTCTCATGCCTGGACAGCACATCTAAATTACTGCTGTTTCCTGATGGCTCAAAGAATACTTGGAAAACAAAGAGAAGACCAAAGTCCATGATGACAGATATTTAGCAAATTATGGCTAACGGGAGTGCAAAAGAAAGTCATGTAAAGGAAATCAAACCTTCCAAGTATGTTAGCTTCCTCTTGCCATGCAAAGGCTTGGTGCTTTGCTTGCAACAAAACACAGAAATTGTTCTTGCCTTCTCAGGACATTTTTGCTTTAAAGAAGCCCTTTTGCCCAAGTAAAGAGTGAAAGAGTGTTATTCTTGGACATCAAAACAGTGAAGCAAAGGGAAGATTTCACGTGAAATTCAAATGAAAAACTGAAGGACTGAATGGGTCAGCATAAAAATACCACAGGATGATGTCTGCTCCCTCAGCCCTTGTCATTTTCTGTGTGTGGGTTGGTGTTAGTCCTAGGAAGTTGCAGAGTGAGTCCTTCAGGACTGAAAGAAGGGGATTTTTGTCTGTCCACATCCAGGGTAAATTCACTGTGTGTTCCCTGCTCTACAGTGGCGGGATTTATCAGTTTGCTCTGGTTATTCTGACATGGACAAGATTTTCCTGCCAGGTACAGCTCGCTGCATCCCTTAGACACATAATCCAGCAGGGGCCAACAGGTCCCCATGCTGGTGTAAATGCCAAAGCAAGGACAGTCAGTGTACAGCTCCTGCACAAAGCACGGCCACAGTGCTCAGAGAGCTCACCTGAGAGCTTAGAGGCCTAGAACTGCTACAGGCAGGGAGGGAAGTCAAGGCCTGTTCCAGTGTGAAACCTGTCCCTTCATTATCCAACTTACTACACTGAGAGTTGCTTAACTGAAAGAAATGTGTACAAGGAGAAAGTTTGGATTTATGGATTATCCATCTTCAGGTATGAAAAATGTTGGCTGGTTTAGAGGGCAAGTACCAAAGGAACTGCAAACAATGGAGCTACTCCAAGGATGCGTTGGACTTTAAAAGAAAAACTGCAGAAATCACAAGACTGTTTGAGGCACGGACCTCATGTGAATCATATGAGCTGTTACCACAGACACAGAGGGATGAGGAGGAGCAAGAAGAAAAAAAGAGATACAGTTTAATTTAAATGGGACAACATGGGAGACATGCTGTGTGTGAGTGCTGTCAGACCAGGATGCAGCAGCTGCTGTTCAGAGGGAAGGGGCTCCCAACAAATCCAAGGCCTTCAGCACATGGAAGCAGTGACTACAGCAGAGGTATTTAATATCACATTGTGATACTTCTGCACTGAGATAGTCTAAGCCTGGGTGTTTCCCCTTGTGGGAGTGCAAAGCTGTCACATTTGCTTCTAACCAGACAGCATCAAACTTTGCAGCTTCAGGCTTGTGAGGCTACTGAAAGAAGAATCTGTACCTTAGATGACAATAAATGCCTTTGATGCGATGAGCAGGGAGAGAAGATTGTGCTCCAGCAAGTTCTGTGCCAATGAGAGATTGTAAAACAGGGAGGCAGCCAACAACCGACAGTTCTGGAGCAGGCAGCATGCCACAGATTGCGAATCCTGTGTTGTCAGATTACAATCCATTCAATATAGCTGCTCGAGGAGCTTGAAGCCTGCTTGCCATTCATTGTTCCTTTTTTATAGTTGTGTAGTGTACAGCGCTGTTCTGCTGTATGGGCCAAATTAACAGGCTTTGTAAATTACACAGTGCTGAGGAAGGAGATGAGGGGTGAGGGATTAAGGGGAAGAAGAATACATAAATGTAAACTTCCTGAAATTTCACTTCTGCATTTGGTTTTTGGTCACTGCCCCAAAACCTGGTTATTTAGAGATGAATAATTCAAAGGAAGGGGGAATAACATGCATTTAGAAGGATGCTGGCAGAAGTACCTTCTGCAGTTAAGGCAGCTTTATCTTTTAGTGTTCTGAGTGAGTGCTACCATTTACCAACACAGGAACTCAGACAGTTGCTCCCCTTACAGACAGTACTGGAGATCCATGACTGGTAGAGAGATTAAAATTATGTGCATTGCTCAAAGCCACTGCAGTTGAGGAGAAAGAAAGGAAACTCATCCTCACCGGTAGAATGGTAGTTTGCCAGTGACGCAGTTTGTCCCTTTTTCCTATGCCAGCTGTTAGATGTAAGCAGAGCATCCCTTTCTCTACCCTCTCTGCACCCCCTGCAGCTCCACACCCTCCAGAGCTGGAGGTACAGGACACAGTGATTTTGGAGTTACACTGGTTCTTGCCAGGAGCAGGATGTTGTGGAGAGGTTCAAATGGGTGAGGTGCAGCATCCATAGAGCCAGATAGGAGTTATTTCATCCTATGGTTATTCCAGCCATGAATCAGTACTTAATTACTGAATGACCTGCTAATAGCTTCTTGTTCTACCCAGCAATCTAAAACATGTACCAATTTCTTCATGAAGCAGAGACCATGCATCCCTTTTGGAGCTGCCACCTCCTATGTACATCTAGAGAAGCTGCGTGAAGGATCCCGTGCGACTGTGTACAAGGGGATCAGCAGGTGAGCAATATTGCCAGCCCAGTGCTTGCTGAAAACACCTCCTATGGGAGATAAAGGCAAATCTAAAGTCCAGTTTTGCCTTTAACCAGGATATTTGCAAAGCCCCATCCCAGTTCTTCAGGGAACTCCTCCTCTGCAGCCACGAAGGCACCACAAAGACTTTTTGATCCACAGCAGCGTGCCAGGAGATTGTCTGGCTGAGCCAGGGAGGAGCAAAGGTTTCCTTGAAGTGAGGGATCTCTGCTTGATTTGAAAAATTGGGCATGAGGTCATGCTGCCATCATACAGGGGCAGGAAAGCTGTGAGAAGGTGGAGTGGAGCCACTGCTCAAAGCCATGCTCTAGCATTCCCTGGACAGCAGCACAGTGCTCCTCTGGCCAGGTGGGCTGGCTCCCAGCTCACTGCTGATGAACACAAGATGGAGGAGGTTTGTAATTCCCTTTTGAGTTTGGCCTGAGTCAGCAAGCCCTGGAAATTTTGCTTGGGTGTTTGCTTGGGAAACTGTTAGTGTCATCATGCCAAGCACTGAGAAGCTTCATGGGACCTTCTGCTGTGACCTGACAGGATCAACAGCCAGCTGGTGGCACTGAAAGTGATCAAGCTGGAGGCAGAGGAGGGAGCGCTCTTACAGCCATTCGGGAAGGTAAGACAGAGAGGAACATCACTCTTGAAGAGCGTTTGTTTTAACCTGGAAAAGCTCCATGATGTCTCCCTCAGTCCTTTCTTGCTTATTCAATGTGCCAGCTGTCCTTCTCCCAAAATTCTCAGTTTTCTTATCCTCTCGTGAAAGATGTCCTGACGCTGGGCTGGATAGGCATGCAATGGACAGAGGAGGAATCTCTGGTGTATGCACTTGTGACAGATGCATCCATGCCTGTGATAAGGAAAGTGCCAGCTGCAGCCAGAGCATGTTCTTTCCAGCAGTGTTGGGGCCCTCTTGCTACTTCTGCTTGCTGACTCATTCACAATCACTTTCTCACTCCCTCTAGAAACTACACAGCTTTTGCCACTGCTGCACTGGGCAGTTGTGGACTGGTTACTACAACTATGACACTTTCCTAGCTGATAGCTGGAGCGTTGCAGATCCCAGTCTGAAGAGAAATACTTTCAATAAAACTGATGTTTAATAACATCTGTCATTTCAGTCCAGTGAGAAATTCTTCTTATCAGTTGACTTTGTAGAGCACTGGGCAAAATGTCTGCAGATTTCTCAATTTCTTGGAGAAAGAAATGCTTTTGTGCAAGTGCTTGATTTTGGCTGAAAGTATTTACATTTCCTTTACAGACTAAGTTCACAAGCCTGGTTGACTGAGGCTTCAATTTTCATCTGCTGTACAATCCCAAGAAGACCATAATCTGTTTTTTTCCATACACAGAAATATGCAACTGTTGTGACAGTCTGTTTTGTGGTATTAGTGAAAGCTATCAATGTAGGATGACTCACACAGGGGTTTTGTTTGTTTGTTTGTTTTGTTTTCTGGTTTTGTGGTTTTTTTTTTTTTTTTTTTGTTTGGTTTTTTTTTTGTTCTTACTGCACTTGTGAAACTAGGGTTAATCTTGTCACAGGGATGGAGATTCAGGGACCAGATGTGCCAGCTTTCTTAGAGCAGCACTAGCACAGAAGGTCTCTCACAGCAGTCAACTCGGAATAACGAGAGAGGTCACTGAATCCACTCCAGGTTTATAACTATAATTAAGACAAGAAAATCTACGAAGTCCTTAGTCCAATTCTGTGTGAAAGCAGAGACACACCTAAATATGCCTATTTAAAAAATGGCTCGTGTTACAGTTTCCTATACACTCATTTGCTGTGGTGCTTTTGCTCTGCGTTTACACTTGTAGCCCACCAGTAAAATAAGCCTTAAAAGCTTTATCTGCATTGAACTAATGATGCGCTAAAGAGCAGCACCTCTTTAACATGCTCTACTGGACAGGCTGAGAGTCTTAACTTCATTCATTATGGGAGAAAACAAGGGTGATCCTATGAAGGGTCTGCTTTAAGTAGGTCTTTTGTGTACTGCCGAGCTTTGCAGCATCTGACACCTCAAATTTACAATGTAAGTCAGTAGCAAAAACAAAGCACAAGATTTATTAACGCGGTGCATTCTCTGCTACCCTGGAGGAATGCGCTCCCCTGACAAAGAGACGCTTCACCCCAGGAAGCCCCGCAGAGACAAAATGCGTTTAAAGCTCGGTTCTGGCACTAGCACCTGACACCCCAGCAGGGGGTTGTAGAAGCAACAAAGTGAGGAGCGGTTCGCAGAAGCCTGATTGAGGCACGGGCTTCTGAATCCTCCATTTTGCTGTGGACCCTCCGTGCTGCCCCTCTGGAGCAATAGCTCCCGTCATATGGAATTTTAGAGGTATAGCAGAGTCAGGCTATCATCTTCTGTAGCAGATGGGCTCTAACCGGAGTATCTTTACTAGGTTCATAGGCAATTAGGTGCAGTGTGGAGCATGTTTAAGGTGCTGTGCACTGGAACGTATTGGTGGCAGCTGAATGGACTAGTGTCAGTAGCAGAGGCAGTTTAGCTGCAGCAACACCAAGCTCTGTGCAAGAACTACTTTGCAATCTGCTGTTTCCAGCAGTTGTGCTGAATCAGGCATCCCCTATTGCTCAGTAGGCTCAGCACTGGCACAGGCTTGGGCCACAGCTATGTCATACAGTGTAACTCTGGCAGTAGGGCTTTCAGAACCAGGTGAAATTGTTACGGTTGCAAAAGACAAAGTGCTAATCCAGGAAAAATTTGCTTTGCCAGCATGAAACTCTTCAAATATCTTTTTCAGACTGTTTGAAAAACAAAAAAGCAGCTTTTAATTATGACCAAAACTCTGCCTCCCACAGCTGGCCCATGCTCTGTATTGAGCGCTAATTCAGCTGAAACAAGATTGTACGCCCATGCCTTATTTGAATGAAATTTGTAGCACTGCATGGTCTGACAGTAAACTAATTTGGTTCTAATCAGCAGCAAAAAGTGTGTCTGGAACAGCTCTGAGGCTATTCTGCTATGTCAGAAGCGGAACTAAAATCTCAAACCAGGGACATCTGCTTTTTTGGGGCTTCTCTCTGTGTAGTTTGTGTTCCCGGTCTGTAAACAGCTGGGTCAGATTCTTCAGTTGTGCCAGTGACCTACAGGGCAAAGTAATCCCAGCTTCACCTCTGCCTCACATTCCTCCTCTGTACATCGTTACTGCTATATTGTCTCACACCTAAGGTAGCAAATGATTAAGCTGTGCACGCTCTTCCCACGTGAAGAGTTTCTGCTGAGAATCTCCTTTCCTCAGTGTGCTGGCTGGAGCCTGCTCCAACACAGCAGACCCAATGCACAGCCAAAAGGCTCAGAAGGCTGCAGCTCTTGTCTGAACATAAGTCAGTGCTGTGTGGTCAATATGGGGCCAGAGACTCTTCCACATTCTGCCCCTGCATCACCACACCCTGGACGTGCCAAGGCTTGGCAAAGGCATACCAGGACCTAAGGACTAGGGACACACAATTGCAGCGATGTTTTTGGATAGCTTGGCTGAAAGAAAAGCTTGCCTAAGTTTTATAAATAGAAACAAGTTGCTATTCACTCAGCAACTTCATCATCTCTGTTCTTAGAGTTTTTAACCAGAGACAGTAACCAATATGCACAGAATTAAACACATAATTTAGCTTATTTCTACAGTGATTTATTTTTGCAGATTTTTCCTCTGTTGTTGTGAAGCTGGAAAATGGTAGAAACTCAGTTTTTCCCAAAAGTCTCTGGGGCACACATGGGAGGTGGATGGGAGAAGCTCAGTGACAGGCTGGAGGCTGCTGCATTCTGGCTCTGGGAGCTCCTAGGTCCTGCCTCTCAGCATTTACCTTCAAGAAATTACTTCTCCTCAATTTATAAGCTGACACCTGGGAACTGTGAACTGCTATTTCTGACAGAGGCAAGATCCCACCTCTGAGAGATGGATGGGTTCCTTCCAAGCCTGGAGCACTGATGCTTGCTTTTCTGTGGAGCTATTCCATCCTCCTTCAGGCTCAATAGCTGCCACTTCTTACAGAACTGCCAAGTCTGGACTATTACTCCCAGTTTTTTATTTTCACTGCCTTGTTTTGTGCATAGTCTCCTTCCAGCAACAGTAAAGCTGATCTTCCTTTTGTGTTTTCCCAGCTTCTCTTCTCAAGTGTTTGAAACATGCCAACATTGTACTGCTTCATGACATTATCCAGACAAAGGAGACACTAACATTTGTCTTTGAGTACATGGTGAGTTGATGTTTTTCTAGCTTCCTGTGGAGCTAGTACTGGGAAGTATTGGGAAATGGCTGCAGAATGAATTTACTGGGCTATGAGGCATCTACAAAGAAACTAGTTGTAATGCTTTAGTACAATGATTGATTTTCCTTCTTGATCTCCTGCTTTCCAGCCACACAGCCTTACTCCTTTCTTTCTGTGTATGTGACAGCTGTATGCAAAAATAATTCCACGTCTTGTGTCCACTGGGGTGGCAGACATTATTTACCTCCATTTCTGCCTTGCCAACACAATAAAAGTACTGTTTTTGAGCCACAGCAAGGGTAGAAAATAATGATATGAGCTCATATCCCAGCTGGGGTCAGATTTGGCACTGACCCCAGTGGCTTACCATGACCAAGCTGTGAGCTGCTCTCATAGGGAGACCGGATACCAATAAAATTCTCCACATGAATCTTGCTACTTCTCTTGCTTTTGCAGACAGTCAACCAAATTATAAAGAAAATACAGAAGCTATGTCTTCTTATTGCAGCTTTATGATTAGTTCCGGCACAAGTATGAATTCTGTTAACCAGCAGCTTCAGGTCATAAATGCTGGGTGAAATGACAGGCCAGCTAGGTCCCTGATGTCACCCAGAACTTAAGCACATGCTTGTGTGCTACATCAGACCAGATGTTCACCTAGGTGAAATAGGCACCTTTGTAGCAGCTGCATATTTTTCCATTTACAGGAGAGGCATTGTTGGTAGAGGCATTTTACAGCAGAAGCTTTGCCTCAAGTTCTTCTCTTTTATTTAGCACACAGATCTAGCGCAGTACATGGGCCAGCATCCTGGAGGACTCCATTTGTGCAATGTTATGGTTAGCTCCTTAGAAGATTTGTATCCCTTAAGGCATGAGGAAGACTTATTTTCCACTATGTATGGTCACTGTAAATGACTTACTAATATTTATTTTTTACATATATGATAAAAAATTTGGGGAAAATCTGCCTTTGATGATGTAACAAGCTCCCTCTCAGTCTCCAAACATTTTTTCAGTTAGTCCCTCTTCCTGTTTTCTGACCCTACAAGCGGACATTCAGCTTTTGTGAACAATGACATCTTGTGGCACGGAAACCTATCTCTACACAAATTTGTATCCTCTTATTGTTCCAACATATTATTCATCTCTCAATTAAAAATTCTCATATCTTGCTCTCTTTTCATCTGGAACTATCTTTATATTTTTAGTAATTTAAGTCTCTTTTGTTTCTCCCATAGATTTTGGGATTGGTTGACTGGATCTGAACACAGCCAAACATGTACCCTTACTTTACAGACTGATGTTATAATACTCCCTTGCTCTCCTTTGTATGCATCTTCACATTTAATTAACTTTCAGGACTGCTGCTGCATGCTGGCTTAAGGTTTCAGTGCAGATGTTCTCAGTGAATGCCTGGGTTCTTTTCCTGAGCAACTTCAGTTAATTTATCTTACAGCTGTCAACAATAACTTTGTATCTTATCAAACTGCCTATTCATCTGGCTTTGTCAGATCTCTCTGAAGTTCCTGACTGTCACTTCTTATCACAAGTAATCTAAATACTTCTGTCATCTTCAAATGTTGCCACATTGTTCACATCTTTTTCCAGATAGTTGTTAAGCAACGCCAATTCTAATGAAGTTTTTTGGGGCCTCAGATTTTAAACATCCTTAAAGCTCAGATACATCTGAGATGCAGTGTAGTAGTTTTGGCACAGATCTCAAGGGTTCTGCTACCAGACGTGCTCGTAAAGCACATGGAGCACATGGCTGTAATATGTACTCACTGGCATTTCTGTGAGTAAACACTAGCCAGCTGCTCTGCTTTGCTGTCCGGAATCCTCACTGTCAGCAGGAACTGAACTGCAAAATTATTTACTGCTCCTTCAGGAGGGTCATCTAGTTTGCTTCATTTTTGCTGGCAAATGCTGTTTGTTTTTTTGGAGTGATTCCTATGGAATATGATATAAGTATGCAGAATGTTACAGGGACAATTTTTCTGCTACAAAAATGACCTATGGGTGTCACTGTTTTTCCTCCCCTTCAGATTAAATCTCTGGTGAAAAATATATTTTCTCTGGTGAAGTCATTAGTTTTGCTGTGTTTTGTTTCTATCCACTGTCCAACTTCATACCTTGTTTCAGCCCGGCTTATTTTACTCCAGGCTTATTTAGACTACCATGATGGTGGGAGTTAGATATTTATTTCTTGACTTCCTTTCTTGCTTGGTTTTCTTCTTGCTTGTTTGCTTCTTTCATCATATCCGATTTGCTGTGTTTTTAAAACCAGGCCCATGTTTTCTCCCAGCTTGAAGTCAACAGTTCCCACTGCCAGGTCAGTCAGTTCCTTGCTCCACTGGTGGCATGTGCAGTGGCCATGGAACTCAGTCAGCTGGTGCCATCTGGCTCAAGAGGGCAAACCTTCAGCTCCTTAAGCTTTCGTTTTGTTTGGCTGTGTGTCTCTGTCTCGAGCACTGCAATCAACACAGCTGCTGTTCTGAAAGCTGGGGTTTGTGTTTTGGCAAGCTGACCTTGCTCCTGCAATCAACAGTCAATTTCTAAAGAAAAGTTAAATTTCCAAAACGTGCATTTAGGGACTTCAGTTAAACTGCTCTCCTGGCCAAATATTCCACCCTGAAAACCTCAGAAAGCTGTAGAGCAGTCATAACCCACCACAGTTTTCTTCTCCTCAGCCAGCTCTACTCATTTTTGGGATTTTTACTGGTTTCTTACTTGCTTTGTCTCTGCTTTGTTCCAGGGTTCTCCTAAAGTTCAGAGTTAATGTATCAATGCAAAGTCACACAAAATCACTTCAGTGTTTTGTTGGCTTTTTCCAGCTCTTCATGTTCCAGCTTTTGCGCGGCCTGGCTTACATCCACCAACAACACATTCTTCACCGAGTTCTGAAACCCCAGAACTTGCTCATCAGTTGCCTCGGTGAGCTCAAATTAGCCGACTTTGGTGAGTCACAGTTTGGAAACAGCTGTGTATCTGCTCAGACCAAAGCTGTAAATGCATATAGATCTGTATCCACAGCCAATTAAGGCAGAGAAGCATAACCTTTTCTTGAACTTCAGGAAACTATTCCTGTGGTCAGCCCAGCTTTACTTGTATTTACACTGATAGTTGCAGGGATTAACCTCATTTAAGTCAGAGCAATTACTGCCATGTAAAACTAGTTCAAGAGAACAAAGAATCAACCCTTCTCTGTTCAGAAAATAATGTAAAGTGTAGAGTCCACAGCAATGTGTGACCCAAAAAGCTTTCTTGGCATTGGTTTGGGATAGCTGCTTCAGTCTCGAATGATAAAGCCCTGCAAAACACAGCCTATTACTTGATTTGATTTGGTCCAAAGGTAAATTCCAGAAAAACTTTCTTTGTCAATTGCTTGTAAGCTGCATTGAAGTTTCTTGTGTTTAAAGAGAAAATGTCTTGTTTCCAATTATTATAATCTGTACACTGTACAGGTAGAAGGACTGTCCTAACACAGCATTTTTTTGTTGGTTTGTTGGGGTTTTTTTGCAGGCCTTGCTCATGCCCAATCCATCCCCAGACAGACATACTCCTCTGAAGTTGTGACACTCTGGTACTGTCTTCCTGATGTGTTGCTTGGAGCTACAGCTTACTCTTCTGATATAGACATCTGGTACTGACCAATATCAAACCATCTGGGGTTCCATGAGAAAAATAATTTCTATCTGAATTAAATTAAATCAGCCAAAGTTACAGTAGATATGGTTGTAAAGTAGAGGAATTAATACCTGTGAGCAGAAAATATGTGAGCAACATGGAGTTTTGTAAAGTTTCAGAGAGAGTTCATACAAGTTTTTGGGAATGATGTCACTACATCTCAGCTATGGATTGATACAAACCTCATCTGATAATATTTATGAAAGATATGCATCTTGTCTAGTAACATGTATGAAGCATTTTTGTGTCGTGCAACAGAACACTTTTGCTCAATGCAAGTGTATTTATGTAGTCAGCTGAGTCAGTAGTAACTCTGCAGAAATGGCTTTGTGTGAAAACAATGGATCCACGACTGCACCATCAATTACTTTGGCCTTGGTAACAGAATGTGGCATTAAAGGGTTTCTCAATGAGTCTGGAGATAGAAAGTTGTCTGAGATTTTAATTATTTCTGTGATATTTTGTCCTTCTCAAAGATCATGTCTCAGATGCAGTGTGTATTTCACTCAGGAGAAGGGCTGTATCTGTTAAAGCCTTATTTTCTTATGAGCTCTACCCCAAAAATCTTGATGTGTTTGAGAAGCAAAAGGAAACAAGCTGCACATTCATAGAAGGGAGAGGAGTCTCTGAGAGTGGGCAGAGATAGATGAATGCTTTGCAGGGTCCCAGTGGCCTTTTGGGCTGGCTTGGACGTGTAGCTGGACTAACTGTAAAGTTCATCAACCTTCTGGCTCACTTTGCACCAGCCTGAGCCCACTTCCAGCAACACAGACCTGATGTGGTCATGGACTTCATGAAGTTGCAGGAGACCTTCCTTATTCTGGTCAATTTTACATCTGTAGATGGTATTGCTGCTTCACCCTTTCTTCAGACCAGTTCTGCTTGCTGCTGTCCCATGAGGACTTACTCCCAACTACTGCAGAGTCAAAGGCTGGGAAAGGGTAGGAGTGCAGCAGGCTGAAGAATGTGCAGGAGGGCTGGCTAAGTTTACAAACAGCAAGGCTCCTGGTCTTCACAGGCTGTATCTTCCTCCAGAGGTCTGCAGCTTATCAGACATTCCAGTGACCTAAGTCTGGAGGCTAGGTCAGGGAAACGGAAGTTTTTAGATTGTTTATTTCCCTAGGACTGCTGCTAATTTAATTATTTAAAGACTTCTCTAAGGAGGAAAACCTTGCTAAATTCTAATGGCTTCCAGCTGCTAAGCCAGTCTAAATAGTCCTGTCTACTACCCCCACTACCTGTCATTTCTCCCTCTAGACAGTCTCTCAGAAATGTCTGCTGAGTTTGAAGAAGATGCCTTCCTAGCAGATTAGAGAGTTTGTATCAGGCATAGCCTGTTGTATTTTTTCCCGGGATAGCTGACCCCTGTCCAAAGCCAGCTATGCACAGAAAGCATGTCATTTCTGCCTATGCAAAACCAACATCCCCACTGCATAGCTCTGCTGTGGTGTAATGAATAGCAACATAGGAGTGGTGTACAAAGATCCCAGCTCTAACAGAACAGTGCTCTCTGTCCCACTAAACTACATCCACACTATAGGCACCTTTGTTATAATGCCTCCTTATAATAACAACATTCAAAGTGTTTGCCCTAAAGAAAGATGTCACGCTGAGAGAATAGAGAGTACTTCAGTGAGCTCTATTCAGTAATTTCCTCTAACAAGAGTCATTTATTATCTTGATGTACACTGCATTTAAGTTCAATTTTTGTCTATTAGGAAATAATGTGAATTCACACAGATGTTACTTGTCTATTGGGAAGAAAGGAAAAAAAAACCCTATGTCTTTTAGATGCTGCAATTTACATGAAGGCAGGTCAGAATGCCCTTGGTAATGGCATGAGACAGTGGGTGTCAAAGCCTTGGTTTAAAGAAACCAATTATAACAAAATAAAACATTATGGCAATTCATGCATAGTGTGCTTGAGCAGCAATACTGTCAGTGGGAGGCACATGGGAAGTGAATGAGGCCTTGAATAGATGAAGAAAGAGATATAGAAGGAGACTTGGTCGCTCTTGGACTAACTACAAAAGCTGCTTTAATCTCTTTGTATCTCTTTTCTCTCTCTTTCTCCCTCACTATCTCTTCAGGACTTTAGAAGATTCAATTAAGGGATTTCAGGGAGATTACACTGCAAATCAGAAGGACTTTTTTTTTCTTTTTTTGAAAAACACCAAGTGCTCTATGCACAGCCACATTAGTAGCTGCAAACATCATGAGTGCCTTAAGATGTCCTCTTTTCAGTCAGGCTTCCTTGTATAATCTTCCATTAAAAAAAAAAAAAAAAAAGAGAGAAAAAAAGAAATCACAGTGGTCTTCCCTGGTAGATCCTTGTGGAATAGGAGTACACATGCAGTCATTTAACATGGACCTGCCAGGCTCACTACAGCCTTCTCCTCAGCCTGGTTCACAGTGCCCCACTATGCCAAACTGGGAGATATTGGCTAAGGGCTCCACACTGTACAGGCCAGCCTTGGTGATGAACAAGAGGAAGGATATATTTCTGGTTAAATATAAAATTGCCATCTCCTAGTGCAAACAAAACCCCCCAAACATGGAGAGGGAACTCTGGGATGCCATCAAGATATCTTAAATCTTAATCCTGTGTGATGCAGTACTGCAGACTGAGGACAAAGTGGTGTTCAGACCTTCCCCAGGGATTGCAGATGGATACAACTGTACTGTCTGAATCAGCTCTGCTTATGCTCCTTAAATATCCTTGTAACTTCTCCTACTACTTTAGCTGTCGCTGTTTTGATTTGTGTGCACATCTTGCACTTGCTAAAATATTATGTCTAGGCCTCTTCCCAAAAGACCCCTCCCTCTGCCCTATCTCTTCCCAAGGCAGTTTTATAGGACAGAGACCCTTTAACAAACTCAGAGACTGGAAGGGGTAAGAAGACTTGAGAAATTAATTTTAGAGGGGAAAAAAAGAAAAGGGGAAAAGCAAAACAACACCAGGTCTAAATATTTAGAAACATTTAAAAGTAAATGCTTTTGAATCATCCTCATTATCAGAGGGATCTTCTTTGTGCTGTCAGAGCAGTAACTGTAACTCTCAGAAGGAAAGCTGAGGCCTCTACTGCAAGGCTAATATGATTACCCTTAGCTTTCAAAGTTCCTGCTCTTGCCAATCTAATCCTTTCTAGCTAGGATATCGGAATACAAACTGTGGTAGAAAATCCAAAAACGTAGAGAGCTGTTTCTCTTCCCCCTACAAATCAAGAATACCTACCCTGCTTTGACCATACACAGTTGAACTTGTGCAATGCAGCCAACCGATTACAGCAGCCCCTGTGGTTGCAAAACAGGGTGAGCCATTTGGGCACGGACATCAGCTGTGAAAACAGTGTTGCTATGACCCTGCTCTCGGTAGAATCTATCTGTGGGCTCCGAAGTAATGTTTAATCATGTGGCAGTGCTATGAAACACCAGAAAAGCTCTATGTTGCAAAAGCTGTGGATTAAGTTTTGTGATGCCTGGACTCTGTAAGAGGCTATTAAACAAGCAAAGAAGCTCATCTCACAAGACTAGCCAAGGTTAGGGTACAGGAAGCTAAGGGAAAGTGCAGCAGAGATGTTTATGAAAACAGTGTTAGATATGGATCTGCAAACAGGCTTGGCACCACCTGGTGTGCAAGGATGACCAAAATAAATACTGCAGATGAGCTGCATGCCAGGGTTTCAACTGACCACAGCCAGGTGGGAACAGCAACCACGGTACTGCAAAAACAATGTGCAAGGGGTAACACAGGAGTAGAGATAACCAGAAGAGATTACTAGTTATTGCCAAGCAAGTGAAAATAATACTGTCAGAGCCTGTAAGACAAAGCTAGGTTTTCAAGGACTCAAATATGATATAACCAAAGAAGAATGAGAACGAAACCCAAAAGGTTGCAATGGGACTTAGTGATAAGAGAGAAAACCTGGAAAAAATTGAAGGAAGTGATTAAAAAGTAAATGAGTGGAGTTTTACACCATACAGTAAGAGATAGGAATAGTTGCAAGTCTATAGGCAAGTCTACCTTGATCACAACTATTTTATCGTTACTGCCATGAGGACTAATCCACCTTAGTAAAATGAAGCAATGTGGCAGATATTGGGATTTTGTTTTAAGCTGGCTGGTTTGTTTTGGTGCAAGTGCAGAGCAGGGGATGACATAAAAGTAAGAATATTTTAACTTGCTGTTATGACCATTTTTAATGCTATGAAATCTCGCCTTCAGCTTACCAAGGAGGATCTAATTGCTTCTGAAAGAAAATGGCTATAGTAGTTAGTGCCTCTGGGTTCCTTCTGCATCTAATATATCCTTTAAGCCAATGAAGTGTGTAGTACCTCCGTGATTATCTTTCCTACCGTAAATTCTCCAATTTTGTACCCTTGTATCTTGGGAAGTAACCAAGTACTTCACGGGCTTCTGGTTTTTTCACATAGTTTGTAGCAGGATTAATGGACAGAGACCTGAAACAATTTTTTTGGTACTGGAAAAAAAAGATAGTGCTTAGTGGGTTTCTTTTCCAAGGATATCACCTGTCTTGTCTTGCTGATGAAAAGGGAATTATTTTTTTTTTAGTGGGTGGTGCTGATGAGATAAAGGAGATGGAACAGACTTGTATGGAATCTTGACCCCTTCGGGTTTTTTCTGAAATCTTGGAGGCACGTGAATGTAACTTATCTTTGGTCTGCACCCGTCCTGTTTGACTTGTGAGTTTATATCAAGATTTCTGCGNTGCAAGGCTAATATGATTACCCTTAGTTTTCAAAGTTCCTGCTCTTGCCAATCTAATCCTTTCTAGCTAGGATATCGGAATACAAACTGTGGTAGAAAATCCAAAAACGTAGAGAGCTGTTTCTCTTCCCCCTACAAATCAAGAATACCTACCCTGCTTTGACCATACACAGTTGAACTTGTGCAATGCAGCCAACCGATTACAGCAGCCCCTGTGGTTGCAAAACAGGGTGAGCCATTTGGGCACGGACATCAGCTGTGAAAACAGTGTTGCTATGACCCTGCTCTCGGTAGAATCTATCTGTGGGCTCCGAAGTAATGTTTAATCATGTGGCAGTGCTATGAAACACCAGAAAAGCTCTATGTTGCAAAAGCTGTGGATTAAGTTTTGTGATGCCTGGACTCTGTAAGAGGCTATTAAACAAGCAAAGAAGCTCATCTCACAAGACTAGCCAAGGTTAGGGTACAGGAAGCTAAGGGAAAGTGCAGCAGAGATGTTTATGAAAACAGTGTTAGATATGGATCTGCAAACAGGCTTGGCACCACCTGGTGTGCAAGGATGACCAAAATAAATACTGCAGATGAGCTGCATGCCAGGGTTTCAACTGACCACAGCCAGGTGGGAACAGCAACCACGGTACTGCAAAAACAATGTGCAAGGGGTAACACAGGAGTAGAGATAACCAGAAGAGATTACTAGTTATTGCCAAGCAAGTGAAAATAATACTGTCAGAGCCTGTAAGACAAAGCTAGGTTTTCAAGGACTCAAATATGATATAACCAAAGAAGAATGAGAACGAAACCCAAAAGGTTGCAATGGGACTTAGTGATAAGAGAGAAAACCTGGAAAAAATTGAAGGAAGTGATTAAAAAGTAAATGAGTGGAGTTTTACACCATACAGTAAGAGATAGGAATAGTTGCAAGTCTATAGGCAAGTCTACCTTGATCACAACTATTTTATCGTTACTGCCATGAGGACTAATCCACCTTAGTAAAATGAAGCAATGTGGCAGATATTGGGATTTTGTTTTAAGCTGGCTGGTTTGTTTTGGTGCAAGTGCAGAGCAGGGGATGACATAAAAGTAAGAATATTTTAACTTGCTGTTATGACCATTTTTAATGCTATGAAATCTCGCCTTCAGCTTACCAAGGAGGATCTAATTGCTTCTGAAAGAAAATGGCTATAGTAGTTAGTGCCTCTGGGTTCCTTCTGCATCTAATATATCCTTTAAGCCAATGAAGTGTGTAGTACCTCCGTGATTATCTTTCCTACCGTAAATTCTCCAATTTTGTACCCTTGTATCTTGGGAAGTAACCAAGTACTTCACGGGCTTCTGGTTTTTTCACATAGTTTGTAGCAGGATTAATGGACAGAGACCTGAAACAATTTTTTTGGTACTGGAAAAAAAAGATAGTGCTTAGTGGGTTTCTTCTCCAAGGATATCACCTGTCTTGTCTTGCTGATGAAAAGGGAATTATTTTTTTTTTTAGTGGGTGGTGCTGATGAGATAAAGGAGATGGAACAGACTTGTATGGAATCTTGACCCCTTCGGGTTTTTTCTGAAATCTTGGAGGCACGTGAATGTAACTTATCTTTGGTCTGCACCCGTCCTGTTTGACTTGTGAGTTTATATCAAGATTTCTGCGTTTACAAATCAAAATTTCTATACTTCCATTCCAACAATTATCTCTCCGTCTCTCCCTGCCAATTCTAACAATCATATTGTATATATCATTTATGTGAATGAGTTAATACCTTGGGTTTCTTGCAGGAGTGCAGGCTGTATATTTGTGGAAATGATCCAGGGTCAGCCAATATTTGCAGCAACTTCTGGTACTCATAAACAGCTGGAGAAGATCTGGGCGGTGAGTAAAATACACCCTGAAATGGCAGGGAAAAAGAATCCTCAAGCCTACTTAATTTTGAAGTCCTAAGCATAGGTCCTGTGAATAGTAGAAATAATTTGGTCTAATCTGCCAAGTTCATAGCAGACTTTGTAACCCATTTTATATTTGGAAACTTTCTTACAGACACGGGAGTAAATCAAATGACTTCCCTTTGATGTTTGTCATCTCATCAAAAATTTAAAGCCAATTAAAGTGACATCAAATTGAAGAAGGCATAAAAGGTGTGCAGGTACTGCAAATTCTGTTGCTTCTTTTTAAATCCTTTACTTACTGTAGGATACAGCACACCACAGTCTCACAAAGGAGCTCTAATACTGATCCAGAACTACCTTGAAAATGGCAAGACCCTAAGGTTTGTCAGAGATCCTTCTTCATTTTAACTTGGCACATTTTGTACCATCCAGTTTATGGCGTGGCTCTAGAGACTGGCATAATGGAAAGTGTGAAATTACTTTATAAAGGTGACAGTGAGTGAGAGCAGCATAATCAGGAGCTTAAGTTGCTTTTTCTGCTGGGGAAACAGCAACACTGAGCCACACTTCTAGAGCTGTTTGGTCTAACTGAGGCAGTCAGCAGCACTGACAGGTTCTGTGCATTCCTGACTGCTGTGCTGACCCTGTTACTGACTCAACAGCAAGGTTAACCTATGAGTTTATATTAGGTTTTGCTATAGGCATCACTTGGTCTGTTCAGCCTGGAGGAGGGGAGACTGAGGGGAGACCCCATTGCAGTCACAACTTCTGTGTGAGGGGAAGAGGAGGGGCAGGCACTGATCTCTTCTCTGTAGTGACCAGTGACAGGACCCAAGGGAATTGCCTGAAGTTGTGTCAGGGGAGGTTTAGGCTGGATATTACAAAAAGGCTTTTCACCCAGAGGGTGGTTGGGCACTGGAATAGGCTCCCCAGGGAAATGCAGCACAGGAGTCACAGCACTAAGACTGCCAGAGCTCAAGAAGCATTTGGACAACGCTGTCAGGCACATGATGGAATTCTTGAGGTGTCCCGTGCAGGGCCAGGACTTGGCCTTCCAACTCAGCAGATTCTGTAATTCTGTGTCTGCCTTTTCACATCTCCTCCCAAGGATTTACTCTTATGCATAGAGTGTTTCGGAAACATGGGTTTTCAAAGGAGAAAGTACAGAAAAAATTAAATTCATAAAAATCATGAGAAATTACTTTATAGCCGTTAGACTGTGCAAGTCAGATTTTTCCAGCTTAACCACCTCATGCAGAAACACTCCTGCTTGGTAGGGTTTTCCTCTTTGCTTGTACATAGGAATGTGATATAAAGCCAGACAAGTGCATCCAGTTCTTAGATTTGAGTTCAGTCCATATAAATAAAGGCTGAATTTCTCTTTCATAGAGAGTGGGGGAAAAAAAAGAATTGCTGGGGGGGGAAAAAAGCCATACTTGGCCAATTAACAAGGTTCAAAGCCAGGGCAGGGTCCAGTTTCTCAGTGTGAATGAAAGCTATCCTTACACTTATGCCTCTGGAAGCTCTGGATACATTTCCTGTGGTTTTGCATTAGAGGGTTATAGCACTATCGTAATTTCTCTGGTGTCATAACTAATACTGTGATTAACAGGATTTGTGCTATAGAAGGCAAAAAAACCCTTATTTAAAAATCATGAGGAAGTTTAAAGAGCTATGAAATAATTAGTGCTTTTCACAGGAGGTTTTATGATATTATACAGCCTGGAATGAGGCTCTGTGTTAGACCAAGATTTCAAAGCTCCTTAGTGGTTTTCAATGTCTAACTTGAGATATTTTGCCAAGTGTGAGGTTCAGAATGGGGATTCCTACTGTTTTCTAATAGTCAGTTCCTTTCATGTACTAATAGTAGAAGCACCCTGCACTGGTAGAGAGACCATCTGCATTTGTGTGCACGAGTTTCCAACAAAATTAAGCAAAATCAGTTAGGTTGATTTCTTCAGCTAAGTCATCACAGGAGAAGCAAGCAGTTAGAGGGCAGAGAGAAAGAACAATTATTTACACCATCTTAATGCACTTGATGAAATACAGACACTGTAAAAATGTTTCTGGCTGAAATTGTGTCTTCCCAAGTGGACTGAAATGACCTGCACCAAGACCTTTCACTATAGGTGAAGTATAGAGAAGTTGCTTTGTTTTGTGTGATGCCATGGACCAGAGAGTTAGCATCTAGATTTAGGGTGGATACACAGCAGATAAAACAATTTTCAGAGTAGAATTAATTTCAAATAAATAACTGTGACACATTGTCTCATTTGGTAAGGAATCTCACTAAAGGTTTAGGGTGGGGGGAAAAGAAGAAAATGGAAAAGGACAGGAGAAGAGAGAGAAGAAATGAGGAGAGGAGAGGAGAGGAGAGGAGAGGAGAGGAAAGANAAGAGAAGAGAAGAGAAGAGAAGAGAAGAGAAGAGAAGAGAAGAGAAGAGAAGAGAAGAGAAGAGAAGAGAAGAGAAGAGAAGAGAAGAGAAATCACTTGCCCATTACATTGGAAAACAAAAAGAGATGGATGTTTACAAGTTGGGAAAGCATCTTTTGTAATGAAAAGGCTCAGAAAATGCAAATACAAATTCATCCAGCATCCAGTGATTGGTGCTCTGAACACTTTCACACCTTAATGCAGTAAAATGTAATATTTGCTGTAATGCTTATGTAGAAAAGTATAAGCACACACAAATAACTATTTGTTTAAATTCTTTACCAAAAGAAGCAGAATGCTGAGCTGACCCTGGCAAGTATGATTTTACTATGCACTGAACTTACCCAGTTTCCTCTGATGCCTGTAGAACTGATGTTTGACAGCTCACAAGAAACCTTGAAGAAGGAGGACCCACTGACTTCCCTTCCTGGAAAGCTAACAGGATAGCAAAAAGAGAGGAAATTCTGGATTCAGGTTCAAATTCCAACTCTCTCTTTCCTGTGCATACAGAGTTTGCTTTGGGAAGACCTGCCCTACTCACATGATACACACACCAGTCAAGAAGGCATCCTCACCCAGGGCTGCCAATTTACCCTTGGTTCGAAGCAACTTCCCATGTCCTCAGCTGGCTGAACACTGCAAGACATCTCTTTGGGGAGCTTTCATGTTTCCAAGACTGATTTTACAGGTGAGCTGAGACAAGGATCCTCCCCCTTAGTCTTTTTTGTGGCAGGCTGAGTCCATAAGCAATTTGGAGCTGTGAGCCACAGCAACCCACTTTGCTTCAGAGGCCACCGTGCTCATGTGTGTCAGCGCTGAGATGCACGCCCTGCTTGTCTTCTCCAGGTAGCTGCAATTGTCACAGCTGTTTCCCAGATGTGAGTGAGAAAAACAATCAACTACCTGATGCTTTACTGTTTTCTTAATACAAATTTTGGGAGGCCAAGTTCCTCATGTCATATATTTCAGCTTGCATTTTAAGGAACAGGAATTGTCTATCATATGCAAAGGGTAAGTAATGCAAGACAAATCTAGTTTTGGAGAAGAGAAAGTGAATAAAAACCCTAAACTTTTCATGTTTAAATTTCACTGCTTTTTAGGGAAACCTGTTGGCCTGCCTGGTGAGGTGCTGGAGTCACCATCCCTGGATTTGTTTAAAAAGAAGACTGGATGTGTCACTCGATGCCATGGTTTAGTTGAGGAGTTAGGCACGGGTTGGACTCAATGATCTTGAAGGTCTCTTCCAACCTAGCAATTCTGTCAGTCTGTGATTCTGATAATTGTGGGGACTGTCTAGATGAAAGCTTTGAATGCTTGGAGCTAGCAGTACTGATTTATACTACCATTTCACATGCTGTGAATTCTTCTTTAATATGTGGCTTTACATCTTTAGCACAAATCATCCATATCAATAGGCAAAGGGCACTTCGCATGTTAAGTAATAATAATAATAACAACACTAACCATCCGCAACTGCAGAAATCTAGATATGCTCGATTTTACACATTTTAGCAACTAAAATGAAGTTGGAGGAGGCTTTACTGGCCCAGACTTTGCTCAGTAAGCAGCCACTGCTGAAGCCCACAATCCCCAATACAGGCCAAAGACACTGCTGAAGCTCTGTATCCTTCAGAGTGAGGCTCTGCACTGCTTTCTAGCTCCAGCTACTAAATGTGTCTGCCCGCTTTACTTTTCACCTGAGAAGGCAAGGGTTTCTCTCAGAGCTCCCAGCCTGTGCTGCTGCTGAACATCCCACCTGCTGCCAGTGCAAGTGGGCACAGTGAGTCCCCAGTGCAGCTCTGCTGTGGCAGGACACCTTCAGCACGGAACAGGGCTCAGCTGTGTGCCCCCTGGGCTGGCAAACAGGCAGCATGGCACCTGGCAGTGGAGCTGCGTATGCCTTCACTGATGTTCCCAGCAGCAGCAGCATTCAATCTCAGCAGGAGCCTTTCTGCTACATAATCAAGCGCTAAAATGTCAGTGTCCTCCATGCACAGAGGTAGATCCAGCATCAGCCAGGGCAGTGTAATTCTGCATTGGTTTACAGGGAAGGCCAGTCACTCTCCACTGAGACTGATTCCTTCAACTCTACACCAAGGCCAGGAATGGGCAGAAAGAGGTAATTGTTCTTCTCACTCTTCCTTCTTTTGCAGGTATTGGTGGTCCCAACTGAAGACACGTGGCCAGGACTTTCCAAGCTCCCCAGCTGTAAGCCAGGTAGGATTTAACTCATGAGAAAGTCAGCTTTTTGTCTGAGCCACTAGCCACTCCGTTGTTGGGTCAGTAATTCTTATTATGAAAAATCCTTCAGTGCCTCAGTGTTACTAAGTCCCTTGAACTACTTAATGAAAATGTTGTTGTAAGACCTGCAACAACACTGGGATTGGCTTAGTTTACAAACAGAGATACATGTGTGGCAAAGTTGCCTCACTGAGTGCTGTTGTATGTAAGTCTAATGGAGGATTTCATTGCTCAAAGTCTCACAGTGTCTTTTGTCTCCACACCTCAGTGGAGTGGAGCAAAGGACCAATGTCTCCTGGTTTAAACTGGAAAAGCTGACAGGTACCTGAAGACACAGTTTGTCTGAACTTTCCTTATTTTTATGGAGATTGGTTTGGGGACCTTTAAACCTCAGATTTAAAGGTCACTATTTTGATGGGAGCAAGGTGAGAAATCTGTGTGATTTACAAAGCTGGATTCTTTTATTTCCACATGGGCTGGTAGAGAAGTCTGTGTCCTGAACTTCAAAGGGCCAGTTGTCTCTTATTTTGATGTGGGCAGGTTGAGAAGTATGCTTTGAAAAGCTAGCTCAGTCACTCTCCCTATCCCTCTCTCTCTCCCTTTCTCTCTTTCTTTTTTTGTTTAATGTTTTCTCTTGGGAAAATATATTCAAGTGTCAGTGAGGGGGAAATGATGAGCACTGATTCTCAGCCTCTCAGCAGGATCATTCTGTAGGAGAAATATAAAAGTGAAATATTAAAAACCCTAGAATGTGAAATTCACCCATCTACAATCTAGCCATTCTCTCTCACTTATACCATAGGAGAGTGGTGGGGGGAGCCTGTCTATCTGGACGGAAAAAAAGAACAGGGGGAAGAGGAGGAGGGAGAAGACGTGCTTTGAGCAAGAGGTTTACAGGTTTAGTAGAGCATAGTAACATCTTTTCAAAGAAGTGGGTGTTGCTCTGTGACCCAGTCCAAGATGCCCCTCCTTTGATTCTGGTGCATGAACACTAAACAGCCCCCATTTTCACATGGTAGCCGAGATTGGCTGAACAATAACTTGGTCTCACAGTCGAAAGGGCTGGAATCTTTCACACAATTAGCTGAGACACATTAATCAAACCAGCGTGAAATGGGAATGTGTCGCTGTCCACAGCAAGTTTAATTTGGATAGCAAGCAAGCACAAAGCAGACAGCTGGAGGAAGCATTTTCTTCTCTAAGTTGTAGAAGGCCTGGCTGGGTAGTCTACGAGTTAAGAAGAGTAGTCTGGGAGATACAGAAATGTTCACATGTGGGAGGAACTACTCACAAAGAATTTTTATGCCCGTCATCTGCTAGTACAAAGCCTCAAACATACAAACATACAAACTCTTGAATGGTGATGTTTAGGTATCCTGGTGGCATGTAGAGGGACGACCTAAAGGTGCAAGCGTTAAGGCTGTGTTAGCAAAGAAACCTGCACAGACAACAGAGAATGTGAGTGCCTAGAACTGCTCTGAGCAGTGAGTCTCTCAGCTCTGTTTTGTCTGGGTAGCAGTGCTGTCCTCTGCTGCTGTGGAGGGTGCCAGTGGCAGGGCTGGGAAGGAGAGGACAGGCATCTGGACAGCACAGCAATAGCCCCTATAAAGTTGAGTCATTATAAGCAGTTTTCAAGTCTGCCTTGCTTTCAGACTTGATAAAAAGTTTCCCTAATGGACTCCAGAGGGGTAGAATTGATCTGTGCTGTGCTGTGATACTGGGATGCTGGTGCTTTTTATGGCTGGACCAGGCAGAGTCCTGACTCTGAGGACTCAGAGGACACTGTTGGAGCATTCCACGGAGCTGGCAAACACATGGAAGAGGGTGCTGTGTCAGTGTTTGGGGCAATAGCTGTGTTAGCTGGAGAGGCAATACCCCTTTCCCTTCTTGAGAGATTAAGGGGCTGCAAGCTCTTCCAGCCACATACAGGGAAGAAGCTCTTGGCTCACACCTGGATTACAGAAACCAGTCTGGACAGAAGAAGGTTAGTCTAAAGTTGGACTATTTGCCCTACTCATGAACTAAATCAATTCAGGTTTTGATGGGACTGCTGGTAAGAAGACAAATTAGTCTCTTTGTTTAAAGCTAAATGCCATGTATATGCTTCTGGGCACTTCCCCTCTCTTCCCTGAAGCACGAATGCTGTTTCCCTCCCGGACAGGCTCAGCCTGAGCACAAGCTGTGGAGTCTGCCTGAGAAAACCTTCTCTCCTGAGGTTATTCCTGGACCATTTGTGCGAATCTGGGTGCCTGGGTTGGTTCAGATAAGCAAACAAACTTTGGAGCTCTTCCCCAAATCTGATGGTTTGAATTCTTTTAGCTAGTCCTATTGATGTTCACACTGAGCACAGGCAGCAAACAAACAAACAGGTTCCTGCCCGCGGCAAGGAACGAACACGGGCAAAACAAAGCACTGAGGTGTGATCCTATTCTCATTGAAGTTGATGGCAAAACTCCCACTGGATTCAGCAGCGTAGGCTCAGCCACAGACTGAGATTGTTACTGGAAGGGTTCCTGGGCCAGGTGGGTTAGTAGGAATCTTTGAAATGAAAGCTGTTAGATGTTTTCCTGTCGCTGCTGTGGGCTTGAGCACATCCTGCTGCAGTCTGAAAAGGATACAGCATGGGCTGTGGGGTCTGTGAGTCAGGCACACACAGGGCAGCTGCAGGAAAAGCAGCTCCTCTGCCTCCTCTGTGGGAAACTGGCAAGGGATGAAATGTGCAAAGGAGTTTTTGACTACCCTATGGCCCGGTGTCCTGCACAACGAAGTTCAAGAACGGCCTCATGCCCATTCCCTACAGTTTGCCAAAGTCTCAACCTGACTCCAGGTGAATGGGAAGGATGGGTGAGTGACCCATTCGTGGCCAGCCCTACAGCTTGTGATCTCACCTTCTCTCTGCAGGAGAGACACTTGGAGGAGGGAATTAATTATGTGCTGTCATAGAGCCTGCAAGCAGGTTGGAGAGCAATTCCCTGGAGAACATGAAGGATTGGGAGAGCTCCTGTCCCACATCTCAGCACACTCGCTGGCTGTCTCCCTGGCTCCTAGGGCTTACCAGCCCCTACCCATAGTGACAAGGCTTTGCCCTGTGCTTGTTCATTTGTTCTGTTCTCTCATTTTGCTTCCCCTGAAAGAGGCAGTTGTAGCTCTGTTAACACTATTTTTGAAAGCTCTCATGCTGTGTGAGCTCAAATCCTTGCATTAATCTACTGCTGTGTTCATTTCACTGCGGTGAAAAGCAGTGAGTTTAAATCCCCTCTATACACCATTGGTGACACCAGAAGGCCAGTGTTTTGATCCAGCCCCATTAATGGTTACAAGTTTGAATCTAGACAGCAGGGGTCAAGGGCAGGAAAGGATTAGGAATCACAGCCCATGACATTAAGCAAGTGCTTTTGCCAAACTGGGAATACTGGAGCGCCCAATGTACCAAGTTAGTTTTTGTTTCCTTTTTCTCACATTTGGATTCCAAAGAGTGGGAAGCAGTGCCTATCTATCCCTAACATGATGAACTGAGAGTGAGCTTTACTCCTTGATTTATTGCACAGGTTGAATGATGAACTCGCCTTTGCCAGGTAACATCTCCTCACAGAGCAGATGTAGGTTTCACTCAAAGCCTTTTCAGATGCAGCAATGACTTTCAAATAAAGCCTAGTTTTTCATGTATCCGCAGGCTTTGGTATGCTGAATGAGATTTAGATGCTTTCCAGAGTCAACTTGTGCTCCTAGGTATGGATTTTCAGTGTCTGTTGCGTTTCCAAAATGTCACCAGCAGATGGAGGCAACAAGCAGCAGGCCCTGAAACGCAAACTTCCCATGACATTTGTGAAAATGCAGATGAAGTCTGCATTCTGAGTGCTTTTCTTTTTTTTCTTTTTTTTTTTAATCTCACTTTTTATGCTGATGTTTCATTTAACACATGGGATGGTTGAAAACTGAATTCTAAAACGATAAAATTTTTATTGTCATAATAAACTACATGTGGCTTTGATCTCAAAGGGAAGAGCAGCATTGTAACTAATGTGCAATGTATGCTAGCCAGGGTGTAGGGAAACTTCCCATCTGTGTGGCAATGGGCACAGCCTGCAGTTTCCAGCCTGCCACACAGACAGAGCTCTGCTCCTGTCCTGAAGCCACAGAGATTTCACTAATGAGAAAAATTTTCTCAGTGAGCCTGCAACCCTGCTGCCTTCATCCAGAAGCACTTGGCATCCTCTTTCTCTCTCTTCATCAATTAGGAAAGTTTAACTTTTGTCCTCTGGCTTGTTTGCCTCATTATCAGTTCATTAGCCACTTCCACCTGGGTTTTCAAATAGGAAGGTATTTCCTCATTAGCACATTCTGCCTCGCATAAGGATAGAAAATAACAAACCTAAGTGCTACCTTTCAGATCTACTCATATTGTTAAAAAAACCAATCAGGCCCGCACAATCCCATCATTTTATGTCTAGATCATCACTGTGAGATGATTAAATCAGTAGTTCATCCACTTTTTGGAATGATCTAAATATTCTTTAGCTCTTACCTTTATGGAGTAGCTGTTTACAGTGTTTTACAATTTTAGATTGGTCTTAATCTTACAGTAGGGAAAATATTTACTGCTCTGTTTTTATCCTGCTCAACACAGTGGGGCTTCAGCATTCTCTAAGGATCTGTCTATATGGGATCAGTCAGGAGATTAGTCTGAACTGATTTAAAGTGCATTAGTTAATTGCATTAAATCCTTGAGCAGAGACACACTGATTTCTTACCCATATCTTCCATTTGTAATCCAAGCTCTGTATACTCAACGTGGCAAATTTGGCAGTCCTCACTCAAGCTGAATTCTTCTCTGAGAGATGTGTTTGGATGGGGACAGGAGTAGGTGGCTCACTGACTCTTACACTATCCCTTACAGATAATTATTAATCTTGAGGTTACATAAAAGATAAATTTAAGTCAAGAGGCTCGCTCAAGACAGCAAACACTATAATTCAGGTATTCCTCCCAGTTCCCAGTAAGCAAGCTGATATTTCTATTTCTAATGTAAAGAAAATCCTACTTCTTCTTTGGAATGTTAATCCTGAAAATGCACTCCACAAAAACAAAGTGACTTTTCACTAAGATATCATTGAAACATTTTTTCCCTGCTGTTACCAACTGAACTTGCATTTTTAAAATTCTGAGTTAAGCTCATTAAAGAATATTAATGTTAAAAGATATCTGTAGAGTTAAAGTACAGTACTTAAGTAATCTTGGCAGTTTTAATAAATATTTAATGAAATTGATATATTGTCATAGATTGTTTTCATCTCACAAATCAAATTTTTCTGACAGAAACTTACAACATCTGAATGTTTTTGGCCAGCTCTTTGAAGAGGCAAAAATTTCTACCTCATAAAGAAAACATTTTTGCCTTTCCAAACAATTTTAAAAATTGTTTTTCTTTTATTCTATCTGGAAACTTTATATCTCTACTCAATATGAGTAATTTATTTCAACACTTTTATTACAATCAAGGGGGCAAAAGAAGGAAAGATGATCCAGTAAAAATGTTACAAGTGATCCAAGAGGAATGCTCTGCCAATCTTTGTGACTTCTTTGGGAAGGTAGTATTCAAGATGGTAATATATAACTTCTATATATTGGTTCTTTTCCAATGCTCTGGCACATAAACAGCCATGAACCCCAGCCCAAGCTATATTCAAATTTACTGCTCTAGAAATCACCTTAGTATTTGGGTGTAGGAGAACAATTCAGTTCTGAATTGTTACTTACCCTGTGACAGACAGGTTTAACAACCTGCTTGCCTGGTTTAATGGTGCAAGATTGCTGCTGGAGAAGTCAAGGGCTGGAAGTTCAGTCATTTGCACTTTTTCAAGTTGTCTGTGCATCGGGTCAAACGCTGTGTCTGGCACACTGGAAATGGCCGCACAGGCAGAGGCAGAGGGGACTCCCACTTGGACTGCAGCAGGCAGCTCCTGTCCCTGAATGAAGTGCCTGAAGTGCAGGCGGGGAGGGCAGATGCTTTTGGAGGGTGCAGCATGAACCCCAGCTGAGCTCTGAGTCTGCTGGCAGCTGACCAGTGGTGCTTGTCTCCTGGTGGTCTCACTGCTGTGGGGAATGCTTGTCCAGGCTGAGCTGCAAGAGAGGCTGACACCACCCTTTCTGCTTTCCTTCCCATGACTAGAGTGCCACTGTTCATTCTCTGCTATCAGAAACAGTGCTCAGGAAAATGTAGGTGGGTGGAAATCGCAGCCTTTCTGGTGCAAGAAGATCTCTCTGTTGATCGGCTCCACGGGGAAATTTTCCAGGCTTAAGCCATTCATTCATATCTAAGCCTGAGAAAATTCATGCTTTACAATAAAACATTTGAGGAATGTATTCCTCTATATTTACCACAATATTCAGAAATATGTCCTTGAAAAATATCAACATGAACACAGACTTCACAAAACTGCAAACTCTAAGTTCCAGTCTGATAGAGATCACAATAATCAGAGAATACAAAGCCTCCATGAGCATGGTTAACTGGACAAACAACAAACTTAGTGAGTGCTGTGGGCAAGAAGAGGGTGGGATCAAAGTGCCTTGTCTCTGTTCCCTATCTTACTGCTGCATCCTGTAGAAAAGCCCCATGTACCCATGGAGGCAATATGTAAAGCTCAGCAGCCCCTTGGAAAGCCAAGACAATTGCTGGGGATTCAGGCCTGCAAACTTCTTTTTGCTTCCTTTGTGTGAAGGCTTTAGGGACTGATACTGCTTTTATTGATGTCAAAGCTAAGGCTTGCCCTGTAACAGGAGGAGGTTCAGGGCCTATACTCACAGATAAATGAAAGGAAAGGGTTACAGAACTGGAACAGCCTTATTAAGATCAATGCAGGTACTCAAGTCCTATAGGAATAATGTATATTTATAAATAATAAGATGATAGATTCTATAGGGCCTTTGAAATTCTGAGCACATTTTCTTGTAGGGGCTCAAAGAATGGGTTTTGGCTTGATTTTCATTTAATCTTGTGATTGCATATTACACTTTCTAGAACTGGTTGCTTCCAGGAGACCTCAGAGACTCCAAGTCATCTGTGACAGGTAAGCTACCTATAACAGCGATGTTAAAATCGCCTCTGGGTTTATTTGTTTCTTTATGCAATCATTTAACTTGAAATGAGCTCTTTTGGCAAGCTCAGGAAGAGCAGGGTGGCTCTGTAGTAACAGGCAGATCTGACATCAGTTAAGCAACTGATTTTGAGAGATTGCAGCAAAGGTAGACACATAGTGGGTTTATTATTCTCAGAGGAGTAGTGATTATTCTGAGATAAGCAGTGATTCAATGATGTTGTGTGCAGCTTTTTGTGGGGCACAGTTCGATTCAGAAGGTCGTACTTTCCCAGGCCCTCTTGCCCAGATTGAGGACAGACTTCTCACTGTCCCAATTTTCATTTTTGACAGACTGTAGGAATGTTGCTCAACAGTGGTAAGGAAGACATGCTAGGACAGCATTTTCATAAGACAATGAAATAATCTTGAGATTAGTTAGGAGGGGAAAAATCACATTCTTAGTGGCCAAATTTATGAGATGAAGGCCATGGTTACACACGCAGCTTGACCAGACACACCAGCACTGTTGAATCACTCCCAGTGTGCTAAGGGAAGGGAGTATTTTTTCAGGCACATAGACACACACACACACACACACACACACACGCACACACACACACGCACACACACACACACACACACACACACATACAGAATGTATATATGTATGAGCGGAAGAAATTTATTATCAGAGAAAATGCCCATACCTAGCTGAGGGAGTCACTCAAATCAAATGTCCCTAAACTGATTTTGAGGCTTTATATATGTAGGAAAAGACAAGACAGGATTTGTCCTCCAAATTGTGTACGTGAAGATGTCAATAATCAAATATCCTTTGAGGACATAACCACATTTTTCATTGCTGTTTATTATCTGTTCAGTTGATTGCTTGGGATCCAGCCCTGCTAGGAGGGAAGTGTGCTGCCCTTCAGAGCAGGATCTCCCAGATGCTGTTCTAAATGGCTGAACAACCACGCTAAAATTTTCAGCAAAGCACAGGTTACTGAAATGCCAGTCATTGTCACGCACAGCTTGAAAAACACAGAAAGCTCAATATGCCCCAAACCCTTATAACGCAGGTCCTGGAACAGAACAAATCCTCTCTCAGCCTGAACAAAGAAATAAGTATATTCCTTACCACTGTGCTATATTGCACTTCTGCTTTTTGGCCATAATCCTTTGACAGACCCCATTACAGATCACACCGAGGGGCTGGCCTACCACCTGTGTGGCAGAGCTCTGGGCTGCATGTGGGCCAGCTCCAGCTCTGCCTCAGAGTCCTAGTGCTGCCATGGCCAGATAACTGCCTTGGAAAGCTCAGCTTGGAAGAAGGAAAGAGCTGCTTCATAGAGGTTGCTCAGCCATGGCTCTCCATGGACCATTAAGAAATCAAAGGGGAGCTCTCCACAGAGCTTGGCCACCACCCTGCAGCCTGAGCCATGGTGGGAAGCACTGAACTGTGTTGCTGTCCCAAGCGGAGCCTGCAGCAGCAGGGACCAAGGGGGCAGAAGCTCTCCAGTAAGACCCTGCCACGGCAGGGGCAGCCTGTCATGCAGCTCTAGCAAGAGGCCTCAGACTGGATGCTTGGCTCCCATCCCTGGTTCCCAGGGAAGCAGGGGCTTTAGCTGTTTTGCTGGAAGTGAAAATTCAACAGTTATCTACCACAGTGAGGCCATACACCTTCTACACATTTGTTTCTCAGAGTCTCTTTCTCTCCTTCTGTGTCGGTGTTTTTTCCTCTTTTATATTTTACATTTTACATTTTATCTCCTCAAAACAAAAATGGCAGCATGTAAAATGTCCTGTAAAGGAAGGGGGAGTGCAAGGGCAGGGGGATCCCAGCCCCTGATGTCACTTGGAGGGGAAGCACAGTTGGGGGCCAAGGGAGGAAGCACAACAGGCCTTGTGCTGAAACTGAAATGTGATCAGAACAAATAAACAAAGTAAAAGCTGTAAAACTAAATTACTATTTTTATTTGTTTCCTTGTCAGTTTGTTTTCGCTCTTCCACTTCCTTGTCCCCAGCTGTGTGCTCCTCTAGAGAGCAACCACTTGGCACTGGTATTTGCTGGGCATGGAGCATATGTGTATTACATTTATTTTAAGCACTCATCCTGAGAAACAGATTCTTGTCTGTGAATCCCCAACACATTTTACAACCAGCTGCACTACTGGAACTGGGGTAGGAGAAGTGGAAACTGTATTTTCTTTAGGTTTATTAGGTTTGACCTCTAGTCTTCTCAGTGGGCCAGTCATGTTACTTTCTACATTTGGATTGTCACTGTAAACTGGTACCACCAAACTCTGATATTACAGTTACAGCATGTAAAATATACTCTCCTCAACATCATTTCCCCTTTCCCTTACAACTTTCTTTTAAAAAAACAGAAATTTGTTTTCAAAATTTGTCTGTAAACATGAATTTGAGCCAAAACCCTGGATGCATATACCTCAACAGAGTCAAACTCAGAGCAGGAAAAGCAAATGTCCTGAAAAGCTACATAGCTGGGATGGGTTTATCCAGCTCCCCTGTGTCCCTCCACTATTTTTGCCTCAGCCTGAGAAGGGCTGGGTCATTTTCTTGTTCCAGCTTTCTAGCTCATCCTCATCTCCTATGCTATTTTTTCTTGTTTTCCTGGGATGAGCAGGGTGCCAGCAGCAGAGAATTTGGCCTCCAGGATGCTCACAGCCTTCCCTCAGGGCCAAATCTCTGCACAAGACACACTTCTTCATGGCTTCTTCAGCCCTCTGCCTCCCCAGCTCTAACAGGTTCCTGCTGGTGAGTTAACTCTCAATTTCATCTCACCAAGAAAGAGCTGCTGCACACGCTGTTTACTTGAATTTCCTCTCTATTTTGAAAGTCTGCCATTCACCCGGATGTCTCTCTTTTCTGCCTGCACTCCCTCCCCACTCCTATATGCTGCAAAGTTTACATCCCGTGGCAAATTTGACAATTTGTTTTTCTGTTTTCTTCTACTTTTCTTCTACCACTGTGTTAATACTAGAAGGGGACCTTGATGGGCTGCTACCATGCTCCATCAGCAAAGCAGAGGTGTATATGCTCTAACAGATCATCTCTCTCCCATTCTGTAACCCCAAGGGCCTGGACATTTCCCCGGCTCACACTGTGTCTTCAGAGTAACTCACCCGCTGGTCTCTCCTGATGTCCTGAATTCCCATCTGTTCAGCATGGTGTGCTAGCCCCAATTCCCTTGGACTGCTCCTCCCCTTCCCTTTTGATGTTGAGACAGCTGTTCCTTGTACCCTGTCACACCAGTTCTCCCTCAGTTTTACCTGCTTTATTTTCTTCTTCCCTTGCTCTCTTCTCTTAAGCACACAGCTGCACACGCGTTTCCAGCTCTCCTGGCCTCAGCTGACAATAAATACAGGGTCTCTCAAGCTGCAGTTCTGCTCCTCACTAGAAAAAGCTCCCTCCTATTGGGCTGCACGCCAAAGGGACCTTGCATTCCCTGTTGCATTCCCTGTTAGTTTGGAGGTGTTTTTTTAAGATGGGGCAATTAAGAAAAAGCCTTCACAGACTGTGTTGTCAAGCTATTGGAAAATGAAATTTCTGGCTCCTGTGACACATCCCAAGCGGAGAAGCAGCCAGCTAGCATCTCTCCCAATCCCCCAAACTGCTGCCCTTCAGAAGGTGCTCTGTGTGTGTATGTGCTTGAGTGAGAGACATCTGCATTCCTTTTCTGTTCACCCAGCCACAGAGCACAAATCTACTTTGACACTTTTAGAAAAATGAAAAGATGGAATCTCGCAGGAGCCTGCCTGTGCCGGGGGGGCGGGGGGGGAGAGGAGGGGAGCACGCACAGCAGGAGGGAAGTTGACTTTTCTTTATACATATAGGGTTTTTTCCATGCAGAGTTTAAATTATGCCTGATAAAAGGAGTTTCGTGGATGTTTCAGTTCTTTCAAACCCTCCTGGCTTCCTCCCAATTAAATGAGGTTTGTCAAAGCCACAGGGCTCTGCTGCTGCCAGAGAGGCGGACAAGCACTTCCCGCAGTGACATCTCCAATCCCCAAGGGAGAAGATGAAAGTGTCAGTGCAGAGAGAGAGAGAGAGGGAGAGAGAGAGAGTGGAAAAAAACAGGTACAGAGACAGTGTGAGAGAAAGGGAGAGAGTGAGGAGAAATAGAAGGAATGAGAAAACAGATTGGCATAATGTGTCAATCTCTCCAATGCGTTGCCAGCGAGGGGACAGATTCATTTCACCTGGGTTTAGGCACCATCCCATATTTATCATCCCCCATACTGCAGCAAGAAGCACCTCGTGGACAGGAAACTGCATGGCGTTATCATAGCAACCAATGTGTTGAGAACAGAATCAAAGTGCATAGGGCTGAAACAAGTACAGTACAATCATGCAAGACCATATTCATGAGTGACTCATTAAGCCTGTAAAATTTAGGCTATTCTGAATGATTTCCCATGAAGCCATTCCTATTGCCATAATTGTTTAAGACATTTGCTCTCTTTTGTCACTTTGGCATAACACTATTTTGGAATTTAACTGTATCATTTTAAAATTCTTGTTGCTATGATAACAGTGCAGATTTTCAATATATTCTGTTCCCACTTTGTTCTGGAGGGTGCTGGCTATTAGTTGCCATCCTCTGAAGGGGAAAGTTAAAGCAGAAGGGGAAAGAAGATGAAAGGTGAAAGAAGAGGGGGTTAATCCCAAGGTGTGTGAGAGAGTAAGAAGGAAACAACATTTGAAAAAATTAAAGGTTCTCGTAAGAAATAATTCTCTGTTTCTATGAAATAATTGTATCTGTAACTGTCCTTTTTATGAGTTGTTATGACAAGCTGGAAGCTAGAGGATGTTTTGAAAGGTCAGTTCCAGGGAAAAAATAATTGGAGAAATCACTGTTTCGAAGTTAAGTACCCCTCCAAATAGCATGTTTCTGATTACTAGAGGGAATGTTAGTGGTTAGATGCTGGCTGCTGCCCCTGGGAAGGGGGAGAGGGAGCACAGGGCTCTTTGCTTCCTGGAGGCCAGCTGCTAGAGAGTGGAACAGGTTGCTGTTGCTACGCTCATCTGAGCACAAAGTGCTGGAAGAGTAGCCCATGCTCTAAGGGAGGAAGAGGGTTCTCTGTACTCTGAGTGGGGCTGGCCCACAGATGGGCCTCTCCTACAGCTGCTCACTCCTGTGCCTCTAGGAAAGGATTACTGAGGCCTGGGTTCAAATCTCACTCATCATCTTGGTGGTCTTAATTCTACATGTGCCACCAGCACCTCTGGATATAAAAAAAAGAGAGAGGTGCAGGGGTTTCCTCAGCTTCCCTTCAGTGTGGTTAGTAGCCTAAGGGGTGGCAGTGATGACCTTTTGTAAAACTGGAGCACTCACTGTCCTTTTTCTGGCCGGAGCAAATCCTGAGACAATTATCTTTGTGCAGTGCAGCCCTGCACTGCAGCAGCTCTGATAAAACTTCAGTCTAACCATTTGCACCTGCTAAAGCAGAATGTTTTCTGTCCAATTAAATCCCTCCTGGAAGAAAGATGAGATCCTTGAATCAAGAAAGCATGAGATGTGCTCTCAACTCAGTGTCAGCCATGAAGTGCAAAGGGCCTTCTGAGGAGGTATCTCACTCTGTTGTCAGACAGGTCAGACACAGCAAAAATTGCAGCTTATTACTCTTAGTTAGCGATTTGGTTTATTTTTCCTCTCTCTTGCCCTCAGATGCCTTAGCGCAGGCTTGCAAGCAGGGAAGGTAAGCAGTGGGATTTGAGGTTATCAACAGTGCACTCCCAAGAAAACACACTGCAAGAAGAGGTCTGGCCAAACCACACGGGGAGGCCTGAGCTGGCAGCCCAGATCCTTTCTCCACTGGACCAATGTCCAGTCTCAGTAGAGACGTTTCTCTCGGTGTAGGAGATGTTCAACCCTGGCCGTACCCTCGGCACAGCAGTTGGTAAATTCCAGTATGTGCTCCGTGAGGAGGACTGCGTGTTGCATGGATGGGATCCTGGCTTTGACTAGGAGGTACTTGCTCTTTTGGGGTACAATTGGCCTCTAATTGTTACCTCTCCCAGCAACACAAAACCAGCGCACCAGGTGATGAAGACACTGTACCTTTTCTCCTGAAACAGCCCACTGTTCAGCCTTTCAGTGACATGGAGGAAGAAGGAGGCTTGATGTTGACATTTTAATGTCTGTTGCATCTAAACTAAGACAAAGCAAGTATGCAAGTGTGGACAATGAGGAGGTTAAGGCTGCAGGCCATTGCCTACCAAAAATCCCATTACTGTTGGGATTAGCCAGCACTGGTAAATGTTATTTCAGGAGATATATAAAGAAGAGCTGGCTTTCATGACCCCTTGTTTGGGTTGGCTGCTTTCCCCAGGTTCTCCTACATAGCTAAAAGGTTTATACAGTCACTTGATTTTTTTTACCACTTTGCTTTGTGACCTCCGTACATAGCAAATAGATATCTTTCACTGCAAGTCAGATACAGACACCTAGAAAGTTCCTACCAGGTGTATGAATCTGCTTGATAATGTGTCCTAACACAGGAATAAACCAAAGCTGGTAATGAGCAGGAAATCAGTTGCCCCTCCTAAGCCAGAAGCATTCTTTTCTGTGAGGTGATGAAACAAATCTTCACTTAACTCAGGAAAACCACCCCTCACTTCACCTGGTGTGATCTCTACAGTGGTGGAAGATCTGCTTGCCTTCATATTGACAGGACATTAAAGTTTTGTATTCTGTCATTTAGCCACCACCCTAGGAAAGCTGTTGCAACACCACAGCAGATGCTTGCCAAGCGCACGGGACTCTGGACGCGCTGCCCTGTTCAAGCTCTTCCCCGCCTGCTGTCCTGGGGCAGGCATTGCGCTGGGCGCTGTTTAGGAGCACGGGGCAAAGGGGAAGATGGGAAAAGAAGGAAAATTTCCTTTGCTCACTCCCCAGCTCCTGCTCTTGCAAAAGCAACTGGCGCAAAGTTTGGCCCACATGACTTGTGGAAACAAAGTCCTACAGACATGGATCAAATGCTCTGATTCCCATTGATCTCAGGCCAGAGAATCTCTATAAAGGTCTTATTGTTCAGGGAGACAAACCGCTCTTGGGGGGAGTGCTGTTAATACCGTTTGTGGAGGCAGACACTATTGCATCAGAGGTTAGCAGATGTTTTTCTGTATTTTGTCTAATTGCAAGTTATAGCTGAGGTTTCTTTAACTTCCAATTTCCCTTTAACACTCTTAAATGCAAATCTGAAAAGATTTAGTTGTCTTGTTTATTGTGAAAGACATCCAGACTGGAAGTCTCATATACTTGTTTCCCATCCTCAGGTGCACTTCTGATTTCACCCAGTTATCAGCAGAAAAGAGTAAACGGGGAGGTAGTGATCAGGTTTCTAAGGCACAAAAGTTAAAGCTAAGTTTGAGATTGTGACAGCAAGCAACCATGAGCATAGGAACTCAATTAGCCTGAAAGACAACTATCTCATTATCTTTCCTAAAATGATATAAATACAGAAGAATATAAAAATTTAAAATAAACTCTCTATTGACTGTCTAGATGACTGAATTTCACTGCTCAATTTCTTTAAACACCCACTTTAGTATTTATTTATTCTAAGCGTGAAGCAGCTACGATAATTAGACTGTCAGATTTGGTAAGTTAATGAGGAGTCACTGGAGTGGAAGGTTTTGCATTTGTGAGATTGCTGAAGGAGAGAAGCTCTGTGCTTTCGCTCTATCTCTTTTTTCTTTTTCATTTTTTCCCTCTGCTGGGTGGGAAGGAGAGAGCTTGGCAGTGCACAGATCCATTTGAATCCTTTTGATTAGCGGGTTGCATTCCTACCACTGTTCTACCAAATAGTATTTTGCTGGTTGCTCCAAGAAAAAGAAAAATAAAAAAGAAACGAAACTGCAGGTGAGATTTCTAGAGAAGAGTGTCTAGATTAAAGAAATAATTTTCCAAAAATCAGAGGGAATGCAGCTGTGAGAAATAGGATCCTAAATTAGTTTATATTGTGGCTAATGTCACAGGAGAGCATTAAGAAAATAGCACAGTGAAGGAAAAGGACCCTTTTGCAGCTTTCTCTTCAACCTGATTTTTCCACAGGACAATCAGTGCTCACAGTTCCAGGGGTGAGACTGCAACCTGAAATTTGTGATCTGTTTACTTCTTACCGAAAAGGCCATGTTCTCAGGAGGCTCGAGCAAGTTTTGGTAGAAATCATGGATGATTGAATCGTTCTGGGGTAAGCATGTAGTTGCCATTGTCAAAGCTGCTGCCATCACCCTTAGCACATCATGGATTGAAGGTGGGAAAATAGATCTGATACTCAGGGCTGGATGATCACATTCCAGGCAGAGAACAAAGTGGGAAATCTCACATTCAGAGAGAAGAGATCAGCAAGCCAATGGCCCCCAATGAACAATGTTCAGTGGTATCATGGGAGGTTTGGATTTGTTTTGTCATATTGCCAAGGCTCAGACCAATGCCCTTTCCTCCGATGCCTTCCCAGTCCAAGTATTGCTTCATTTCCCCATTGCTTAAACTGACCAAATTGCTTTGTTCTCCTTTGTCCTTGACTACTGAGTTCACATTTCATAGCTTACTTGTTTTGATTTCACACACACTGGAACCTGAGTAGAGCACGGAAAAATCTCCTTATTTTGTAATATCCTTGGTTTTAATTAATCACTATTTTAATGTCATGCTTCAAAATGATGCTGCAGCATTACTATTTTTCATGGTTTTGTTACAGAAGACCAAAAGCTCACTTAAAATCACTGTTCTTGAAAAAAATTACCAGAAAATATCCTTTTATTATATCCTGTCTCTTTGTTTACTTTGTGCATTTGTTAGCAGCATGTGTCCTGTCAGTGTCACTGCTGCGTCTGCTTGCAGGGCACAGACTGGAAACCGATTTTGAGGCCAAATTCGTTTGACTGTCTGATTGTCTGCCAAGCTAAGAGGCAACCTTAGGATAGCAGGACACACCTCAGCTACCCATCTGTGCTTTCAAATGCATGTAGATGGCATGTACCTGCTACAGGATCAGGTCCCAGCACTCCATGCCTGGTCTCACAGCTTCTCTGCCCCTTCTGCCCTCATCACATAGACAACAGCAGGCCAAGAGGCCAGCCTGCAATCCTTTTAAGAAAGAGCTGACATTGCCAGTGCTGTGACCAGATTGGGTTTTGGAAGCAGCCGGAATGCCTTCCCTGCTCACCTGCTCAGCTGAGTGCAGACAGGACGGCTGTTCCCTCCCTGTGATCAGAGAGGAACTAATCCTGCCAGAAAAGCTGGCTGTCAGTTCCACTAAGGCTTCTGGGACAACTCACTTGAGGAGGGCACTCATGCATCAGTGTTCAGTGAACTTGGATTTGGCCCATTTTAAATCATTTAGAGAGCATTTCACAAATGCGTCATTTAAAACAGTGAAATCTAGCAATTAGTAGGAGAAACTCTTAAACTTTTTTGTATATTAACCTGGCCTCAAAATGACTGTGTCTTTTTTTTAGCTGCTTGCAAAGCATACTAAACAAGCTTAAATGTCAACTCAAGTTTTCTTCTGCAGTTCATTGCAGAAAAACATTTGATATGTAATGGTGTTCATATTATTAATTCTCTTTTTTAAAAAGTCATCTGGATTCAGACATGCAAGCAAGGTTATAAATGAAACAGTAATTTTTTTGTCATTTTAATAGGCTACCAGTGGAAAGCAGGGGGTTCTGTATGCTTTTTCAAATCTAATGAGAGGTAGATAGGCATCTAAAGCACAACAGCCTCATGCTGGCACATGAGAGAATGGAATTTCCTGGGAACATAATGAAACTGGCCAGCCTTCCTTCATTTGCCAAACCTGAGTTCAGTTATAAAAATAGACAAAACCAAAAAACTAGACATACCAGGCTCCATCTTGAATCCATGGGCCCTGAGCAACACGGCAAAGGACAAAACATCATCACGGACTCCTCCTTGTTCTCCCTCTGGTTTCAGGAAAAGATGAGATACTGTCAGTTGTCTATCCCAGGGTGATATATATACTCTATGCCAATACTCCACCCATTTTTTTTATCCTATTCCACCCACCACTTTCCCTCTACCTGCTGAGGAGGAACATATGGGTCATTGGAATCTGCTACTGTTCTCATTCTGCCTCTCAAAATAAATATTCAGATAACTAATGCTGTCCCTCCTACATCTATGTGATCCTCTTCCACTAAGGGTAGTTTAATCTACAGGAAGAGAAGAATCTGTTTTAAACCAACTTTTAACAAGCAGAGTGACTGAAGGCACTATTCTGCAGAATATTTGTAATTGGGATTTATTTTTCTTTCTGATTCAGGACTTAGGCCATGTATATTTACCCTAATAGAATTCTTCTGCAGTAGAGGCAGATTGTACCCTCCCTTATACCAAGAGCCTTTGAAATAATTCCTTATGTTGACAAAATGAAGAAAAATCTTTGAGATTATAAAACAAGGACACAGTTTGAGGGGTGGGGTGTGACTTTTAAGAGTCACCTCTCAGTAAAAGAGAATGAAATTGTGCAGATGTCCTGCCTTTTGTTTTTCAGTTAGCAATGTCAGAAGGATTGACTTGGCAACGAAGATGTAACAGCACAGTCTGGACACTGGACTTGCAGAATATCCTCAGCCATGTGTCACTTAATAGAGAGCTCCCTGGACCAGAAGATCGATGTACAAACAGCACAGATGGGGACTGACAATTGAAAGAATGTAGAGGCTCATCCAAGGCTTACAGAGACCTGTCATTCCTGGGGTATGCCTACAATCTCCTTCAACAAAAGAGCTCCTGAGGGAAGGAGAGGATTAGTCAAAAGTTGAGTGAAGTCTCTGGGGAAGATGGTTTCTTGGATAGAGTTGTCAACAAAAGGAATTGTTTAAGACTATTTGTGATAATTTCCTAGAGGGAGCTTCTGCCATTACTAACAGGATTACCAGCATACTGGTTCCACACCAGCAGAGCATTAGACATGTGCATTGCAGACTGGTTGCTTAGAGCTGAATTCAAGGGTCTTATACAGCGTCCCAAATGTGTGCAGGTGTTGATGAGCAGAGGGGAGATGGCAGAGAATTAAGATGCAGCCAAACGCAGTCCATTTTTGGTCCAGCTGTTGCAGAGAGTCCTGGCTCATTAATGAGTTTCCATAGTGTTTTAATCTCCTTGATCTCAAGGCTGCTGACAGACTAAGAGAAGGAAAGCTAATCTGAGGTGAGTGCTGATGGGGATACATGGGGAAATCAAAGACCTCTTGCCCAACTGCAGTTATCGTGAAATTTCTCATAGAATTCTTCCTGGAAGAATTGGGAAAGCAAGTAATTTACTGTGTTCAATACTAGTCTGCTTGGTTTCAGTTATCTTGGATATTTTTTCTTAGCTCTAGGACATAGAAACCAGTAGCCTTGGTGTAACCCTACAGCACATCTGGGAAGAAAAGACAAAGATAAATCACTGAGGTGCAGACATACAAACTTTGTTGAATATTTTTATTTATCTGAGTAGTGTCACTGGCATGACTGGGAGAACTTCTCTGAGCAAGAATTAAGCAGAGCATTCAGGAACTGGAACAAAACCAGTCAAGGAACTATGGGTGTCAGCCATAGAAACAGCTGAAAGGTGGTCTCTAAGTGTAAGAGAGCTGCATCTCCAGCCCCACTCCAGTCCATCGTTTACCAAACACACGCTGCAGATCTGGGCAGGAAGCAGCACAACTGTTTATGTTCCCCTGTGCCCTTGCTACAGACATAATTTCAGGAATGCATAGATTAGCTACATTAAAGGGGACATAGACTATCTGCAGGCACTACTCAGTTAAGAGGTCAAAATTTTCCTTATGTTATATTCCTTAAAATTCTCTGCCTTGATGAAAAGGCAAGCTGTGTCCCAAAAGTCTTTCTACCTCTAGATTGCATGGACTTGGATCTCCCAAACATTGCCACTCTCAGTCACCTGACCTCCCTTTGCAGTACTGAACAGAGCAGCTGTACACGATGCCCAAGTTGGGATAGGGGTTGTTTTGCATTCCTTTTGCATTCTTGGAGGGGTCTGGACTAAGAGCAGTGAAGAAGCAGCATCTCCAGCGCCTGCAGTGGCGGAACGTCTGCTCCTAATTGAGAGCAACTGAATGCTCAAGATACATCAAATGAAAGGATTTGTTATGCATGGGCAGTGAGGGATCTAAGGATGAGAACGGAGTCACTTTTCCTCATGGTCTATCCAGAGCATCAATTGTAAATATATTCTGCCCTGGAACAGTGGGATAGAATGGCTTTCCTCTTTTACATAGCTGCTACCCCATAATGGCCATGTCATTGCTAAATTTAGCCATATGTTAAATTGCCAAAGAGTCAAATGATTCATTTTAATACTGTATCTAGAGGGGCAGAAAGCCAGGAAGACCCTGGGTGTGCTGCAACCCAGCAGTCTTATGTTCATTAGCTCAACATTGTAGCTCAAATGCCTAAAATATGTCAGATCAGAGAGAAACTGACTCCGAACCACTCCTCTCCTCAACTAAGGGGAATGCTATTTACATCAGGAGTACTGATCACAGTAGATTTTCCATCCCCTGGCCTGCACAATCTCAGGGGCAACGGCTTTTGGGGAAAATGGATGTAGTGTTGTAATGAGTCAGAGAGAGTAGGTAACAAGAAACATATCTGAATTCATGTATCAAGTTAGTGCCACCCAAAAATGCATTATGCTTCCCCTCCCCACTTCAAGCTTTACAGTCTTTCTCTTTTTCTCTCTGGCACCCTTGTAAGCCCTTGAAGAGCTGATTAGTTCACTAAACAGATGGAAGACTATGAACTCTTTTGCTGAGTTAGTTATCATTGTTTGAGCGAGCTGAATCAGATTATGCAGGGAGAAAAGTACCAGATTTCATTCACGGATGAGTGTGGAGTAGGAAAGGAGGAGGTGGAAAAATCCATAATCTTCATATTCTCTTATCTACAGCCTGCTTACATCTAGTTCCTGTGGGGTGATCATCCCCTGTCACATTTGAATGTCTGATGCTGTTTTGAGATAATGACTGAATGGGTTCTGGCAAGTAAGTGCTCAGTACTGTTGTCATTTATGTGGGCCCATCTCAAATCCAAATGTTTGCGGTTGAACACCTCACAAAAAGTCACAGATGTGTGCAGAGAGGCGCAGGACTGACCTTTCCTTTTTTTTTCTAGAAAATACTTTCTTTTGGCAAGGGCAGGATGCTTTGGTAAAACAGGTGAGAGTTTATAAAGTGCAGGTAAATGGATGTCATTGTGATTAAGGGTCATCAAACTGTTTCTTCTCACCACCTAATAAAAAACCAAAACCAAATCTGAGGTTTTTAAGAAATCCTTTAACATCCTCCTTTATGTAAAGAGAATTTAACATCATACTTAAATATTTGCTTTAAAAACATCTGGAAGTAAATGAAATAACTTATTTCCCAGGCCAAGATTCTGTTTTGTTTCAGCCTGGAGCAAGTTTGTTGGCCAAATTATATTTATGCCCAAGAAAAAATCCAAGGGCTTTAAAACTAGCAAACCCCTGTCTGTAACGGTGCAAGTGGGCAAGGCTCTTTAAAGTGTGTGCGGGGGAGGGAAATGCCAGGAAAATCCCCCTCACAAGCCAGAACTGCATTTGGGGAGCCCAGATGAAAGCTCTGATGCCGGTCATGTGACAGGTGTCACTTCAGTAATGATATTGGGGCAGAGATAAAAGTCCTCGCCGGCTGGTCATGTGACATCGCTTCATTACTGGCACAGCAGGTGGTCGGAGAGACTCAATGCCTTTATTTTTTATTATTTTTTAATTTTTTTTTTATTCTGTGATAATGAGAAAATGTTTAAACTTCCATCCCTGTGTTTAAACACTTCTTCATGCTGACAGCAGCAGGAGATCCCTTGATCAGCTGTCAGATGGGAAAGTGCAATTTTTCTGGAAAGTAAACAGCGTGTTTGCCAGTTGGAAATCATTTTCTGTTTGTTGGGACTGCTAGTCGTGGTGTGATGGAGCCATGTCACAGCATCTGACAACTCGGGAGTGGGGAATAGAAAACAGGCTGAGAAATAGGGTTTAGACTCTGCCTCTGATAACAGCAGCTTGAGATTTTTGACACTTCGTTATTGTTATTGTGTGGAAAAAAACACAACTTACGGGTTGCTATGAAACTTTTAAAGCAGCAGCTCCGTGCCGGTGTGAATGTGTGGGACCTCCTAAAAGATGCTCCTGCATTTTAACAGAAACTTCCCTGGTAAAAACTCAAAAAGGACACAAAGGAACTGACTAGGTGTGGAGATGTGTGGGGGTGACGGTGGTCAGATCTCCTGCCTGGCTTGCAAGAAACAAAACAAAACAAAACAAAAGTCTTATTAGAAAACTTTACATGGTTCTGATGTCACGAAGGCTTGGGCAACTCACTGGGAATTTCAGGTATGAAAAGGAAGGCAAATGTGGTCACAGGGTCATGCAAAAGAGCACAACCCCACCCTGAGCCTAGCTGAAATCAGAGGTGTTATGGTCTCCTTCGGAAGTACCCTGGAACCCAACTAAGTTAACTTTAAATGCTAATCACATTTTTTTAAAATTTTCCTGTTAGGCAAATACCTTCTCAATGTCAATTCCTGTTGCGAAAAAGGAGATACAGATATTATACACATAATTTTAATTAAATTAGGGTTTGAATGTGCATATGCAGAGCCGTTCACAACATTTTTCGTAGGCAGACACAGACAACATCTTATATGCAGAATCAACAAATCAACCTGATTTCAACACTGGCTGAGTTAATTACTCAGAGCACAGCCCGAATCACGTAAAAAATATTCGCAGCAATTATGTTACATGAAACCCTCAGTATCCTCCCACCAAACGCTTTCCTCTGCTGGCTGCACTGCAGCATTCCGCCTCTTCCTAAAGATCCCAAATAAAAGCTTCCTGTCTGTTCCGCCGGCCGGCAGCTCACCCGCCCCCCAAAGCCCGGGAGCCGGCGCTGGCTGCGGCTCGGCTGGGGCTGGGGGCGGCTGCCCGGCTGCAATCAGGGGCTGGGCCCGACCGGCAGCAAAAACCATCCCAAGCGAAAAGATCAGATCAGAATCTGGTCCGTTGTTAGCAGTCATTAAAAAAACATTGCACTTTTAATAGGAGCTTATTCAATTAGCAGACTAACAGGCTCCATCAGATAAACTGGGGATTTCCCTGGGAATCTGAGTCACATACGCTGAAGCTGCTCTGCACTGTATGGTTAACCCTCTCCATGCAGAACCAGCACGAAGAGGCCAAGTCCCAGGAAAGGGCTTATTTTTGGGTTTTTGAGGGAGAAGAAGGAGCCCTCCACTGCGCCTCGAAGCCCCAGGAGGTGCCAGTGCCGAGTGAGTCACACGCTGGAAGGACCCGGGAGGATCACGGCACCAAACTCACTGCTGCAGACAGGAGACTCGCCTGATCTCCGATAAACATGCTGACATTTGGCAGCCTGACAGCTTCACAGTCCCATAAGAAGCTTCCTAATTAGAGCCTGGGTGAGAAATAATCCACAACTTGAAGTTTGTCTCTAGCTTCCTTGCTGTACTTTTTTTCTCCTCCCTTTTTGTGCCTTTTTTCCCTTTTCAATGTTTTCTCTCACACATTCTCAATACATCCCCTCCCCGCAGGCGGAAGCTGTTTAAAACACCAAGCAGGATAAAGGGTCACTTTTGCCTGTCCTCTCAGCTCAGAACAGCTCCCAGCAAAAGCACCCCTCTTACATTCCAGCATTGCCCTTGAAGGAGACAGAGAGATAAGGCAGGGGAAAGGACAGTACATGGTGAAGTTTATAATGAGGCAAAGTAAAACCGGTCTGGAAGGAAACCAAGCCAGTCCCATTCACTCCCAGTCAAACAAGTAGGGCAAAACCAGTGCTCCTGGCAGCAGGAAAATAGGGACTCCGGGGCTCTGGGTCTGGATCCAACCCTGAACTTTGCTTTCCTCTTCAGCAAGTGCCCCAAACAGCAAGTCATGGCATCCTGAGCCTTTCACCTGGAACCAGGATCTGAATTTAGTATTGCCTTAAAAATGTACAGTACCACAATGCTGCTGTATCATAGTAAGACATTCAACCAGCTGATCATACAATGAAATATATTTTTTAGCGATATGTACTGGTATGCAGCCTTTTAAAGATAAATCTTATTCTATTCGTTTACCCCATCACATGTATGTTCTCTGAATAGTTCCAGAATAGTTCTTCAAATGCAATAACCTATGGAATTGAGATTATATCAACAGGGGCTAAGACAAGTAAGATTCTTTTGCCATTTTATCTCCTAGAGGATTATTTGCTGATAGTGGGATTGACTGTTCTCTATTTAATATTCCAAAGTCTTTTCCGGTTTTAGTGAGACAATGGAGCAAGGCTCTTAAAACACAAGTCATCGTATACACCGCAACAGCTTGGATACAGAAACAAACATCAGAATTCACATTTTATTAGAGGGTTATTCTCCCACAATGTCCTCCTCAGTGAATTCCATAATCCCTGGATAGCCACCAGAAACAGGCAGAAACTTGGGATTCTCCATTCTTGGCCATAGGTTACATCAGACAACTCTGTATTTTACCAGTCAGCAGGATTCCAGATGATGACATGGGAAAAATACCTACAGGTAGCTGACCATTAGCAAACAGACTCCATTCAAAATGTGCAGTTGAAGCTATTTCCAGGACAAACATATTTAATGCTGAGATACATTGGAAGATCTCCATCTAACATGGCTAGAGTTCAAAATGCCTCTTACCCAGAGGACTGTGTGTCCTTGGGGAGCACCTTTCCTTGAAGTTTCACTTTGGGGGCTTGATTATGATTGCTGATGCCCAAGTGCTTCATGTGTTGCAGATGCCTATGTATGGTGCAGCTGTGAGAAAAGAGCTGTGGTCCTACACCTTTGTACTGGGGAGAACAACCCTGCACAAAAGACAAAAAAGGACCATATCATCATCCTCTTGTGTAACATCTGTACTGCTACAATGCTGAGGCTGAGAAAATTGTTTATCAGAATGGTATTTCCAACAAACAGATGTTTGTGAAGGAAGCGGAGATACATCCTGAAGATTTAATATTAATAAATTCTCTGAATGGATTGTGGCTGTGTGTTTTCTACCATCCCTCCCTATAAACTGAAGCATGGATTAGTACACACTATTTATAGATCCCAGCCCACCCAGTTGCTTGGCACACCCCTGAAGCTGTGGGAGATGTAGCTGCATTCATAACCAAACGTCATCTCCGGGGTCTACATAGCATCATGGCAAAATTCTGCCTTTCGGCGTGGTAGAAACCAGGGAAAACATTAGATGTTGTACTGGACCTAAAATATGTGGTTCCATTCCTGCCCTGGTATTTTTTGCATGACAAATGAGTATAGACACAGAGAAGGAAGAGAGCATAGAAAAGAGGAACGCTCTCTGGGAGGTCTGAGTGGAGAGGATATGAGGCAGAGCTGTTCCTGAGTGACTTGTTCCTTGGACACCTGTATTTCCTTGTGGCTGCAAAGTGCGCACAGGGGTCAAAAGAACAGCATTATACACACACATGCATGTTTGAGATGAGTATTTTTAAACTTCAGGAGAATCAGTTTCCAAGAGCAGGTGTAGTAGCACAGGAGCAAAGAAAAACTGTGATTCTTTCCAATTAAACCTCATATTTCCTGGGTTTAGAATTTCAGTCCTTTAAATCTATTTTAGACTAAGAAATAGAAGTTCTTAGAAATAAAAGTTGGCAGCCTGGAGGAATTGATTTTTTTATTATTTTATTTTAAGATATTAACTCAAGTTGATAGATTTAGAGCGTTTTTTAAGTTTGTTGGTTTCAGATGTTTAAAAAGAAATTTAAAATAAACAAACAAATTCTAGTAGAAAATTTGGCAAGGGCTGAATCCTTTGGGCAAAATTTTCCCAGGAGAAACATAGATCTCTGATAAGCAACAGAGGAGATGGTGTATTTCACAGCTGCAATGCAGATCTGAGGCCTCTCCAGAGACTCGCTAAATAGGGATTTCTTTAGTTTAAATGCCAGATCACTTTGGTCCCAGTGAAACTCCAGAGGGGCATTATCTAGGAAAATGGGGCATATTGAATCCACTTTATCATTAATGCAAAGAATATTGCAGTCTCAATATTTGTGAAAACCAAAACCATGTGTTACGGAAGGTCCTTGGTATCTTGAGTGGGTTAAGCTCTACTCTCCAGCCTTGGCTGGGCAGCTGGGCCACAGTCTGTGAGTTTGCAATGTCTCATGACAGGGATCTGTAATGAAGCAAGCATGAGCCAGACTGTCGGCCTGACTGGGCACTTCCCTGAAGAATGCGCTGGAAAACTTACTTCAGTGACTAAGGCTGGAAGTGCCACAGGTGCCAGAGCAGAATCAAAGCCCTTAGCAATGCAGTCTCACTTGGGCTCCACTCTTCCCATCAATAATGGAGGTTGTGTTTTCTTTGCAGAATTTTCTCTGCTAATTAAATCTGGACCATTTCACATTTTGACTGGATTTAAAACAAAAAGGCTAAACAAATTATGTCTCTGAGCAGAGCTCTTGGGTTTATCACCATGTGACAGTACTGCAAAGGTTAACTATCCTCATGATGAAGTCTGGGAACAATTCTTATGAGCTAAACATGATGCTGCTGCACAGCTCACTGAGCTGCAGAACCTGCATGCTGCAGTTGGTGAAAAGCTCCAAGGTAAACCACACCACGCTTCAATAGGTAAATGCTGAAAGCTTCTCCCTTGATTAGATGTCTGTTTTATACAAAGCCCTCTCAGAGCCATTCAGCTGGACACAGACCTGGAAGATTTAATGATGTTGAAAGAAGAAGTTCTGCAACAGACCCGGGAGCAGGGATGCTGACTATCCATTGCAGATCCTGTGCAAAAAGAGACGAAAGACAATTGGAGACAGCTGGGACCCCCAAGCTTGAGACTCCTGGAAGCAGAATGAGGCTGTCTTTGGGGCTGAGCGGGGAGGCAAACTGAGAATGTATTTGAAGGTGGTTGACAGAAACCCAGGAAAGCAGCTGCCCCGCTGGCAGAGGAGGAACCTTTATCGCTGGAACGTGACCAATGAAGGCAGACAGGTTGATAGCCACCACCACGTCTTCAGGGAGCTGCCTGTGTGCCCCCAGGCTGCATCACAGTCTCTGCCAGGGCAGGCTTGCTCGACCCAACCTGAGGAGATGGCAGGCCTGGAGGGAAGCAGTCTGTGAGCAGTGAGGTTGGAGCCTTCACATCGCCAGTGCCTGAGGTGGCTGCACAGAGGATGAACCTGAAGGGGCTGCCCTGGGACCCTGGCCTGGGGGGAAACAGCTCCTGAATTTGACCCCATCCTTTTCTACCCTTTCATAGCAGGCACTGCTATGCCAAGTTCTCTTCAGTTTGCACAAGTGAGGGAGAACAGAGTCTCATCTCACACATTTCCACCCACCTGTGGCTCCAGATAAAGTTTTGGAGGGAAGCAGAGAAGAGAAACCTCTCTGGTCATGAGTGTTACTGGGCAATCCTCACTTCTGCAAGGGGTGCAGAACTTCTGCAAAGATGCACATCTTTCAGAAGGAAAAGCCATATCATCCTCTTCAGCTGAACATTCTACTTTCTTCAGACAAATCATCCAGCTGACACTGAAAGGCAGCCTTGGGCAGCTTTTTGAACCCACCCAGCATGATCACCACATTTACCAGGCCTCCAAAGCGCTTTCAACGTCTGAAGATATCTTCCATTGCTAGTATGATTACAGCTCTAATGAGATTAGGAGCAAGCTGTTTCCTCTAAACAATGGTGCTATCTCATTCTAACCCGTTTAGATTATCATCTGCTCTTCTAGATATTAATATTTTCATATTAATGTAGATCCTTTTATCCCTGTAGCTTAGCACTGGGTTCTCATTTATTAAATAGCTGGCTCCCTCTGGACTAGAGGAGCAGGATGCTGCGTTGTGATGAGCTTAACAACTCCCTGCTCCCTATTAGTAAATCACAGACTAGTGCTTCAAATTTGCAGAGAGAATTGGGTTGACTTTCCCCACAGACCTGGAAGCATCTTAGTCCTGTTGTGCAAAACTGCCTACTAACAATCTTTCTTAAATGAGCCAAGTGCTCTAATATGGGTTCAGCCCACTCGACTGAACTTTTAAGAGCAATTTGGGGAGTAAGGGCAAGAGCAGAGTTAACAGATTTCACTGCTTTTCCCATCAAATGGTGCCAGGGCACTTTTTTGGAGGCACCAGCAATATAACATCCAGCAGAATTTGTGCATTTATTNTTTTTTTTTTTTTTAATATCTCCAAGTTTGAAGCAAAGGTTGAAAGTAAGGGCAGCCTATTTGCATTGTGAATAAAGTTATCTGCCTCCTCCTCCCCTATCCCTGCATCCCCGACTGGAATATGCAGAAATAAATACCTTCTAATGATCCCTGGGGGGCTGAAGCTTTGATATGGATCTTGCCCGGGGTATAGTGGTTGGGAGAAGTTCTGCCAGACTGAAACCCACATGGTGTGGGGGTGTAGGCAGTTTTCCTCTGAGTGGGAAAGAGGGGAAATTGGATTATCTTGCTAGCAGTTGGTGTTTTTCTCTCTGCAAGAACTTACAGATGAGAGGCCCCAGCTGGGAAGTTAAATTCAGCCCTCTGCAGACAGCAGTGTGTGTTTTCCTCATCTAAATAAAAGAGATCATCCCATCCAAGTTCTGGAAAGATTTTTTTTTCCCGCTTTGGCTGTGTGCAAGCAGGTGGGTAGAGAAGCAAAATTGCAGGATTTGAATTTCAGTTTGGTGCTGCTGAAAATGTTGAGTATGTGTGGCCATGTGTTTGTAAACACAGATTACTCTTTGGATGTGACATCTGGCTTTCAAGGAGCTCCCACAGTAGGTAGAATCACAGGAGTACACACTTCAGTTCCCTCAGACAAATCTATTGTAGGACACTATTTTGCAGTTTACAGCACGCTGAATAAGCTCAAAAAACCCAAATGCAGCTGAAGCCCCTTGATAGAGAAAACCTGTTTAAATGGGCTGCTTTCTGGGAACAAATTGTTGAATAAAAAGAACACCCTGGCAATGGGAAAGTTTTCTGCGTTGCCAAGAGGTTCCATAAAAAGGCTATTTTCTAGCGTTAACCCATTCCCTGTAGGAGCCAGAGCACACCGCAGAGGATCACATGCTGCCTGGGGAGCGGCAGCAGAGATGAAATACAGCGGCCAGAGAGGGCTCACAGCCCTGCGCTCCCTCCCGGTGGTGCTGTGGGGACTCCAGCTACCGTGCCAGACCAAGCGGCTTTTCCCCTGAGGTGTAGACACAACACCTTCCTGACAGAGGGAGATGCCAGGAATGTTGAGCAAGCTCCCAGGCACACAGGATGCGCCAGGGAAGCAGCAAAGGGAAATACCAGGTTTTTTTCCCTCACAGAGAAGGACAGAGAAGAAAGGATTCTGCAAGAGAGCTATTACAGACAGAAAGGAACCGAGACATAAAGTGCTGCTGTTGTTTTTCAGTATCAGGATGCCACACAGTAAGTTTTCTAAGGCTTCAGCATCCTTATGCATCAACTGCAAAAACCCAGTAGCAGCATTTTGGGATGATTTACACTGATTATTCGAGAATTCCTGAAGGGTTTTTGAGAGAGGCATTTATTCCCCTTGCTCCTGTGCAAACTGTAGGTCAGCCCTGACCCAGCGCTCCTGTGTGAAGTGCTCTCCACAAACGAGAGCACTCTGGGCAGGCTGTGGTTGTGTTTTTGGAATCAGGGCTACTTACATCTTTTTAAGCAATCCTGCTCCCCTTCCACTCCTCGCTGATTCCTTGCCCATACCCTGCACCACCAGCTATGCTAGCATGCTGTCAGTGTAGCACATGGTGAATGAGACCAGAGAACTCATCCAGATAAAAAACAACTCTAGGAAAAAAAATGTTTATTTTTCAGCTGGATTGGTTCCTGTCCTAGGTCACTGCACAGCAGGGAGACTCAGGGATGAGAGCAAGTGCTGAGGACGGGATCTGTAAACTGTCAGTCAGTAAAGATCCCCACAATCACCCCCACTTTCTATCCCTACTTCATTTTATGTAGGGCCTTTTTTTTCACCCCAAGTTTAGTTTTCTAACAGTTGCAGAGATGTGATTCGATCTACAACAAGAGCTTGAGAGCCTTCTTATCCCATATAATAACCTTGCAGTGTCAGGCTACATCTCACTGTGTGGCTTGCTGCAAGGATCCCCAGGATCCCAAAAACTTAAAAAAATTTTGGGGGGATTTGGACTATATGGCCTTTAAAGGTCCCTTCCAACCCAAACTGTCCTGTGGCTCTACCTCCTGCAAATAGGCTCATCCATTTCTGTGCCACCATTCAGCAGCACTGTGTATAAATCCAGTCATAAGAACAATACAGCTCTCTTATTAGCATGCTGTACAATCCATACGTAGCTCTTTCCTTTTAAGCTTGGTTTCTGGTCACAGGGATGCAGCAACTCTGCTCCCAGCTCTGGGATTAGTGACTTTTGGGCAGTGAGTGTAAAGGTCTGCCCCTTTCTCTGCTGCAGGCAGAAAAATACCAATCAAATCTCATGAGGCACCCTCTCACCAGGCTGTGTGAGACTTGTCTGTCTTGTATTGCAAGTGGGCTACTTTTAGCACCAACTGCTTCAGTACCAAAAGGTGTCATGGAATTTTAATGGCCACAGATGGCCACAGCTTCTGTTTTATGTCTTATCTGAGCCCCCCACCCTCAAAGCACCACCACAGCAGCACCATGCTCCTCTTGGGACAGGCTTAGGAGAGAGTGGACTCAGGTGGCTGAGAACTGCCAGTTCAACACCTCTGCTGCCTGCAGCTCAGCCTGGGTTTTCCTTTCCTAATACAGAACCTATTGGCTGTATGCAAACACGATGGAGCCGGGCAACAGAACTGTAGGTGAATATTAAATAAAATAGTTTTGATCCATCTCCTCGAAAACATTCCAAATCCACGTCCTCAGGGCCTTTGAGGCACATATATGCTGGAACACCTTATTTTTGTACTGGATGATTAGATTCCCACATTTTTCCACAGGCAAAGGAAGCATGCCCAGATACAGTTCATAGCAACTGTGCAAATTCATTTCGAGTCGTGGCCAGATGTTGGCAAGAGGAGACAGAAGAAAAGCTCATGCTATTTTCTCATTTAAGTATATAGGAAAATGGATCCTCCTATCCAGCTGTGAGCTTTTCCAGAATACATCCCAGAGTGCAGCTGATGGATGTGCCTCCCACAGCCCATAGGGTTTGATGCTGTTCCAGACATGCTTCATGGGGAGTATTCCATTCAAAATAATTATCAACTTGAATAGAGTAAGTACCAATCTATGCAAAACCCACTTTGTCTGCTGCCTGGGAAGAGATTACAAAGCACATTTGGCTATTGTGTGCATGCTTGTAAATTTTAAAGTTCTGGGTGAGATCTCTGTATCTGGAGAGCATCAGAGGATCTTGGGAGCACTAAGGAAATGTGGAACCCAAATCTTTCCACTTCTTCCTCCCAAAGGAATCCCAGACTGCATTCAGTAAAAGTCACCACAGCTTCAGTAACTCCTAATAAATCTTACCCTAGCTTTAGATTTGGAGAGCCCACACAGGAAAAACCTGCTCCCAAACTCTCATCTCCCGTCTTGGTTATATTAATTTCTCCGTGCTGTCCTTCCCTGACATCCATAACGCTCCACCTCCAGCCCAGACAGGTCAGTGTCGAGCAGGTCTGACTCACACAGCTTTGCCACCGCCTTGCTCCCAGTCCCTCCACTGTGGCACCCTTTTACCCTTGCACACCACAGCAGGGCCTTCAGGCTCCTCACCAACCCTGCTCTCTTCTGCTCTCCCAAGAGATCTTCTGTCCCACTGCCAGTGAGATGCAACTATCCACTTTGTTCCTCCACTGCTAGTTGCTGATTTTCCTCATTGGCCTTGGCCTTCCAGCCACTGTGTTCTCGTTTCCAGCTGCAACTCCTTCCCTCAGCACAGGCCTGCCTTGGAAAGTCTGCACAACACAACCTCAGTTACACCCTTCCTGGATACCAGTATCCTTTGCAGTGACCATAACAATCCGCCTAAATTAGTCCCAGGCTTCTGTACTTCACTTTGCCAGAGGTTTTCCTTAAAAGAACCGGAACATTGGCTTTTGAGGTGCATCTCAGTTTTAAAGACCTTGGAGGCAAATGAGACAACAACCTCTGTGTAGTTTAAGCCCACAACAGACTTCTTGAAGACACAGTAGGCTGGAAAAGTCCCCACTGTGCTCTGAACACGCTGCCAGCTGAGGTGCAGGTACAGATTCCCCACATGTGGTTGAGGTCTGCAGTCTGGGCCACAAAGTTTCGACTGTGACTTAGGCTGTGGTTTGATTATAAAATATATCTGACTCTGTGGTTCCCAGTACTGATCAAAAACGCCACAGCCATAGGACATGAAACATGGATCTAGTACTCCACCAAGTTAAACACATTTAGAAAATTTAGACAAGTCAGTTTTTTCATGGCAAGGTGTTAGAGTAGACCGGTTCCTACACCACACTACTGTCCTGCCAAATCAGCTATAAACTGTCTACCACAAGTAGCTCAAAGCTGACATAACAGCATAAAGTTGCATAAATTCTGTGTTGTGTGCTTAGACTAGTTTGACAGAAATGCACTTGTGTGTATGGGATTGACCCAGGTTAACTGGGGACTTCTGGGTGATTTGTCAGAGCCCAGATCCACTGTGCTGATAAAACTTCACCCTTTAGAGCATTGTGGGGTTGTTTCTTGCAGGACAAGGCATGATTTTCAGTGTTTGCAGCTGCATAGTTAATCCTGCTGCAAAAGCTGATGCAAAGAGGTTTGTGTGGGCTGTAGGCAATTTTGAGACTACAATAAGGATACTGGAGATGGCAGCTGTTAACACTGAGAAACTTCTTTCTGAGATGAAAACTCTTTGCAGTCAGACTGGCTGCTCTGAAGCACATCAGATACTGTGAGTGAAACTGTGCTCTGTCTGCAACAAGAATATTGGTAACCAGTCACAGGCAAAGGTGAGAGTAAATAAACCCTGTGCCAGGAAACAAGCACAAGCAGCAGAAGGGGATGTGTTTTAAGCATGGGAAGGTGAGTGGGAGGAGGCACCCGAAGCCAGGGATGTTGGGGTGGAATGGGATAGCCGGAGGAAATGGGGCGGCCGGGCAGAATGGGCACTCAGCTAAGATGGGATACCCAGGAATATGGGGCTCCAGGGCAGGACTGAGCACTCAGGAGGTGTGGGGCTGCCCAGAGGGGACGGGTTCCCCTTCTCCATTCCCCTGCAGCCTGGGAGAGGGCTGCAGAGCTGCAGAGACAGCACTTATCTGGAGGGAAAGGAAGGGGTTAACTGGATTCGGATACCCCCCCTCTCTGTTGAACTCATTGATTCATTTTCTCTGTTCCTATTTCTTTCTCTCACTTTCTTCTTCTCTCTCTTGCAGACTGATTAAAAACTCTTTGAGTTTGAAGGTTTTTGTGTCAAAACAGCTCAGATGCCAGCTGGGTGCCAAGCAGTGAATATTCATGGTATTTAAATGTGACGGTGCGGTGGGGGCTAAAGGACGGGCTAGTTAGCTCTTTTTAGATGGAGATTAGCTGCCTCTTTGCTCCTAATCACCACTGTTGTTGAAATATTACAGCTTCTGTTACAACTGCTAATGTCCTAAATGAAGAACAGGCTCCTCTGAATAACATCAAACATAAAATGGTCACTTCCAATTTTAGCCTGTTTCTCTCCTCTTTGCTAATGTGTGTTTTCATTTCTGTCGGAGGACCTGTCTTGGTACCATACGGTTCAGCTTCAAACCCTGCAGGAGAGGAGCTAGCCCGGCCCGAGGGAGCTGCTAAAAACCAAAGGAGCGTTCATGTCTCAGGAGAGGTCAGTAGCTGTCCAGAGGCTGTTATTTAGCTCATGAGGATGGTGGCTGCTTGGAATCGGGAATGGGTACCCAACTGCAGGTCAGTCCTACATGGAGAGGCATTCAGAATCTGTTACTCCAGGTGAAGCCCCTGTTCCCTGCACAGGATGGAGAAAAGTTATTTTCCTGCACCCAACAAGAGTCCAGGGAAATGTGAGCAGAGGCCAGCTACTGGAGTGGCGTGCAGAGGGCACAGTGCTGTATTGCTCTTGGGGCTGGTGTTTGCCAGGGTCAGAATGAAACCCACAGCTCTAGGTTCCACCAGGAACACTGTAAATGGTGAGGTAAGCCAACAGGCTCCTATTTGAGCTTTACTCAGATGAAACCCCCACTAAAGTCAGAGGCTGGATAAAATCTGTGACAGGGTGGTGTGAGTTGATCCTTTCATGGCAATATCTGGAGGGAAGCCTGATGGAAAATACTTTGCAGCAAAACCTGCCCAGATGTCCAGTGCGTGTTTGGCCATTTGGAACCTCTCTGCATTCATCCCCAAGAACTGCCTGCCGTTATCCAAGAGCATGCCTGGCAGTGTGACGAAGAGGAGGGAAAACCCATGTGTGGTCCTTAGGCTCTGGCAAGAAATAGCAGAGCAGAACACCAGGCTATTGATTTCATGTTTGCTTTAAAAACAACCTAAGTGCATTCCTGGAGCAAGGCTGGTCTGGAAGCCTAAATAAAATAATATTCTTCAGCCTTGAAAACTGACACTAGACTTCAATGGGTGCTTTAAAGTCCTGCCCCCAGACTAAGACCTGCACATTTCCTAAGCTCTTGTCTACACACAAAAATGGTGCTACTTTAACTAGATCAGTGTAGCTAAAGAAACACACCTCTCCTCTCTTCCATCCCTTTCTCTTCCATGCATGAAAAACTGTTAAAAAGCATCTTTATTTCACAAAACCTTTCTTATTAGAGGGAAGTATCTTTTTACTAATACAAGACTTATTAGTGTGGGCACATCTGAGTAGGACTGCAGATAGCATTACTGTTTCAGTAGGAAAAAAATCACATCCATAAACAGCATGCTCAGCCTGTCTCAGAAGGGATGCACAGAGCAAGCCTATGGCAAAAGGCAAGCAGAATAGGTCTGATGCATCTTCCTGAGGACAGGGTTTATGTTCTGCACTCCACAAAGTGCAAATGATCCCATCTGAGATAGTCAGGGACTTCTCAGACTCTAACGAGGCGAGGCTGTACAGTATCTGGATAAAATGTGTGCACAGTATTTATAATGTACAGGCAACAGCACAGAACTCACACCTTCCACAGCATAAGCAGATCAACAGAAACTGCATGTTAGCCAAGCTCTCTAGAAAACAAACAAGTCTCCTAACAACCAAACAGAGGCCACAATGCATTCACAGACATAAAAAATAGATTTGCGCGCTGGTCTGTCAGAAATGCTGATTTCCATAGATGGTATCAGAAATATGGGGATCTGACCTTTTGAAATTCTTTCCTCAAAGGAAAATTGCATTGGCTACCACTGGGCCCCTGAAGAAAAAGGAAAAAAACCATATAGGATATAATATATTCCCTTCTAGGGACTATGAAATTCAACAAATTGCATTTGATATTCAAGATACTTTTGAGCAAAGCAGTTGTACAGGAAAACCAATAGGATTTTCCCTTGGTACCTTTGTGAAGGCAGACTGGTAATGATATTGAGAATCATCATCATCAAACTTCTAACTTCTCTCCTGATGCTCTCAAGATTTTTCTTCATCAACCCTATTCCCGCTCCAGCTGAACAACTTCCCAAATTTCTAAACACTGTATTTCAAGCTTCACCAGCTCTGATATCCTCAGTAATATCAAAGCTTCAGGTGCCTTATTCAATGAAGTTAGGATGACCTGAACAGCATTAGATTTTCCCTTCAACGGTGGTTGTTTCATACTTTATAAGTAAATCAGATGGTATTTAGTACATGCTCCAACTGAAGACAGATGGATGTGGCTCCCAACAGGCAGCAGTTTGAAAACATGGTACCAAATACATCAGTAGTCCCAGTCTGTTCTTTGCATATCGGAGTGCCTCCTGCCTTCCTCAGATAATTTTCTTCAAAAGTGCTCAGCCCTGACGAATTCTGAGCTCCAAAGTGTTGGAAAGGGAACTATCCACAAGGCAGCCATAACTGAGGCTGTGAAATGGCATAGCAGTACAGTCAGAAATGCAAAAATCCCCCAAATGCACTAATGATGGTGAAAATAAATGCGCTAGCACTGTTTGTCAGGAAAAATGAAGGTATTGTCAACCTGGAAAAGTTCTTCTGGAGCAGCTCCTCCTTGCTGCAGGGCTGGAAGCCCCATGCTCAGAAGCTGGGCAGCACAGAGCTGTCAGTGTCCAAGGCTCCCTGTTCCCAAGAGGAGCTGGTTAGCCAAACTGCAGTGGGACATGAAAATGGGGGAGCGGTTCCCTAAGTCAGAAGCAGACTTGTCAGACATCCAGGTTGAATTTGTCACGTTCCAGTGCTCCCACTTGTTAGTCAGGAACCTTAAACAAAGTGAGAACCTACACGGTCAGGGCATGCACTATCAAATTCCTAACAACTTTCCTTCCTGACGCCAGTGATCATGGACAAAAAACCATCTAACTGATCCGCTGCTGATCCGCAGCAGCCCCACAGGAATAAAGGAAACAGCAGTAGGAACTATTTCTCTTGGCTGCAAGTGTCTGAAGGCATCCTCTCTCCTTCATAATTCTGTTCTCTTAATTGAGGGTTGCCTATGTTGTTAACGAGTATTGATTTCTCAGCTACTGATTGTGAGCAAAACAAACTGAACATGCGTACACAAACATATCCACATCTTTCTTTCACTACAGCCATGTAATCTCCTCTCTCCCCACTTTCTAGTTTACCCAAACCACACAGTTGCCTTCTTTACAAGTCTCATCTTCCCTGTCTTCACTCCATCTGTCCTTCAAGACTTCAACTGCTGACCCCATGCCCTGTTCAGTGCCTTCCCCTTCCTGCTCCCTGGCTCCCTTTGTGTCCTTTCAGCAATTCTGTCTTTATCATGCTGATCTCCCCTCCTCAGCACAGTGCTACAAAGCCTTCCCCAGCTCCTCCAGGGGCGCCACTCTTTAAAGCAATCCCTTCTCATCACCAGGATCTCTCTTTATCACATACCCTCAAAGAGTGTTTGTTTCACCTGCTTGAATTGATGCATGCAGACCAATGTTCAAATCTGATTTATGAAAAGATTAATAATGAGGATTTTTTTTTTTTATAATGTGAATAGCTGTACATTACGAGAGACCTTCACAATTATGAAGTTGTCTCAGGTCCTCACTGTCTCCTGGTGGTCCAGATAGCGCAGCTAACAGAGCCTTTCCTGTCCTGTTTGGCTGGGAGATAGATGTCTTTTCCTTCTGCTCTGAAGCTGGCTTCAGACTGGGCACTTGCCCTGCACGCTCTAAGCCCTCCAGGCTGTTGGCTGAAGCAAAACCCAGTTTAACTGGGAGAACTCCCTGAGCTCATGGTGCTCCTGCACCGAGCAAGCTGCACATGGGCTCTGAGGAATACCTCAAGATTCATCTCATTAAGTCCTCTCTCTGAGACCATCTCCTTTCTTTTCCAACTTCCAGAAGTAAAAAACCCACTTGGCTGACTGTTAACAACTGCTGAACTACTTTAACATCGGAATGGTGCAAGTTAAAGCAAGGGCTCAGGGCCCATGGCACAGGAAAGATTCCCATGAAAAAAGCTGGAGGTAATCAATCTCCTCCTAAGTGAAAGCTGACTGAGAATAGGTGGTAAAAATACAAGCACCTCTCTCCTTTACCCACAGCTCAAAACATCCAGTTGCCTGCATTCCTGCTAATCTTGGCATCATACCTTCTCCAAGTGCATCTCCAATGTCTCTGATTCCAAGAATGTTGTTCCAAAGTGACCTACTGTTCATGCACTCATTTTCAGAAGTATTTTCATGAGGAATCAGAGAATAGAGGCTACACGAATGAATATTTCCAATCATTCACGCCTCACCATATTTTAATTTTCTTGACTTAATCACTCCTTTTGGCTGTCTGGCACATGTCTTAGCGCAACACGGACTGGGGAAGGCCAAGGTGAATCCTACCTCACAGCTTACCTGAGAGGCTGAAAGGACTTTTCTGTGTCAGAGCACATAAGATCAGCATTTCTGTCTAGTCCATTGACCAGAACAAACAAGGGTATGCCTCACACCCAAAAGCCCACTTGGGGATCAGTGGCAGAAGGCACAACAGTGACAGAGGTGACAGACCTCTGTGGTAGCTGCTTGTTTGCTGACTCTGCTGGTGTCTGTCTGCTCTTCCCTTTGCATGGACCCTCAAGCCTGGCCCTTCCCACGAGTTCAATGTCCAGCTCCACCTTCATCTTCCAGTCCCAGTTTTCATTTTCCTCTTGCTCTTACTTTCTCTCTGTCAATCAGGAGACTGTTTGGTTACTTTATAAACTTATTCTTTCATTTTTTTAGCAGAGCTTATATCCTGTTATGGATTTGTTTAATAAAATTACCTGCATTTGCAGGAGGGCCTTGCAGTTAACTTCTCAAGGCACTGCCTCACTAGAGATCTGTCAAGCAGCATCAAGCAAAGGCAAGAAACTGAATACAGGGTCTGGATTCTTTTCACAAAACCAAGGGCTGGCTTTTCTCCAGGGAATGCGATGTCTCTGCATGTCCCCTCTGCCATTCGGACCTACAGTCTGGCTCTGCAGGGAGGAGCTCTGAGTGAAGAAGCCCTGCTAGCAGAGGGTTACTAATGGCACAGTCCCTTAAAGCAGACCCAGCTTCAGGATCTAAACCCTGGACAGGATTAATTACCAGCAAGCAGCTTGTTAGAAGCTGTGTTGGCACACAGATAAGGGGAACTGTAATGGAATCTGCCAATTAACCAGCCGATGGTGCTGAACTAAATGTGACCCCATCGTTAATTGTGGTTGTTTCTCAGCAGTTTTCTCATCACATTGGGTGCTCAGGAGAGGGGAGAGAAAGAGGGCTTATCCAGGTGCTTCATTTATTTCTACTCACAAACAGGAATCATGGGATATAAACTTCATGACAATTACATGGCAGAGCTTTAAATCTTATTACATCTACTCTTCCTGAAAGAGAGGGGAGATGAAAGTCTAGGAAAAGCAGAAAAGAAGGACTCCTCACACTTTTCAGCAGAGTAAACAGCTGTCCAATATAGTGAAGCCTTCTTAAAGTAGTTTACCTGAAGGTAAATTTTCTGTGTGAGTGGTGTGTGAGAGGAATTCCTCTCTCCCTATCTTCTACATGGCCTGTGGCCCATCTGCACCGTGCAGAACAGAGCCAGTGCTCTCAAAGAAAGCTGACATGAAAAGCTCAGGATGGCCTCGAGCTACAGCTGTGGATCTGGCTCCAGACTTCCCCTCAGTTCAGAGGTGTTTGAATCTCAGCCCCTTGCAGAGCTTTTGAGCCAGATGGAAGATCCAGGAATGAGTTTCTTTAAAAGTTCAAGAGGGTTCAAGAGGTTTTGCTTTAAATCCATCTCTAGGGATGACCTAAAGCAGTCAGTGATGCAGAACAAAGGTCTATCTTCTTGTGGCTGCTTCCCTAAAGGAAATGCCTGGACAATTCTTTGTTAGGAATTAATCTCACATGCTCCTGAACAGCTAACTCTTCCCTGGAGTAGGACTGTATTGAAAGTTTGTCAGTCACAAGAACTACTACATTAATTGCAAAGTGTGGCTTTGCTTCCTGGAGGAAATGGAGTCTGCACTGCTCTAGCCACAGCTAGACCCCTAACACAGCCTCTGCCATATCTGCCTTGGACTTAAAGTCCATCTTCTTCTGCAGAAGAAGACTTCTGGCGGTAACCAATGTGGCACCTTAGGGCAAAACATCGGAGAGGAACAGGATGGAAATTCCTGCAATTTCTTGCAATATAGAGCAAAGAAACTCCTTGAGCTGGAGGTTACACCTGCATCCCAATTTAGCATCCCTATTTAAACTACTTTTCCAAGCCCTTTGAACTAATTTATAAACATGTCACTGACTTGTGTCCTGTGGTAACCAGTTCCAGGTTTGGCCATGCATTGATAAAAAATCTGTTCTTTTCTCTTTCCTTTAAAGCTTTTCATGATAACTTTGTTCCTTGTCCCCTTTCTCCCATGCTGAAATAAATAGTGAATGATCATCCCTTTTCACATCTCTGTGCATATCATGACTTGACTGATCTCCAGCGTAGCCCCCTCAGCTGTCACTTCTTCAACCTGAAGACCTTGGTCACTGTCCCTTCGTAAGGGAGTTATTTCATATCTGTTACCGCAATGTTTGTCCCTCCTGATCTGCAGCTCTTCAATATTTTACCCTGTGGCTGCTCCCAGCTCTGTCCCTGCCTCTCACTCCCAGCCAAAGCCCCCTGTCACCCCGCAGGACTCCTGCCAGCGCTGCCACACTTTTTCTCATTTCACTACATCCTCTCTCGGCGAGCAACTGCAGGCAGCATTCAAGACACATATGTACCATGGATTTATACAGCAGTATAATGATGTTTTCTGTTTTGCTGCCAGTTCCTTTCCTGGCTGTTCACTCCTCCCACCTCCAGTTTGACTGATGCTGCACAGTTTTCCTCCCCAGGATGGCTCCGAATCTCCCTTCTGGGTGGTAATAGCTAATACCTATTCATCCACTTATCATTGTTTTTCCTGCATTATTTCTACATACATCAACATGGAATTTCATCTGCCATCCTATCACCCACTCACTCTGTATCCTGCAGCTCTTTGTTCATTACAGCTTATTACAGCAATCTCATGGAAAAACAAGCTCATTAGGGTCGAGAAACTCACGCCTTATTCCACTGACTGAGGGGCTGCCTGTGTTGGAGGTGGTGCTGACTGCTTGAATTTCTTCCCAGCTATTAACAGAGGGCCCAGTGTGCACTCCCATCCCCTACCCAGAGGGGTAGGACTGATTGAGGCTCCTTCGTCAGCCAAAAGGGCAAAGGATCACATGCACAACACACCATTATTTCCCTACTGCTGGCAACTTTCTCCCTACAGACTGCTAATGGCGGTCACCTACCCACATTCCCCTCCAATGCTACCCTTTCCCAGCACCACAGCTTCTCAAGAGAGGGAGAGAGATCAGCTGAAGCAAGTTCTTTCCCAGCACAGCCCAAACCTGCACATTCAGGATCCATATGGAGCAAGGAGAAGGGAGGTGCTCTGGGCAAGGCTATCAATATTTATCATGACAGAGAGGTAAACAACAGCAGGAAAACCCAAACCCTTACTGCAGCAGCTACTTGGACCCATTAAAATGGAAGAGATCAGGGCCAAGGATGTTTTCTCCAGCTGTGTATACCATGCAAAAGCATTTCCTCTCCTTTTTCCCAGAGACTTGTCTGTGGGGTAACCTGGGGAGAAGTGACCTCATATTACTGTCAGTTATGTTTTATAGTATTATGCCAGTATTTCTGGTTATAGCCTGTTATAACCACATAAACTATTCCCCTGCCTTGTGGAACTCACACCTGGCAAGCACATGAACATATATAGTATCATTTTTTCAGGCTCCTTGTTATCTATGTCGCCTTTTTTTGTCATTTTCCAATCAGCCTCTCCAGTCCTACAGTATTGCATTTCAGTGCCTCTCCCTGTATCCTCATGGATTTATCTAAACCTTTCTACTGTGATACAGCCCAGGACTGAAAGCAGTATATTTTGTTTGGGATGTCATCAGGCATTGAGAGGAACCAGTGCCTCCCTCAGCTGTGGTAATGCCTTTCCATACATAGATAAGAATCTCATTAGCTCCTTTTTTTTCCCTACCATAACACACTGTAGACTCACATGATTCAATTTGCCGTCTACTATCACACTCACACTTCTTCTAGCAAAGCAGCTTTTCAAGCCCCTCTTCCCCTAAATCACTCTGGGCCAGCTGACCTAAATGGTGAATTGCACCAGTTAAAGATTTGGCCTTTGTTTGGCATAAGTCTTTTTGAGGCTAACCAACCTTCTTCATTCCAGGTCAAACCTCACTCCACTTCTTGCTCCAATTGCTAATCTTTGCAGTTTCTGGAGCATTTTTAATTCTCTACTCTGATATCACTTGTGCATTTCCACCCACAGAGCCCACAAGATGACTGAGTACCAAGCACTCTAGAGCCTTTGTCTCCTAGAATATTGCATTTCATTTCCACCTGTTTATACACTGTACATGGTGTACTGCCACCCAGCAGTCCGGTATGAGAATTGCTTTCCAGAATGACTGGAAATGTGTGGTTCAAACAAAGCTGTACCTGACTTTCCACTTCTGGTTTCAGTGGTGGCCACAACAGAGTGGAGGCAGATCCCACGAGTGTCACAGCAAGGTGTGTAAGAGCTGCTCCACAGCCCACGTCCACGTTCCTCACAAGCTTTCCAGGTTTCAGGTTTCATCCAGACCTACACAACCTACAAAGCCCTTCTAGAACTAGCTCAGCAGTGCAAACGTCTTTTTGCAAGATGCCCAAAAAAATTGCACAAGAGTTGTGGGGATTTAGACCCAGATAACAAGATGATCTCAGCCTACATCTCCTTACCAGCAGTGGGAGGCTTCAGGGAAGTGGGAAACTTGTCTCATTGTGTTGTTGACTGGTTCTTTGTTGCCATGAAACCCTGAGATTAGTCGATTAGAGCATAGTGCTAATAACATCATGATCAGTGTTGGATCCCCACATGGGCCATTCACTTGCAAGTTGGACTTGATGATCCTTGTGGGTCCCTTCCAGAATATTCTGTGATTCTGTGAAAGGATGGGATGTTATAAAGGTCTTCTACTTGCTCTTTGGAGGACTGGCATTCACAGCTGAAGGGAAGAGATTGGTAGTGCCTCCTAGCTCCTAGCTCTAATAATCAGATGGAGAGCTGGCTGCAGTGTGAAAGAATAATCGGGGATGACAGAGGGGACGAGTATCTAATCACCTTCTTATCATGCTTGCCCTGAGAAACAAAGAGAATCCTTCCCAGCCTATCCAGTAGCCAAAGATGGGTTGTCCCCTCTATATCAAAGAAACACCCCATCCTGTTCGCACAAGCTCCAAAATTTGTGTTCATATTGCAAAACAGCTGCTGCAGATGTAATAAAGCAGATTGGTTCTGGGACAGGCAGAGGAGTTAGAAGAATTAGCAACCTGTGGTGCTGGCAGGGCAGGGCTGAGACAGCTGGCAGGGTGCCTGCAGGCTCCTCCTCATGAAAATGAAGGTTGAATGTACCAATGTACCCGTGGTCATGGCTTGTGTGGCTCTTGGGGAGAATGTCACCTCACCTGGCTTTGCAATGAAGGACCTAAGGCAGGCAAAATTTATTTCTCCAGATCTACTTTGTATTTTCAGAGTGGCTATGTTTAAAAGCAAGTAAAGAACTTGATACACATGGGTTTGAAATGCTAAGCCTGACTCTGCGAACAACTTAATCCAAAATAAGGCAGCACGAGAGGGGAAAAAAGGTGCCTTTACACAGTCATACATTTCCCGATTCAGTTCTTAAGCTGTCAGGAGCTTTCTTGGTCTTTGCCGAGAGTTAGGGCCAGCCGGAATTGATCATTCATTGTCCCGGTAACCTCTCCTAAATTAAGGAGCACCTTTTCAATACTTGCTGGTAACTTCCAGAGCAAGTCAGCTCTATGGGTTTACCAAGGAATTCCAGAGATTCCTGTTTATATTCATGTTTATCATTCAAATCACCTTAAAACAATTAGCACAGATAAGACAGGTAGTGTGGGACAATAGATTTCCTCCACAGATTTCCTTTATCTTCTGCAAAAGATCTTCGAGACTTTCACACCTCAGTCTACCTCTTTAGTCTGCTCTCCATATCCATACAAAGACAGTGCACAGTGTTGCTGCTCTTTACAGCAGCTGCGGGAAGGCCCTGCAATCTGTGCCACCAAGTTGTTTCAGGATCCAGGTGCCCACTTGGACTATGGCTCTACAGGAAAGCAGACCCAGCTGGAGGGAGCCCAGTGTCAGTGCAGTTCAGTTCAGTGTGAAGTACTATATACCAGAAACACCTGGGATGTCACTTGGCAGCTCGAATGTACAGGAAAAAAAAGAAAAAAGAAAAAAAAAAAAAGAGGGAGATTTGTCATTGTAGATTTGATGCTGTGTCAGGTACTCCACTATTTCCCAAACCTCCTCCTCCTTCCCTGCAGCTAACACAGGCCAGTACCATGTGCTGTGCAATTTAACTACCTAGGCAGAAAATCATTTGGGCTCCCTCCTGATGCAGACGATGTCGTGCAGCCTCGGGAGGCATTACCGAAGGTACTGCCATGATCTTAAACTAAGCACCTGCGCGCTGTGCAGCTGTGCTGGGTGGCTCCTTCCTCATGCTCCCTAATGTCCCCAACATGTGTGATTGCTTGGTAGCAATGAAGGGCTTCATCCCCTTCACGATCTGGCTCCTGCCCCCAGGGGCTTAGCAGAACATATTTTAAAAACCCTCCTGGGAGCTCACTCAAGCTCTCTGTTTACACAGCAGATTGGTGGCTTCTCGTTTGAAGTCAGGATTTAAGCTGTTCTTTCTAATTACAGAGAGACTCTGAAACCTGAGAGATCTCTGCTGGTGAGGACTAAGCACAGAGGGAAAAAAAATAAAAACCCACTTGCATAGGCAGAACAATGCTACATCCAAACCCTAGAGTTAGCTATAAACAGAAGGCCCCTGCAGCAAAATAGGACATATGCTGTTATTCGTCCCCTATAGTCTCTTTCCATCATGCTGTTTTCTGCTCATCACCTCTGTTCCTTGCAAGTATCACCAGCACTCAAGGACATTTGTTCCACTTTGTCTACTAACACAGGATGAGGAACAGTAAAATATCTGAATCCCAGTGAACTTCCCTAGACAGATGAATGAAAGCCAGGGTATTTCCATCCTCTTCGAACTGACAGCTGCCATGGGATATAACTACATTAACAGATTATACACTGAAATTCATTTGAACTGGTCAGTCACTAATGTTTCCATTAGGAGAATAAAAGCGAATATATTACCAGCCCATTTCTGAAAGGCAGTTAGTTTTTAAATGACTCTTTTGTAGCTCTTGTGTTCCTAAGAGGCAGAAAGTGATGCCCCAGTGCCCCCATTCCTGCGTGGGTGTTCCTTCACTCATCCTTGCAAGGAGGACCGGATGGAAGGCAAGATTTGGGGCAAGGTGTGACAGCAATGTTCGCTCCCTCCCTCAAATGCCCCTTGTCTCTGAACAGTGCAAGGCTTCAGCCCTTCATCTGGCGGCATCCTGAACCTGCCTGGAATTTCCCGACAGCGCTATCAGCTAGACTGGGATGGGACACTACCTCCCTCAATTCCTTCGCTGTCACTAGCAAGTGTGATGTTTTGGCAGTTACAGAGGAGGCAGGAGGTGGAAGCAAGGTGAGAAAAGACTTTGGGAACTTTCCCAGCATGTCAGAAATAGTCCTCCAGCAGCACAAATCCACAGCTCATTGGTTCCCAGTTCACCTTGGGAGTGTGAGCCAAGTGGGGAATACGTTAAATAGAAAGTAGAAAGTAACACGTTTGAAACAAGCTGAAACACACGGGTCTAACCACGTTCCGAAAGCAAGTCCAGTCCTTTCCTCACCTGAGTCTCCTTAGCAGAAGAGAATTGCTCTCTGTTGCCTGAGGGCAGTGTTTGTCCCCTTGGCTCACTCTGCACTGAAAGACCAGCACTTCAGTAATCAGATTAAGAGCCTCAAACAACAGCTGTGTTTGTTCTCTCTGACTTAAAGGCAAAATAATTATAAATTATTGTTTTCCTGTAAATTAAAAGACTGCTTCCTCTCCTCCTGATTTTCAATTTGTCCCCCGAATAAATACATCACAGCGTTAACTGCTTGGATCATACTGATCTCTGCAGGCTTCATAAGGCTTACAATCTCTTATCTGAAATGATTTAAGGGAAGGGGGCCATAAATCCCATTGAAAGTGAATTCCTTCCAGTGTTATCCACTATTCAGATGGATATAGGCTGAATAATTGGACCTGATTAATTAAAAGCTGCAGGGCACCAGTGGGAGAGACTAATGTGGGTCTTCACTGAACACCCTCCCCCCACATTTCTGCATTATTATAAAACACAACCCCCACCGCTCTGGCTTCATTGGCTCCAGACCAAGTGACACCAGAGTGGGATACCTGTGTCCTGTGCTGTGCATAGCATGTTCCTTTTGCCCTGCAGAAGAACAAGCACGGCAATCCCCACACCACCATGCCAGCACAACACTGTGGCATGGGCTCCTCGACTCAGCCTAAGGGACTCCTTGCACATATAGCAAGTGATAATCTTAAATGCTTCTCCTCCTCGGAGCATCTAACCAGAAATCATTACATTAGTAGCCAAAAAAATTATGATGGGAGCTTACATCCAATGTCCCACCCAGATCACATGGTGGACACAGCTGCAATACCATCTCCCTGCCCACTGGTACGGCCTGAGACACGTCTCTGTTGCAGAGAAAACACCACGTAAGTGTAATGGTATTTATGCGGTTGAACCAAGGTGTGATGGTGAGAATTTGATGCAAATTTTCTCCCTCATATTCCCAGTTTTAATGTCATTTGGGTAACAAAAATATCAGTGAAACAAGACTGTGCCAGAAACACCCTATACAGGCAAGATAAGTATGATTTGATGAGAAGCAAATAAAAATTACCCCAATTCTCACACTCAGGGTCTTATTTACTTCTATAATCACTCCTCCCTCTTTCGCTTTCACCATTGGACCAAATCTCAGCCAAATCTCCCATAGGTGTTTGATGACTTGCCAACAACTGAGCTAAAGCCCTTTAAGAGTTGATATTAGGAGCAGAAATCACCACTGTGAAATCTGAGACAGTTTTCGCACATAGAGTGGGAACAGAAGAGCACAGGCAGAGAGGAGCTTTACCAAATCTGCAGTGTAAGTCATTCTTCTCCGGTTTCTAAGTTAAGATCACTAGCTTTCCAGCCTGAATAGTAAGCGTGGAGGAGCAGAGCAGCAGCGAGACTGCTGTGGTGACGGATTTTTATTTCTTTGTTAATAGGGGATACAGACTCTGAAGGGAAAATAGTGAATAAGGGAGATAAAGCTAGATATGTCTGGTGCTGGGAAAACTGTTCGTACTGAAATTAATAATGTGAATTTTATTTCAGAGGAGAAAAAGGAAAATTACACCCACCCTAACACATACAAACTTCACCAGAGCCACCCTCTCTCTTGCACTGAATCTGCCATGTGGAGGGAGACCCAGGGACTCCCCCTGAGGTGGGGGACCCTGCTATGGAGAGCAATAGCACTGACAGTGCTGATGCTGGGCAGCTTCTCCTGTGTCTCACACCATCGTGCAGTAAGTTCTGCTGGGGTAAAAGGCTTATTTCCTTGCTAGGGCTTCTCTGCACCCTTGTATATATACATGTGTGTGTGTATATAGTCTTAGCTCTTCAAATTCTAGAGAGTTTTATTCTACAATGCCCAGCAGAAGCAGGAGCCAGTTATTCTGATGCACTCAAGCAGACAACAGCACTCAAAATGACTCTCAGCTCTTTGGGTTTCATTGAGGTTTTTAGCTTTTTAAATACCTGTCAGAAAATTATTAGGAAGGGGAAAATCCCCTTTATTAAAGCAAGGCCAGTGTGTCAACACTTCTGTTAGAGCCAGGTATGGACCTGGCTAGCTTGACTTTAGCTCACTGGTTGCTCCTGTGTTTTCTTCATCTGTGTGTATTTCTGGTGTTCAACAAAATAAATCTTCTGCAGTGACACTGCTGAAATCTCCAAAGCTGGTGGTCTTCATGTTTCTGGGAACTAATGACTGAAATCTACATTTTAGTAATGTCGTCTGCAACTCTTTCTTGTTTAAAAGCGCCTAAAATCACCCTCTGTTTCTTTCTGCTGTCACGGAGTGATCAGACACATGCAAAGAGCTCATCAAAATAGAGAATCAAGCTTCTTAATCCATGTTTTATACTGGTTTACAAATTAGGTAGATTAAGAAGTTCATGGTCCTCTACCTCTTGCTGTTTCTCCCCAGGCTATGTTGCAGCTCCCTGCCTCCACAGTTGTGACAGAATAAAATAGTTCATAGGCCATGATGCAAATCGAGCACAGAATGATCTAGGCAAAAAATAACCTTGTTTTTTTAATCCCCTTGTGTTATTTTTTCGCAATGAAGTGTGTACTAGAAGATGAAAGTGTCTTTCTCCTCTGGGATAATACAGTTTCTGTACACAACACTTAGCTTACCACAGTACCAAACTATAAAAAATTCCACAGATTTATTTGAAACTGTCCTTATGTCTAGAGAGTAGGAGGGACAGGTAGGTGATCAGAAAATGCAGCCACACAGCCAGTGAGAGCCTTCTTTGGGGGAGGACTCCAGAGCTAGATTCTCAGTGGCTGACTCCTACATCTGGTTCCACCCAAACCTGCCACAAATTGAACAGTATTCCCTTAAAATTATAAAAATTTGTAAAGCTTCAGCTCCTTGGGACCCCAATGGTGATGGCTGTCATGGTACAAACTCAAACCCAGAGAGTGACTTGCCTGACTCCAGTGCCAGGCAGGTGTCCCAAAATTTTGTGCCGGGTGAGTTCCTATGATCAGGCATGGTCTCACACAGATGGACGTTTCACTAACAGCCCCCTGCCGTGACCAGGGCCAGTTTCCCCCTCCCAGGCACTTCAGAAGGGAGCCATGGGTTGTACGGGCAGGCAGGGCTGCTCTTCCCTAAACAGTCGCCGGCCACGTGTGAGAAAGGGCATGGATTTGAGGTGAGATGAATAAAACCCAATTCCCCACAGTATGAAGGGGGAGGGAGGTGGCTCTATCTAAACACTAAAACAAGGTCTCCTGCAGTTCAGGGAAAGGTGAAGCCACATCAGAGCTGAAGGACAGAGAACTGTTGGTCAGATGCGAACCAAACACAAGCAGAGGAAGAAGGCTCCATTTCCCCTTGAGAAAGCCAAAGGCAAGGCAGTCTTTTGAGAACTGGGCTGGTTTCTAGAAGCATGCAGAACATTAGATCAAGCATTAGAACAAGCTCTCTTTGCCTAGCAATGTTCAGGACACAAAAAATACAGTAAAACGTATTCATTGTATCTGCACTGGTAAAGTATCTGGACTGTACAGAGTGGGCAATGTTTTGACCATCTAAATCCTACATGTCCTAGGAAATAGAGTTCTTTAGCAGAAAATCTGAGGCCACTGACAGGAAAATAAAGAGGAATGCTGTTTTCTGAAAGTGATTATAAAAATTCAAGAGTTTTACAAGCCCTGAATTTTGTCACAGTAAAAGCCAAGAAGCCTTGTAAAATGAAAATGAGTCGCGTAGCTGTGAGCTGTGTGGCACTTGCTGAAATAAGGACTCCAGTTATTTGTGTGGGGGAAGGGAAGACACAGTTACTCTATTTCCCTGCTGTGTTTGCGTAAAAAGTCAAGGTCATGTGATGACTTGATCCTTTCCTATTTAATGACTCCAGATTTTCCTCTTCTCTAACATTGCAACCAGCCTTCTTTCAGGGGCTCTTTCCGGCTCAGGTATTTGCCAATTTGTTCTCCTGAGGTGAGCAGTGAAGAGCTCCTGATCTGCTGGAGGAATACAGAAGCTGTACAGATGTTTTCCCAACCATTACAGGGACTAAAGGGCCGTGCCACCCGGCTTTCTGGCTTGTCAACTTCAACAAGGTCTGTCACTCTCTACTCCCCAAAGATAGAGCGTGGGGAGGGGAATGCATGGACACTGCACTGAGCCTTTTCTTGTGAAGCAAGAGAGAACATGGAACACTAATACAAGGAAGTGGAGGGGGGATGGACAACACTGATATGGAGGGAAATAGAGGGAGATTGGAACAGAGTGTGAAAAGAGCTGGAAAGTGCTAAAAACCTCAGCAAGAAGTTCTGAAGCGCATACCAATCCATTTTACCCCAGAGTGACCCAAAGACAAGGTTGACAGCAGGATACAAACACCTGTGTGTGGACCCAGAAAGGACAGATGAGCCCTTTCTGGCAGGTGTGTGATGCAGATGACAAAGATGATGTGCTGCCATGAAGACAGAGAGGTATCACAGCCATCAGGGCATGTGGTGCTTTCATTCCCAAGCACACCTCTTCAATTTTATTGCAGACCTATACAAACACTTCAAATGTAGCCAGGAAAGCTGCGCCCATTTAGAAAGATCTCTGATTCTCTTCTCTGAAGAATACACACCACTGAGGTCTCAGTAACCGGCCTTTAGCTTGGGACCATTAGGTTCACGTCCTCATAAATGCCAGAGGGGCTTTCCAGCATTGTGCAAGAAACCTAAGCTCTTGAATTACCAAATGGAAAAACATTAATGAGTTCCCATACAACAGCAGAATTGTGATCTTTTTTTGTGAATTTGTGAATTCACATTTTCTTGTGAAACATCTGCAGACATTTGCAGTGCTTTTGCTGTGACCTTGTGCAGGTACAAACAACCTGTGCAGGAAGCAAGAAGTGCCCAAGTATGGAAGCTGTACCACAGCAAAGCCCCTGACTCCAGAACTGACCCTCCAGGGCCCACTGTGACTCGGGCAAGCAGAGAGCTGCTGGGGTACAGGGACGGCACAGGGACCGCGCAGAGGTGCAGGGCCCCAGAGAAAAGGGAGACTTTCAGAGCACACATGAGAGAGAGGCTGAGGGAGGCAAGGCAAACCATGAATTAAGGTAATACATCTTGAAGGCAGTCTCTCAAAACAGTTATCAATAAAGCTACTGAGGATAAATGGAATTTGAGTGTAATCTGCAACACTGAGGCAAGGCCAAGGTAGCATCCTGGTTCTGCATGCCAGGGCTGTGTGGAGACTGACGGGACCAGCTCATGCAGAAGTAACTTTTTTCTAATTCTTCTCTTTTTAGGAGCGAGTTTTTCTTCTCTCTGAAACTGTAGATAAATTCTCATTGGCAACAACAATATCCACAATTAACACTGTAACATATTCAAGTCCCTGGATCTTATTGTGCTAAACATGACTCTGCCTCTTCAGCATGTTAGTGGCTCAGTAGACTTGGCATAAACAATTGGCATTGGTGGGGTGTCACAGTAGGGCATCTTGTTACTGCTCATCAAATATCAGCAGCTTCCGCTGTGTGCCACAGGAACAGGCAGGAAAGTGTCTCATCTCATCCAGTTCTTGTGTGTGATTGTATCAGCATTTTTCTGAGATGCAGTTAGTTGGGTTCTAGTAAAAAACCTGTCACTCCACCTTTGAATAGATGATAGTAACATTTCACCTACCCCCAAAGAAAGAGACACTTGCTAGAGATTAAATCATAAACCCTGTCATCCTCTGTCAGTTTTAAAGTGCATGAAGTAATCAACTCTGCATCTCTGTGGCAGTAAACAGCATGGCAATTAGTGCAGAAAACTCCCTGAAATACTTCTTGTAAATTAAACGCCTGGGACCTTGCCTCAGTCTAAAAAGCATGACAGAAATAGACAAGAAGGACCAAAGGCTTTCCAGAGACTCTTTCCTAACCTCTCCACGCAGTCCTTTTCCTACAGACATGGGAGCGGGAAGAAGAGCACTGAGTCCCGCCATGGAAACCTTTTGCAGTGCTCTGTGCCCCAAGCAGAGGAGAAGCCTCCTGCGAGCTACCAAGGGATCAAGACTGCTTTGATTTTGCTGAGGCAAATGTACCACCTCGCCAGCTCCCACACGTGCTACAAAGGCTGCACTGATTTTCCATGGATCAGATAAATCAACACCACCGAGAGGCTTAGCCCATTGCTTCCCTCTGCCCCTGGTTCTGACAGCCCAGCACAGGCACAGCTCATTTTGTTTCTCCTCACAGTGCTTATGGGATGCTGGATGGTATCTAGATCCTATTTCCTCTGGTTTTCTTTTTACAGTGAGTGATCTTTTATTTTTCTGGCTTTTACTTTTTTTCTTTTATTTAAATCAGCCTGAACCCATGATATGCCTCTTGCTTAACACTGAATGACCACTGGGTGTTTTTCTATGTTGCCTTCACATGAGGTACTGCATTTTGGTGCATGACATCTACCATTATTTCCAAATCTCAATGCATTTGTCACCTGCTGAACATACTCCACATGCTTAATGGCTTCAGAGTGAGACAAGGGAAGTTTCTAAATATGGGTTTAGAAGCCACCTGGAAAGAGTGAGTAGCTATTTTACAAACCAGTTTGAGTGTCTGTAACTCCACAGACTTCCTTCACACTCAAAAACATGCAAAGAAATAAAAAGAATTAGCAGCTGTGAATGCACTTATGAAACAAATTCCAGAAGCTGGAAATGGGTGTGCTGTCTTGAAGCAGAGCATGCACCCTTTGAGGGCTTTATATGTGATTTATAACATTTGTCTTTAACACTGCAACAAATTTCAGCTACTAAAATGTGTAGTTCCTGAGAACCACAAGTCTAGTTGGACAGAAAGAGCAGAAAAGCCTTCCTACATTGTATGTCATGTAAATGAAGCTATTGAGAACTTTGTAGACCAGAAAAATACATCAGCAATATGGGTTGTCCTGCCAATGCCACTTGTCACATGGCATCTTAAACCCTTTGCCTTCAGATACAGTACCTGAGGCCCAGCCCTGGGGTGCTGAGGGAGTTGAGAAAATCAGCAAAGCAAGGCTGGCTCCCAAACCTACCTCTGAGCAGCCCTCAAGAAAGTAAGGATCAATTAGATGGATGGTGAGTGCTGCAGAGATCTGCTGCAGACAGCAAGAGAGAAGGCTACAAAATGTAGTCTCAGTAGTAAAGTGCTCATCAGTTAGAATGGTTTCCCCTCTCTTCTCATCTGCTACTCTACTTTTATTCCTGTTCCTGTTGCCCAGCTCACCCTTTCACAGCTAGCCATAGCCCTTAGGCTACCTGCCAGCAGGCTATTCTCATTCACAAGGAGGTAAAGAGAAGGCACAAAGCCAGCCAGTCAGAGGCATATTAACCAAGCCTCACAGGCAGCAAGTCCCTTTCTGCCCCCCCTGAGTCCATTCAGGACATGGATTCTTGCTATGCAGAGAAAGACCTTGGGTATTTCAAAGCAGAAAAGGCATCTGTGCTTTCTTTTGTCTGGGGATTTAAGCACCAGTTACATGTTTGTCCCAAAAAATTTAGCCAACAAGAGCTTTAGTGAACAAAGAAACACAAGCCAACCTGGACTGGAATGAGGCTGGAAGGAAAGCAGATCGGGTTTCCAAGGCAGTTATGTAGGAAGCCATCATTAGATGCTGCAAAACTGCAAAATGCCCTCAGAGTTTCATGTTGGAGCTGAACTCAATATAATCAATGCCAGCTGTTCCATCAGTTTCAATAAAATGCTTGTCAGGCTCTTTGAAAGCAAACCATAAATCGGCACCAGTTTTCCCTTCCTGAAAGCAGCCGATGCTCTTTTTCCCTCCTAATAACACAGGTTCTCATTTTCTGATGGATGTTGGGCTGATAGCAGTGTCCTGATGGTAACTGGTCTGCTGGAAAACCTAACAAGAGACAAAACTGGAAAACCTGGCTTTCCACACTGATTACTCCCAGTGAGTTGCTGAGGCTCAGGGTTTCCAGGGGCTTACCTGGCGCTCAGCTTTCAAGAAGATTCAGTGAGTGCAATTCACTCTGTCACATTACACTTAAAGCAACATCACCAGCAGTGAAGATGAGAGGGGTGGTATTGGCAAAGTAACCAACCAAATCCGGTTGGTGTTGAGCATCCTTTCCAGGACACTTAGGCTATCCTGTCTTTGTCACACGTCATGGAGCAGTCCTTGTTCTCCCTAAGTAAAGCAGGCTGCCTGGATGGTGCAGAGCTTCCAAGCCCTACACTCTGTTTAGTTTCCCTGCCAAGAGAAATGCCTGGTTGCAGGGTCTTGTTCAAACTGATGTATATCCAATGTGACTTGAGCTGAGAGGCTGGAGCAGAACAGTATGGGTGCACCAAGTCACCCAGGACACAGAGAGGTAAAAGCAACATTTTCTGCTTCAACAGCAGAAGCACAGGAACAGATGCTCAGTCACATTCCAGTTCCCCTGTGGCACACAGAGTTGGAAATGGAGCCAGATCTACGCTCCTAGAGGAGAAATCTTCAAGATTTCTTTAACTAATCTTTAAGAGCAGCAGTGGTTCCAACACGGTGTTTGACAGAGGCAAGATATGCTGTGGGGCTGAGGAGAAAGGATACCTGTGGTAGAAGAAATCACCTGAATCACCTCTGTAATATCCAATCACTCTGGACTTTGCAGAACAGGTTTTTGGGCCTGGATTCGATAAGGAGTGGTTTACAGAGTCATCCTAAGACTGTTAAATGACAGTAGTATTTAGCAAAATGCTACAATAGATGCTCTGCCTGTGAAATCTCTGTTTCCAATTAGGACAAATGTTGAGGTCTTTCCCCAGGGCATTCTCCCTGTTATTCTCGTAATAACTTTTGTGACTGCCTTTTCACAAAGATTCAGGGGTTTGGGCACCTGCTCTATTTACAGATGCCTTAATTCCTATGGCTTTGGAAAATCTTGACCACCATTGCAGTTCATACAGCACTGCTTTAGCCAGGCAGACAGGGCAGTCTAGGTTAAAAAGGCCCCTGAAGAAAACACTCATACCTATTTACATCCATTTTGCACAGGTAAAAAGGCCTTTGAATTTTATGAAAAGGCTATTTCCTCTCAGAAGGCTCTGAGTCTCACAGTTCACAGTGGTTGTTTACCCAACACTGCTCACTGATTTGGTCAGAAGGGTGCATGAAATAGCTGAGCCTTCAAGCCAAGGCAGTCAATAAGGTCAGAGTAGTCACAGGGATTTAATAATATAATTTAAAGCTAGTTTGCTTTTCAAAGCAGTTTTACCACTACTACTCCTAGTTTAGATGCCACTAACTCTTGTTTCTTAATCTCTTAACATAAACAGGCCTTAAAATCCTTTTCCTACAAAGCCCTGTGCTGGTCCTGGGCTCTTTGCTTCCACAGGGTGTATGTCTGTTGCTGAACCTTGTGCCAGGGAAGGAGAACTAAGAAAAGCAGGCTTAGCAGAGTGCCAAGTGTCACAGGCAGAGAAGAAGCTGGTCACTGATAGGGATGAAGCAAGTCAGATGGGAGCTGGCAGGGCCCAGCTGCTGTGCCAGCTGCTGAACAAACCCTCTTCACTTCCCTTTGCTGGGCTGCCTCCCACACGCTGTGCTGACAAGGGCTGCATTGCCACATCCAACACTTCATTCTGTGCTTTGAAAGTCCAGAGTAATTGAGTGACAAAGTCATTCTGCCTTGCATCTCAGCAAAGGGTTTTACTCTAAAGACCCTTTCATCTTCTGACCTTCTCCTCTCTGCCCTTCCTGAAGCCTGGCTAGCCTGAGGCCCAAAAGGGCACATGAAGAGGCAACTGAACCTTTCCAAAAGTACATCCTGTTCTCTCCCAGCCTGAGCTCTTCCAGTGCAGTTGGTACCTGGGAGAAGCATTTGGCTGGGAACCGCCAGCGTACCCAGATTTCCTGAGAAGAACCCACTCCCTCCACAAACACAATGCTGTGCAAGAGCTGTCCTGTTCACTGCATTCCTCATCAAAGCACAAACACTTCTCATGCTCCACGAGCAGGACTGGATTACAACCACTTCAACCAATGCTGTTCCCAAAGATTAAAAATATAGGATCTTACAAAAACACTGCAAATGCATGACCTAACAAGGTCCTACCCTTCCCCGCCTCCAGATTGGACGAAACATTAGATAAGCATCAAACAAAAAGTGGAAATGGGAAGAATAATTGTTTTAGAAAATACAGAATTCACATAATTCAGGCTGCCCATACTGATGAGCGTTACATGAGTCACTTGTACAACTTCTTGGTTGTGATGAGGCAATTTCTTAGAAGCATTAAGAGTAATAAAAGTTAAAAAATAATTAAAAATACAGAACCGTCACGAAAATTAGGGGAATCTAGTATGGCCCTTGGGTATACAGCTCCCTGAATTTAGTAATATTGCCAATCTTGCTAGAACAGTAAACCAATCCCTCTTATACTGCTTTGATTTCACAAACTTTATCATTCACATCACCTCCACAGAACTCTCCCTGCAGTCTTGCCATCTCTTTTGACATACGCTCACATGGAAGGGAGACAAAAAGTGGGAGAATCATGATTCCCAGTGATGGATGCCCAAGTGTTTTTTCCTTACAAGGCATGTGTTTTCCTTCCTAATCTGCCCAAGTATCTTCTCCTTTCTCTCATGATCGTGTATTCTCAGCAGTTCAGCAGAGAGCTGCCCTGTGGTTGAACACATCAAAAGCAGAAACAAGCAGTTTCTGAGATATCTCCCAGTTGGGCTACTACTGATTCACTTTGTGCTGTTTTCCCTCCACAACACACAAATAACCTCAGGAAGTGGGTTGTTTATGGGATTTTTTTTTATGGTTTTATTTAAAGAACTAAAAATGCCCTGTTAAAATTCTCATGCCAATATATGAGATTCCTTTCTGCCTCCCTGAAACCCCCCATGTCTCTTAAACTGGCGCTTTCTTTCTTCACCTTTTCTCTAACCAGCCCAATCCACCCCACAGATCTCTGTTTCCCATGTGTTTTTACCTTTCCAGAGGAGGAGGGGGGATGTGCTGCCTGGGCAGAGCAGAGGAAAGTGGCAGGAGTAAAGGACAAGCCTTCCCGTGCCTGTGAAGAGTTTACAGCTCTTTCACAAGGGAGGAAGAAATGGCTGAGGCCATGTTTCTTCCTATGCTCAATACAGACAGCGAGTGCTCTTTTACTGTCACAACCTGGGTGCCAGAAGGGAAGGCTGCACTAGCCCAGCCTTAGCTGTTAGACATGATTATGACACCAGCATAAACTCCACAAGTAGCTTCATTTCATGGAAGACATTATAGATTTTACCTTTGCAAATCTCTATGAAGAAAAACATGGGATAAATGTAAATATGAATTGAAAGATACCTTTATATTTATGTTTCATGCAGCACTATATTAATTGCCTAATAGATATGTATACATAATACATATTGAATATCATACAATCGTAAGTACTAGAGATAGAGCCAACTAATTTAAAGAAATTACTTTTCTCTTGCAATGAAGCTAATTATTAGCAGGTGAAATGCAAGGGTTCTTTTTACTAGTTTATAACCTTCTGGAATGTGGATTTTAGTCTAAGAAGTGATGGCAGGATCTTTTCTGAGGGTATAAGGCTACTTTTCTCTTCATACTTTATTCTGTGTAAGCATCCAAAAGGAAACCATCTGGTCTGAAAGATGGCTACGCTATCAATTATCTGTGAGGATGTATTTTCAAGGGAAATCATATCCTTTCAGGGCTTGGCAAGTTTGTTTAGACAACTTTACCAGTGGAGAATTTGCTTTTAGGTGCCTTAAGTGTGTAAAATTTCGAGTTTGAATATTTGTGAAATAACGGAGTTTAAAAGGTCAAACAGGAAACTGGAAGGCAAGCTGGCTGCAGTCTGCACTATCAATGGTGTACATTGTTCTGCCAGAAATCACTAACTGGGAGGTATTCAAAGCCCTAGATAAGTACAGAGAGAATGCCACAGAGAAAGACGTGTCCCCTGTTAAGTTCCTGAAGTGCAGAAGCCCACAGGGCAGATGGAGAGACTAACAAAGGAAAAGCAGAAATAAGGATTCTGCTCCTACAGTGCACTGCTGGGAACTGCTCAAGGAGTTCAAGTGCTAGTACAGCCTCTGGGTGCAGTAGCCCAGAGACAGTCCTCCCAAAAACACGGCTCCTTGGCTCCAGCATCTACAGTCACAGCTGAATGATGTCAGGAAAATGAGCAGTGAATCTTCAATATTGACTGCTGATATCTCATCTGTCCTATCCTCTTTTGAAGGGCTGAGAGGCTGAGGGTCTCAGCACAAGCACAAATGCCTCAGCACAGAAAAACTGAGAGTTTGAGATCTTTGCATGAACTTTGAATGTTCTCCAGGGTGCCATACCTGCCTGCTGGAAATTCTCCGTTAATCTCAGTATACCACAGGTGAATATAGTGATGAGTATTTACATCTCTTAGTTCTCTTGGCCTGAAGGTAGAAGGATTCCTGAGAAGTGTTCAGCTGAAATGAAAGAACTTGAGCTTTTGAGATATGCTTCTGACCTCTCACAACTTCTGCCAGGGTCAAGTCCATTTCTCAGCTTGCACTTGAATCTCCCATTTAATACTTAACTGCTTGATTTTATATGTCTATAAAACAATGTTGTTAAAGTAGTTGCCTGAATAGACAGTTGTGGCATTCGTTTCAAATACATAGAATGAATTTTTCAAACTTTTAGTAATTCTCATCCCTTTTTTGGTTGTTTGGTAAGTGTTTTTTTTCATGCAGCACAGTCTTCAAAACACTCATAGCCAAATGCTTCTTTTGAAATAAAGAACCTGATTTTTAGCAAATACATTCTCACACTCTACACATCTATGGCGCTCCATGAGAATTGACACTACTGCCATCTTGTTCACCACAAACTGGGATTAGTCAGCTGTAGCTTTGTGCTTCCAAAGAAGAGTGAAAATGAAGAGTAAATATCAGTTCTGAGCACTTAATAGAGCCAGAAAATCATTAACTACCTCTAATTAGTGATACATATTTATACCTGGAGCTACTAGCTACAGCTGCTTGTCATTGTGTCCTGGAAAAACTGTACACCTGCCATCATCTTGGAGCAGTCCTGAGCAGAACTGCAACTTGATAAACCCTCTTAAACCACCTGCTATCCACTGGGAGTTTTGGCTGAGACCTTGCTGCAGCCAATACACATCTCTGTGTACTAACATCAACCGTTCACTCCACCCAGATCTTGCAAACACAAAGTTAAGGTTCTGCCTGAAGATCCGTTCCTCTGAACACAGTCACTTACCTATCTCAGAATTATTCCAGAATATGGAAGTACATGTGGTTTTAGGACTCTGGACCAAAACCACTGCAGCCATCTAACTAAAGATGCTGATCTACCATGAATTTACTCTTCAAGCCTAAATTGTTCAAAGACTTGTGGAGGTTTATCTTTGTGTGAGCAACCTTTTTGCTGGATCACGTACTTTTGGCTCATGCCACTCTTCCTTTACATGAATAAGATATCACATTTCCAGAATAAATCAGGGAAACATATATCAGCAGTTCAGTTGGGTGGCATGGCTTATTTGGATCAAACGTGTACTCTAACCTATGGAGTGACCAAACCAGCAGCAGTAAAACCCACCATACTTCCACCTTCTGCCCTAGCAATGTCCTAAGATACTGCTACCAAAGACTGAGGTGGTTCTTTTCCATGCTCACCCAGAGCCTGTCCTGTGAGCTTTACTGCCATTCCACCATGGGTTTTATGCCATTAGCTATTGCCATCGGCAGCCATCGAGCACAGCTCTGTTTGGGCTGATCAGCTTGAATGTCTCATCCACTGCCTCAATTCTCCATTCATTAATGGTGTGCAGCATCTCTCACTCAAAGTCTTCAACCAGTACATCAGACCTGGAGTGCACAGCGCCGGGCACTGACCTTCACAACATGATGAGATGCAGCACCCACAGCAGGCAGGAGCTACAGCCCTTTACCAGTTCACAAGATCACCTTGGGAAAGCCATGTCACCCCTCCTCGCCTGAGTTTTCCCAGCTGTTAGATGTGGATAATAACATTCTTTGAAGTCTGTCCAAATCCTTTGATAAAGGACAAAGATTTTAAAACATTATTCTTGACTGCACAGTCTTCAGGACATGAATTGCATCCTTGGCATGGGAAATCCTCTAACACGCCGCAAGTGCTAACACTGCCCCAAAGAGAAAACAACAAACTCTGCACTGGCTTATCACTACAGGCACTGGAAAAATACACGCTGGTTGCTGATACACTCTTGGATTTTGGCAAGTCTATGTGTTATTTCTGAACACAATCGCAAATTGCTTTGAGTTCAAAGAATCGTTCAGTGCTGCTCAGGGTTATCTAGGAGGCAAGTCAACCTCCGCTGTATCACCCTGTGTCCTTGGGAATATTCCTCTGGTTTGATCTGAAGCTGAGTGGATTGTGAAGACACACAGCTGGCTTTCTGGGCATCCTCTTGTACTATACATGCTCCAGTCAATGTATTTGACTTGCCAAGAGAGTTTTAATTTTCTTATTTAGGAGAATGAGTTGTAGTAATGGGTGTCTACATTGGCAATGTGCAATCTTTTTGTTTGTTTGTTTTCTTCCCTTTGCTTAAAGGTCATATAATATTTGTACTAAGTAGTAATGACCAAAAGAGCATACACAGTTCTAACTCAGAACAGGGAGGGTCCTTCTTATGTCACTGCTGTCAACTTAGGACAAAAACTGCGATGAATAGGAAAAAATAAATAAATCTTTTGTTTTCAAAGCTAAATAGCCAAAAATGCAGCTAGAAAAGTTCCATAAAGGTTTAGTTTTCAGCAACACATAACGGAAACAAAGCTCATTCCTCCTCTTGCTGTGCCCCCTGACCTCAGAGTTTTATATGTCACTGCCTAGAAGGCCTCTAGTCACGGCAGCCTCTGTGCATGGCTTTCCCAGGACTTTCAGGGTTTTCCTTGGGGGATGCTTGAGTGGGGGAAAAAAGGGTTTTAGCACCAGCCTTCGATTTAAAATAGCAGGGGGAGTTTACTGATTAATATTCATGAGAAGGGAACAGTCTGCTTTTTGTTACTGCAGTTGTTTCCCATGCAAGGTGGGTTGAGAGGGAGGAATACATTAAGGAACATATCCTACTGTCACAAGTACCACCACCTTTAGAGATACAGAAAATCAGGAGTCTGAGCAGAGCTCAGATGGTAAATATTTAACAGGGGAAGGACTTGCCTCCTCTTTCTGCCTGTATATATTAAACTCATTCTTTCATTTTAACAAGGGAACTGTGTTTTCCTGCTCTCTCAACCCCCATCCCTGCCCCTCACTTAAATTCTAGAACTAAGTGGATAGTTCACAATATGCTATAAATCCCCTCCACCAGTAACCCAACTGAATGTATTTCCTTGTTTGATTGTTTTTTAAAGTCATTGCTAGTCCTTCTACAGTGGGAGATGTTCATTCTATTCACTGAGGCACAAGGAAGAGCAGGACTAGCTCCCTTGCACTTATACCAGAAAATTTCTGGGATAACCCAGCTGAAATTTGCAATTTTCACACTCATCTAAAACTGGCATACAAAAAACCCACAGATGAAGCAAAGGTTTTCAAACACAGGTGCTGATTTGTGGTGTCTCCGAGTTGGGGACGTTCATCTTGAAATGACGCTTTTCATGTGCCAAAGCACAGAGCATGGTCCTTGCCCTGATATCTTCAGTTCTTCTGGTGTCAGTTACATCAGCATCTGGGTTCAGAGATCCCAGAGCCAAGAATGATTTCTGAAAAGTACAGTGAAGGGTTCAAAGCTTCTTCTGTGAGGATAAGCAAGGACTTCTTAATTTCTGTGCAATCACAGGGAAAATATACCAGCTTGCCGGGCAAAGTCAGCTACTATTTAAAGACTCCTTAGGAACAGGAGATTGTGATACACCTCCAGTTCTAACATCAGAGGTGGATTTGCACAGGAACTGACAGACCTCTTGACAAGAAATTTGTATCTGTGCTCATGACGCTATAATAGCGAGGTAGTAGCAAAGCAGCTGAGCATTACCATTTGACGTTTTCTCTTGTACTGAGTGGAACAAACTGGCCCAGCACAGCCACACTTCAGCTGATGCAACCAGCACCAGACTGAGCACCAGAGCAGTGCACATGGGAACTTCTGGGACCTTGCAGACAAAAAAAAAATGAGCCCTGTGAGTTCATAACTTGAAAATGTTTATACTGAGCTGATCATGAACAGACTACGGCAGTGCACAACTAAAATCACGTCTGAATAACAAGACAGCGTCATCACCCTGACTGTAACCTTCCCTTCTTACCTCCACAGAACAAAAGAGAGTTAGTCGATCGAAATGGCCATGCATGTGGCCTGTGTAGGGGCCCATCTCTCACAGAGGGCAGCAAGGGCCACACTCTGGGAGCCAGGTCAGGTCTGCCACCAGCTGCTGGCAGGGCCTGGGGTCAGGCTGGATTTGGATGAACTGTGATCCCAGATCAACCACACTGTTTTGACAGATGTCCTTTGACTAAGTGCAGTTAAATGGATCAGTACAGCCAATTTCACCTGAGGGAGGGATGGGGTAATGAAGAAGAGAAGAGCAGAGAGAAATGACCGGTTTCACAACCACAGTTGTCCTTGTCTCAAAGTCCCTGTCCCAGTGCAATATCCCTCTATTTCTTCAGCATCCAGCTAGAAAATTCTGCCAGTGGAAACACGTCAGCTTTGTACTTTTGCGAAGTTAAAACCACCAGACAGCTGTACCAACAGAAGTAGTTTTGCCTGTACAGCATCTCTTCCCTGGGAACCGAAACATTTCACATTGGCAAAGGACATCCACTGTCAGAAGCTTTGTTTCCATTCTTTGGGTAACAAAACTTCAGTAACTCAGATAAAGCAGATAATGAGGCCCAGAGTTTCTCACTGAAGCCAGAGAAGTGAGGTTAGGATTTGGTTTAAGGATGGCATGATGCATGAGAAGATATTGCATGGAGATGGGAATTTGATAACAGCTAAGAGGAGCTGTTATCACCACTGTTATCACCATGCCAGCTGAGGCTAAGAAGAAAGGAACTTTCTGAACAGGGCTGGGGAAAGGAGGGTCTCCCTGACCTTGGCTGCAGTGCTCGCAGCCCAAGCAGTGCACGCCTCGCTGGAGCTCTTGCTTTGAAGAACTGCGCCTGACTTCAAGGTGATTGTGAATGCAGAGCATGACCCATTTTAAACAGGTAGGCCAAGAAAACCTCCATCTCTCTGCCTTTAGGGACCTGTTTCAGAATACAGAGGACTTACCTTGAAAATGTTTTCCATACTGTTTGATGTTGTGGAACAGTCAGTGGGAATACTGACAGCATTAGATGCCTGGGTGGCTTATTGATTTGTTCTAGTTTTATTAAATTGGCTAAAGTTCATTCAGAAGTCTCCATTCCCCACACACAAATACTTATTCTGAATGCTGCCTTGAGAGGAGTAAATGGGGGGAAAAAAAAGAAGTGAACTTTAAAGTTGAAAAATTTATCTAAAGAAATCTGTGATGTGAAAATGGACTTCGTAAAAAGTATATATTATTTATATCACTAGCATAGTCTTCTGAGTTCAATACCTCTAGCTACTTAAATTCTGCAATAAGTGGAGTTGGTGTGTGCATGATATTTCTCATGACACATGCACACAAATGTCTGTTCTGTGTTCAGAGGGAGAGACTCCTGAAGAGAATGAAAATTATTCTACTCCGGAAAGAAATTTTCCTTTTGTCAACTGAGTAACTAAAGAAAAGCTTAGACCATTGCCCTGTTTTTTTAAGAAAATTGAGAATTGTGTTTTTGGTAACCTATACCCATGAAGTAATGACAGACAAATTAAATGGCTGAGGTCACGCAAGACCAGTCCAGACCTTTCCCCTTCCCCCAGCGGTAAGATTAGAGCCGCAGGCAATTTCCGAGAAACTTTACAAATTGAAGTAGGAGCTGTGAAAATGGCCAGCGCACAGCAGCTGAGAGAAGGACCCCAGGATTTCACACGGACAGGGTGTGAACGGCACAGGTCTGGATGAAGGAGCACAGAGGAAGAAGAGGCATAGTTCTGGTGCTGTCAGAGCCCAAGTGCTCCTCCAGTGCAGGTGGGACACAGGTATCCTAAGTATCTCCCTGGATTGAATTCCAGATTTATCCATTCTGACGTGATCCAGAGAAAACTGTCAAAGGAATGACATCTGTCAGAACAGGTGGAAGACCTGAATTTGATCCATCTCTTGGCTTCTGTGCTGAAACAGAAATTAGTTTTCACGTACTAAACCAAATGAGACTTTACTCTTGTTATGGTCTTGTTGAGACATCAGGAGAGATTTGGAGACTCTTTTCCTCAAAAACCCCTTCTACACCACCTCTGGTTTTTAAGAAAAACACCACAGATTTAATCTGTTGGAATGTCGCTATTTTTCTCTCAAAAAGTAGTGATGTTAAAACAGCTTATTTCCCTTCAGCAGATAATTTAAAGGCACAAATAGGTTAAAATTGATAATTCTTCCTGCTGTCGAATTCTGGATATATTTTAAGATGCATTTGTGTTTGAAGGAGATCTTCTAAAAAGATCATTAATTGAAACTGTCTGGCTCTGTCATCCTGCCCTCCCATTCTCCACCCAATGAATCGGTAAATTGTAACAAGAGAATCTGGCTGAACAAGTTCCTAATTCAAACGCCATCTTATGGACAAAGAAGTCTTTGAAAATAGTATCCGTCATCTGGCTCCTTGCGATGGAGCGGAAAGTTGTTTTTTCACTGTTCACGGAATTCATCTCTCCCTTCAGCGCCGTCAAATGCGGAGTGTGGCGCACTATGAGAGAGTGGAGTCCAGGGGGAGGAGAGGGAAGGGGGAGGCCTCTGTCAGAGGAGCCCAGGGCAAGCAATTTCCTTCCAATTAACACACAGCTAGAGATAATATTTCTCCCAAGAGTAGAGTTTCAGATAAGGAGAAATTTTATACTGGTTGATACGAGGTTACTGATAGAGCTTCCTTTCCTAAGGTCCAGTTGTCTTCTCGACGGGGTGCCTGGCTCCAGTGAGAGCAGTGCGGGGTCTGGGAGTGTGCACAAGCCAGGCTGGCTTTGATCACAGAAATGAGATGATTGGCAGAAGAGTCCCACTTCCCAACAGGAGGAGATCTCAACAGCAGCCTCTGAAGCTGAGCACACAACTTGTCATGGCTGTTTTTGCACAGGTGTCGCTACGCTGTAGCTCTCCTTGCAAGCCCCGATTGCATTCATAAGCAAAGTTGCAAAGATCACTGTGCAGCACTACAAAACTAAATTAATTAATCTGTGTAAAATGATTCAGAGCCAAGCACTGTACTCTCCCTGATAATAAACCAACCAAACAAAATATTCCTGACTAGTAATCTATAAAACTGATTTCAAATATGTTCATTAATGTCCTTAAAGAGAAACCTACTCTTGGCAAGGTGGCAATTTTATATTTTTTCTTTTCCTTTTCAGCTGTTGGAGTACCTGAGAGCAATAGAACACAAGGAAATCAGAATAAAAGACATTTGTTCTAAATATAAATGCACGGGGCATTTTGTGTGAGGTGACCAGACCCTTTTCCTTTACTCTCCTGAATCTTGTAGCTTCTTTGAGGAGGCTGGTGGGAAGAGGTTAAAGGTTACCTAGAGCTGCCAGTGAGAGTGAAAAATGGTGGATAGTGCCCCTGTTCTTGACTGTGAGTTCCTTTATTTCCTTTTGTCATGGCAATACCTTCCCAGGGAAGGCCTGAAAGATGCAAATTAGTGATCCAACTTATCTTTCTAATTACCTCTTCAGGTGCAATACTGAGCCAGCTGCTTGCATGAACAAAAGAAACTGCTCAGTAGTCTGTGTATTGGTATCTGCCACAAACTTTTCTTTAGGCTTATCAAGTATCTGGCTCATTATTAAACAAAAACAGTAACAGAATTTTCCCCCTTTTATTCTGGGGAAGTAAAGATCTTTCCCTGAAAACTTCAGCCTGACACAAATTATTCTAGGAAGAAATCTCAATTTATACCAGTATATATGAAAATGACACAATTAGGAGAACATCTGATAAAATCAAATATGTGAGCTGAGTTTGAAGAAGCAAAAATTGGGTGCTGCTACAAACAAGAGAGACGTGGGGCTTGGGGAGGGTGAACTGCCAGAGCCGTGTGAACAAGAGCTGCAGCTTTTATTTCCCAACTCATGCTTCTTGGGCACAAAGGAAAGTTCCCTCTGATGGGAAAGGATGATGATTTTGGTGACCGTGCATGAGAAGTCTCAGGAGAAACGTTCAATTCTTGAGCTAGTTCAGAAAAGAAACCTTGGAAACTTGAAACAAATTCCCAGGAATGCTGTTGTCTGTTGTGCTCAGGCTGCCTCCAAGTACACAAGTCTTCCTGGGAAAGAGGGTGCTGCCATGGAAGACTCCTTCCAGGTGAAAAAAGCTGTGGTGTTCTGCAAGAATTGTCACCAACAAAGAATTGCAGAAACTCAAAAGACAGACAAAGAGATAATAGACTATTGTTCAGGATTCTATATGTAATCATAGACAGCACAACTTGAGCAGGATACTGAACCCATCCTGACAGATGGTGGCCCAGCCTCTAGCCAAGACAGGGAGATTAGGTTAACCCAAACAAGCCTGGCCTCAACAAGCTGGTAAATCAGGCGGGCACATGATCCTAGGAATGAGATCTGATTCAAATCCTGTTGTGGTGGAAAAATCTCTTACTGACTATCATCAAAATCGACTGAACTCTTATTAACTATATAAACACACACAGATAAAAAAATATATATTTACATGGAACTTATGGCCAGACAAGATCCTTATCAAGCTATGCTGAAGTATGTAGTGTGAGTTGCAGTGAAGTGAAAGAGCTCAGTGCAATGAACCAAAGCATCTGTCTTGAGTGCATGACTAAGTGAAATCTGAATGGCTGGGTTTCTGGATCTAGCTAGAAATGTTGACTCCTTAAAAACTAGCCCTCTAGTTGTTTTGTCTTGTTTTGGATTTTTGGGTGTTTGGGTTTTTTTTGGTGAATCTGGCCAGTGTAAAAATTTTCATTTTTAACACTGACTGGAAAATCGTGTCACTAAGGGACTATTCTCAGAAAAAAACCAACTTGCAGTGCTATGTCAAAAAACATCAACCAACCAAGCAACCAAAACAGCTTTTAGGTAACAGAAAAATGGACAAATCTTTTCCTGTATTTTATTTATACTCCAGTGTCTATTTTAGTATGGTGGTCCAGAGCAGCAATTGTAAGTCCCCTGTGCTTCACCGGCTAGTGGGAACTGTTTTACATTGCAGAGTAGTTCAGCTGTGCACCAGGCCAATTGCTCATGGAGAATGCTAAGCCAGAGATTATTTGGATGCACAACTGGATAAGCTGCAGTCCATAATGGAAACCTGGGAGCCTGAGTCAATGCATGGTTATTTCTGTTTCTTCGAAACACATCCTTGGTGGGAACATTTGGTTCAAGCAACCAGACCACCTCATCCAAAGAAAAGCTCCCAGACTGGCCAACAGGTCAGATGTAGGGGTTTTGGCACCAAGTAGCTTCAGTGTACTGATCCACCTGTTTTGCAGTAAATAACTTTAGACACAGCCTGACTGACTCAAAAGATGCCAAGTGTTTACTATTCCCTGATGAATAGTTCCAGAGCTGTGATTCCAGCTCACAGCAAATTACTACAGCCAAAGTATAATAAATAAATGAGTGTTTATATGAAGTCATGAGGAAAAGTGCAGCAGATTGGACACTCATTAGAGATTAATTTCCAAACTATAGACTGAACAAAGAACTGATGTGATACAAAAGTTTTCACTTAAACAAACCCACAAGGTTCTGGTCATATTATGAAAACAGCTAATGCATTCTTATTGGCTTTTCATGTTTAGCCAGTTTTTAAAATTAGAGTTTTGCTGTGTATTTTCTGTTCGATTGATAGTGGAACACAATCATTTTGCCATGAAATAAGAAGAAAAAGGTGAAATTCAAAGTGATTTAAAAAGCTGATTTCAAAATCATCTCGGAGAGGTCATTCACGGGTTCTGGTGCTGTGGCACCTGAGGTAATTCAGACAGTTGATCATTTTGATCAACTCAAAATGGTTCCTCCCTCTCATAACTTGGAAAAAAGTCACTTGTCAATGTCACGCCTTGCCCGTAAAAAGTAAAACACCCCGCACCAGAGACAGAACTGTTCTTCTAGAAGGCAGAGAATTTTCTTCCAATTATTATTACATAAATGGGATAATCAAGACATCCTGGAAAATTCAGATAACTTCAGTTATTAATTTAATACAAAAAACTGCAAATATTTCTTCAGCTATTATGTAGCTCTTCATCATACCCTAACTATTTTGTGTGTTTACGCAGTTCAAGCATGTGTGTGTTCACACCAAGTGAACAGATCTGATGCCCACACTGGGAATTTTCTTTCCTTTTTTGCATATAGAATTGTTCCAGTTGCTAAAAGCTACAATCTACTGAAGATGACCTATATTTACTGCGTTACTATACTGTATCTTCCCCGGTACATTGCTCTTAGAAGGCTGGGACATTGCATGCTACCGCAGAGGTGTGTACATGTTTATATTAGAGATATCAGCAGCTTAATTTCAGTGACAGAAGGCAATAGAATGGCAGCCAGGTAAGAGACCTGTGATAAGCATTACCTGAAGAATAAAAAAATAATACTCCTTTTTCTTTCAGTCCCAGGGAGTTAGGGAGATGATCCTCTTAAGCTACATACAGTTACTTCATTTACAAGAGACTGTATGTCTTGATACCAAAGAGCCTCCCTCTCTTTGGTGCAGAAAAGCTGTTATGTCTGGCTGATTTCAACAAGCATGGCAAGGACTTCGCATGTCATGGACTCAGCCAGTGACCAGCAGTGTGAAAATGTAAAAATGGACTCTGGAGAACATAATGCTGTCCCTATGAAATGTCATTAAGGAATGCAAATTCTTGATACCAATTTTACACAAAAATGAGAGAGAAATTCAGATTTTGCTTTGTCCCAATTCCACATGCTTCTGTAAGAGGCTGGGCTCTAGCTAAGCACTTTGATTTTCTGATTGGAAGGTGATCTCCAGTGAACTGATGCACCTCCACCTTTTCCTGCCCACAGATACCTTCTCACAAAGAGGAAGAGCTGAGAAACAGAAGGCCCTATTTCCATTGTCTTAAAGCAGCACATTCATGAGCTGAGTGTAGCCATCTGCAGGGATGAAAGGGAGGGCGAATGAATGAATCACCTACAAAACTAAGCCAGCCAAAACTCCATCAGAAAGTAATGTTTACATCTGAACAGGGCTGCACAGAGAGAGGAAGGCAGAACCCCTTCACTGAAGGCAGAATCCCTTTCCAGCCTGATCACTAATTAATCTAATACTTGAAATATGACTTTTTTCCTCTGTCTCAGAGAGACCTAAGGTGGTACATTCCTCAGAGCCACTGGAGGGGTCCAGGTCAGAGACCTCTTTGGCAGCACTCTCGCAAGAAGAATGAGCTAGGGCACCCCGGCTCTCCCCACCCCAGCTCCCGGCAGCAGCCACAAAACCAGGCCCTCCCTTTCCAAATGACCCAAAGCTGTTCATTTAAGTTGTGTTTTTTGAAAGCCCCAGCTGCAATCTGAATGTCAAATGTAGAAGAGTAGCGACTTCCAGAGGCATTTAAACCAGGAAATTCTTCTTTGACACATTTCCGGGCAGGTTTTCTTAATTTGGGAGGGTGATATGTCACCACTTACCTGAATTCAGAGTCTCAGATATTGTGAAGCAGAATGAATGCAAATAAATGAAACTTTTACATACAAATTTGCCATTAAGCAAACACAGTGACTTAAGTGGAAACTACAAACTGGGAAAAAAGATAGTATGGAGTGGAAAAAGTATTTCAGGTGTTGATGTGGAGACCTTTACACTAATTACTTTTGACAAACACAGAATAAAAGGCTGCATCAATATGCTAACATTACTCACAGCAAAGTGTGGTTTTAGACTGCCACACCACTCATCTTCTTCCTGATCTCTCTGCATCTTGCAGACATTCAGCAAACAGATTAGAGCAAGGCTAACACGTCTGGGTTTAATTGGACATGCCCTCTTCTGCCCACAGATTTTGTCTGGAAGGAAGAGAGACTCTGAGGACATTCTTTACATTTATGTGGGATTTCTGCCAGTCCAATACCCAGCTGGAACTACTATGTGGTAGCAACCCCAGGTTACTCACTGTCCAAAAACCCCAGACATTTCCACAGCATCTGCACAGATCAGCTGTGGAGACCCTGCAAGCGAGTCCAACACTTCCTGGAAGTGTCAGAGGGGCTTGTGGTGCAAGTTGGAATCAGCTGTGAAGCCAGGGCAGAGTAAATTCCATGTTTCCCAAAGCAATGGGCTTGTGGTGCATGTGCAGACCATCTGTGCAATGCACAGATGATCTTCTGGCACTACCTTGTTATGCTTTTTCTTGACAATATCTTTGCCAGCATTCTGCAGAAAGACATACTGCAGTTCTGAACTAGAAAAAGAGCCCACGGAAAAAGATCTGATATGAACCTTGGCCACCATTTCTGTTCTAAGCTTGGATCCTAACAGCTACAATGCTAATATGTATGCACCCAAAAGTGCCAGAAGCTTCAGCCTAGACATCCCATGCTGGCACCATAAAAGCTAGCTCGGCATGAAGGCTGCAAAAAATACCCTTCTGGGAATCTGTCTGGGTGGGGTAGGGGACGTTCAGGATATGAACAGAAGGAAAAGGTTACCAAGTTTTACTTCTTTTGTTAGAAAGTAAAATGCGGCAGAATCTGATTTTCGGTGGACATCAGGGTGAAAAGGAACATGCAACTAAACCTTTCTAGCCTCTTTCTTGCTTCTGAAATAACTCAAAAAACTACTTAGAGAGAGAAGAAACTGCAGTACTTTTAATCATCACCAGCAGGTCTTTAACCTCACAGGAAACAGAAAAGGAAGGACACATTGTAAAATACCCAGACAGACTAAAGGTCATTCTTCTTTCCTTCAGGATGAAACATCGCATCTCGCCTTAAGGACAAATATGCATCTACTGTATACACACTGTCACATGAAACATCCACATCTCTTCACTGGCACTTGATACTGGCACAGCGAGTTTACATTTGAAAATAGAGATGATAGGCACAGCAGCAGTGAGTGAGCAAGCAAGCAAGCAAGCAAGCGACATAATAGGAAAAAAAACAAGGCACCTCTCCACAGCGACAGAAGGATTGACCCAAGCCAGAAATATTTAGTGGCTGTGTAGTTAAAATCATGTATATTACATCAAAATATTTTTCTTGTCTAAGTTAAAATCATATTACATCAAAATATTCTCGTCTAAGTAGGGAGGTAGGAAATTAGTCTAATGAAGCAANGACCCAAGCCAGAAATATTTAGTGTCTGTGTAGTTAAAATCATGTATGTTACATCAAAATATTATTCTTGTCTAAGTTAGGAGGTAAGAAATCAGTCTAATGAAGCAGCCCAGAGCAGAATACACTTCCCAGAGCTCACCGACTTTTTCACAGATTTTGGGCAGTTCACAAAACCTGCAGGACACACAACAGCAGCACAGAATAACCAGGCTGGCTGGGACAGTTACAGGAGGCTGAGGGACAACCAAACATGTTGCCACCCTTGCCACACCTTTCACTTTCACCTTGGCTGAAGGACAGCTGGACACTTCCCTGTCTGAATATATTCCTTCACCCACAGACAGTTTATTTAGCTTCTTGCAGTCAGTTGCTTCATTTTTCAGCATCTAGTGTAAGACCTACGAGGGGCTGCCAGCTGACAGTTTGTCTGTAGATTCACATATTAGGATGGGACCTTTTTTCTCTTCTTCTCTTGAAAGCCTGGGGGCCAGCAAGGGGTGGTGGTGCTCAGAGCCAAGTTCTTGTACCCTCAGAGCTCTGGTGCAGGAGGGACCGCTTCACTGACCACTAAACACAGAGCCGTTGGGATCTGCTTGCCCTTCTGAGGCCACCGTGTCTTTCAGGGAACCAAAAGGGCTCCCACTTTCCGTAGCTAGGAGCACAGAAGAGAGAGATTTTCATCCCCAGCTCTTTGTGCCTGCAGAAGGAGGGTGGAGATGGGCCTTCCAGCAACACACCACTGCTGCTAATGAGGAGGCAGAGGGGGAACTGTGGGCAGAAAGGAGGAGGTTGAACATGTGGATGGTTCTTGCTGCAGCGCTTCAGGACTTGTTGCTTATTCTTACACACTGGTAATATCCTTAAGCAGCAGGAAAAAATAATACCCTGTAAAGCTTCTCTTAAATGAGATTTTATCAGCAAACTTACTCTTTGACATTAGTTGTGCCAGACGGTTTAGGCCAGATATCAGGAAAAATTTCTTTGCTGGCAGGGTTACAAGTGGTACCCTTATTCTACTCTGAGGCTGGAATCTGAACGGTCTTCATTGCTGCTTTGGACAAAGGCGACCAGGACTCAGCTGCACACTCCAAGGGAAGGAAACAACCTAGGAGAGCTGCTGACAAAGGCTGTCTTGAACAGATGAGCTCAGGGACAGATGCCTTGTGAGGGTGTGAATAGCCCATAGGGAGATGCTGCTCCCTCCACAAGTGCAACCCCACTCTGCAACTGCTGTCTTTCCACAGATGGCGTGCACCATCCAGGCAGCTGTGCCAGGGAGCTTGGAGACAGCCGTTCAGGTGAGCCCTAACATCTGGGGAGAAGGCAAAACCCATTCAACACCTCTCTGTCACTAAAAGGAAGGCAGCTCCCTCCTCCTGTATGTTCCTCTCCTGCAGGGCTTACAGCTTGGGTGGGTTCCTCTTCTGCTAGCTGGGAGAACGGAACCACTCACTGAGGGCTTCCAGGGAGGCAGGGCCTGTGTACGGCCTGGAGCGGCGGGACAAGGCCAGGACACGGGAGGGAGAGCACAGGGCCAGGACAGGGAAGGGAGGACACAGGGCCAGGACACGGGAGGGAGAGCACAGGGCCTGCAGTTCCAGCAGCACGGAGGGGATGGGGTTGCTCAGCATTCCCTGCCGCGTCGCGCCTCCCCTGGGAGCCATGGCTTAGGGTTTGTGGTGACAGTGGTGCCACCAGCAGCCGGGGCCTGTCCCCTTTGAGGCCTTGTGCCATTGTCACAGTGCCTGGCACCGAAGCTGTTAATTCTCCCTGAAGGGAGGGCGAGCTGAGGATTTCACATCTTGAGGAGGCTGGGCTTTCAGCAGCCACACCGCAGAGGGAGGGGGACACAAATCCCTTTAGAGAGAGCCTGAATTGCAGCACTGCTGAACAGCTTGAGCTGCAGAGGGGCCAGAGGAATCTCTCACTACTCCACACCCTGTAAATCCTTTGCTAATTGCTTTATTGCCATTATTTGTGAAGATAAAGGAAAAGGATTAATTAACTAAGAAAGAAGAGCACGCATCTCACTAGATTGGCTCCATTAATTGATATGGGAGGGAGAAAAATCAATTAACAAATTCTTTTACCTTCCTGATCAGTCTGGAAACAGCTGTGGTGCTTTTTGGGAGGGCAGCATTGTGAACGCTAAAAAGCCAGTTCGCTCCCCCGACCAGCTGCGGTTCATTCATCCGGCAGTTTGCAGTTTACACCACTTAATCTGGTGGTGTAAAGGCTCTGTTTTGCAGATATTTTGCAGTTCTATGACAACAGGCAGAAACATAACAATGCCAGAGACATGAAGCTTATGGGCAACAAGTCCCTAATTTTGCTGTCTCACTCTTAGCAGAGGGCTACTTGATTGTATCACAAAACATATAGCTCTAAAAATAATTCTGACGTGGACTTTGGTGTCCCCTGGTTGTAAGTTAGATCATGATTTTCTGTAATGTATGAGACAGAGCGAAAGAAGTAGAAGACAAGAATATCCCGTTTTGCTTGTCTTCTTGAACTTTTGTACAAATTGAGAGCTAGACTGAGATGCAGGAATCTACCCAAGATTCCTTTCGTATGGTGTATTAGTTGAAGGAAATTAATGGTCCCCCAGGATAAGGCCTCAGAGGAAAGGAAGCATTTGATGAATGAGGTTAAAAAGGTCTCCGTGTAGCTGTGTCATGCCTCAGTAAGGGCTTCTCCAGACAAGAATGATAGTGGTTTCCACTGCCTACACAAACAAGAGAGGCTATTCAGCATCTGTGTCGCAATGTATAAAAAAACAAACAAATAACAACCATCAGAAACCCAACTCACCGTATTTCTACGATTTCATCTAAAACAATTGAAACAATTGGAGTAAACTAGATGTAATGTATTCAATTGTTTAAGTACCATAAATCATTACTTTGTGTTAAAAAACAAAGATGGGGGGAGAGTTGTAGTTATCAACTGGGAATTCCACAATTTGAATCTGATGTCTTGGGCAGCGATTCTTAAGTTTCACTGTCACTGTCTCCCAGGGATGAAATTAGTGAATAAAGGAGAAAAAGACAGCACAGGCACTGAAACAGAGAGAAAAAAAAACTGCAAGAGAGGGACAGAGCAAGCTAATAAATAAAACAAGAGCCTGAAGGGAAGAGCTGCTTTGTCAGAATATAAATATTTCCCTTCTCCTTTTATCTTTAATGTGGTGTGAGGAGCTTATTAAGGGGAAGTGCAGCTCTGTCCCTGGAGTCCATCCACATAACCATGTAGGGAGCTCAGTCCAACACAGCTGATGCAGCCACACACACATAAACTCTTCTCTGCTGGAAACAAATGTAATGTACCAAGTAATAAACGGGAAAGCAAGAGCCCACGGTGGTCATTACAACTCTTATCTTGCTGGCCCTGGTGCTGCTTTACATTAATGGGCACCATTGCTGTCAGGAGCCCTGGTCAGAGTGCTCTGCTTCTCTTGGGTCTCTGTAGCAGCCTAGGAAGAACAAACCTTACCCTCCTGGTACTGCAATACAGGGAGAACCAATGTGGCAGCTTTTAACAAGGCCAAATTTGGGTAAATATAAAGAGGGAGGGTGTGAACGAGTGTGTGCAAAGAGGGAAATGTTGCACTGTGAAGAGCCCATACTGTGCACTAAGCACTGAGGAAGAAGCTTTTCCTTCCAACCATGGCTCAGCACAGCCGTGCCTGGCAGTCAGGCAAGGTCTCGCCTTCCTGCAGTGCCACACTGGATCCCGTGCACAGACAGAACAGTCAAGCATGAAGCAAAATTTTGTATTAATAGCTCCTCTCTCCAAGATTTGGTTTCCAATAATGATTTGCTTCCCCTTCCCAGCGCTGGCACCAGCATCTCTTTGCCAGCCCTTCAAGATGTTCGACCATATGGCTGCACAAAGCTGCACCATCAGTCAAAGCCTCCAAATCGGGAAGAGGACAGTTTCAAATTGCTGCCAGCAGATCCTTTCCCACTATTTTCCTTGCCTGAGCTGTCATAGATACAGGTGTCAACCTGGTTTCTTTACCGCTTCATTCTTTTCATCTACCCTTAAAAAAAAGAAGGTGGGGGGAAAGAGCAAAAAAGAAGAGCTTTGCATTTCCTCTACTCAGGCCTTAAAATGGAAAAATGAAGGGAATTCATTGTTGGTGCTTGCTGATCCCTCCACCCCTACTGTTGCACCACTGTGGCCCTTTGAGCATGACAAAATGAGCTCCCCAGGCTTGATTATGCAAGCCACTAATTCCTCCTCTAGGCAAGGGGCTGCTTGGGTTCCTTGGCTATACAATTTGGGTTTACCCGGCTTTTGGTTTTGTTTCTGTTTATGGAGGCAAACAGTTGGGCATTTTTACATTAAAAATTGACCTGATTTTTCTTTTAGCTGTATGCTAGTGAACAGGAAGAGACTGTCACATACAGACTATTTTCAGCTATTTTTCAGAAACATTTTGGGTTTTCTCCCATGATGCTTCCACATGAGCTTCTATCCCAATTGTAATTTTTTCATCATGTTTGAAAAACAGATGACTTCAAATACTACCAGTAAACTGAATTTTCTTGAAAAGGCTTTCAACAAGCAATTCTTTTCAAAAGTGGTTTTGATAAAAATGTAGTGAAAAATACATAATTTTTAAATCAATACTTTTTAAAAGGGACAAAAGCAATGATGAATTATACAACCATCCCATGCCAGTTCTTGGATTTTTTTAGCTGGCCCTGTTAGGAAACAAGCCCTCAAACCCTATTTAGCAAAATACCATTTGTGCTGGCTCTCTCAGCTGCCTGGCTTCAGCTGCAGCTTCCCTGGAGCATGTAAGCGCCTCTGAAGAAGCTTGGAAGTGGCCTGGGTTTCCTCACCACTCACAGCCCTGGTGGTGAGCACCCGGAATCTGAGAGCATCTTAAAGGGAGGTGTTCAGGTGTTGGTCTAACTAAAAAAAAAAAAACCAAAAAAAACCCCCCAAAAAACAAAAACAAACAAACACAAACAAACACAAACAAACAAACAAACAAAAAACCTAACCAGTTTTAAGATATGCTTTTGAAGCAAATCTAATTTTCAATGTTTGATGTCTTAAGCATAACTACCCTAGACATTCTTGGAAAACAGAGCACTTCTCTGGAAATACTGTTTAGCAAATTTGGGGTCTGGTGAGTAGCTATTACTCAGCTGCTCAGGTTGCTTCAGAGGGCCCAAAGTCACCATATCTGCATAATATCTAGGGACCAACGCCTATGGAATTTACTCACAAAGAGCTGACCCTTGTGATCAGGGAGAATATTGAGTCACAGAAGCAGATGAAAACAAGATGGCTGCAGCAGCTCCCACCACCTTGCCCTGCCCTGCTGCTCTCCTGCAAGTGGCTGCCCCTCATGCAGAGATCTCTGACCAAAAGGAATGTGGTTCCAGGAATCACCCCAGTGTGCAGCTCAAAGAGCGGGAGTAACCCGGTGCCAAATCTGAACTGCTCCAGTATGGTGAGGCATGCAACAGCAGTCCTACAATGGCTCTGAGTTGAGCACAGATGTCCTTGCCCTGGAGGAAGCAATCTCTGGCACAGGGCAGGGGATGTCTGGGGACAGTCACCATTTCATCTTTCCACAGGCTGGTTCATGAGTCATCATCCCTCTCTGCTATAACTTGCACGAATAAATCTCACTGGGCAGAAAATGCCTTTTCTGTCATGCCTAGGAAAGCACTAAGGGTTACACTGCGCTTGGATAACAACAATGATAACAATGGTGCATTTTAAAAGCCTACTGTCTCCCAAACCAGAAGCCACTGGTGTGACTCTGCCTCATTCAAATTCAGGTAAAAACAATTCATAGCACCTCACAAATTCCTAAAGATTCGCAGCCTTAAAAAATACTACCAATGTCCATACAGAGTTTCCAGGATTAGCACTCCTTCACCATCACCCAACGCATCACGGGCCAACTTCTAGGATGCTACAGGAGGACTTCTTGGCTTTGCCCAGAAAGTAATTATTTTAATATTAGACCTCATTTCCCTACATTATCCCCTCCCCCCCCCCAGCAACAGCCTTTATGAAAATAAACCAGTAGGAGTTTGGCAAAGACACCAGCATTAACATTTCTGCTTCAGCAGTTGCACTTTAATAGCTATCAGCAGCTGGAATTTCAGTTTTTACGCCCCAGGCAAAATCCTGCACCTACAGCAGCACAGACCTGAGAGGTAGGGTCAAACAGAGGGATGCCATCTATCGCTGTTCCCAGCACCACTTCCTACAGCACAGATCCGGCTGTGATGCTCTTTCCTCGCCCCACGGGCAGCACCAGCTCCTGCCCGACACACCCAACAGCCCGTGTGCGGTCCTGGGAGCAGCACTGAGGGACAGGAACTCGGGAGCAGCACTGAAGGGGAGCAGCACTGCGGGACAGGAACTCGGGAATAGCACTGCGGGACAGGAACTCGGGAGCAGCACTGTGGGACAGGCTCTCGGGAGCAGCACTGAAGGGGAGCAGCACGGCAGGACAGGAACTCAGGAGCAGCCCTGCAGGACAGGCTTTCACCATGGCCTCCCCACAACCAGCACATGCCTGCTCACTCACATTCGAAAGGAAACAGTAACCTGCCAACCTTAATGATTTCCTTCAAAATCTTTTTCTTTTCCTAAGTGTAACTTCTGCCCCAGGCAAAACCCTCAAGCTTGTTTGTAAACACTCTGCAGTAGCACAAGCTTAGAACACTTTGCAGTGCTATGATATGAATGTTTTCAGAGACAGTGAATTAATATCTTTGCAATTTTAAAACTGTTGCTTTCTAAAATGGCTCATGAAGACGCCCTTACCTTGTAGTGTGGATGCCTGCCTATTGAAAATTTCAACGTAATTATGAACAAGTCCACCATTAAAATCACAGCTTTACTGGGCATGTTGTAGCAGCTGACCAAAATATGGCTTTATGTCTTTCTATCAGGTCAATAAGTTATAATCATTGAAAGAAAATCAGCTCACCCCAACAACATGATTCAATAAAAGCCCCTCAGAAAACCGTATCCAGCTGCACTCATGCAAGGAAAGCAAACAAGAAACTGAGTTAAATTTGAACTTGAGAGCTATACAGCTGTCTTTGAGATGCTGTGAGTTTTCAGTTTTCTCTAAAATTAACGGGATGATCTGTGGGAGCAATGAGAGCAGGATGTGTTATTTTTAGAAGCCAGAAGTGAAACAATCCACTACACCAAGCACACAAGAATTTGGCAGCAAATTAGGATTTGAGAACTCTGAGTACCTTCCTCGGACTGAGTCTGTGGATTACTAAATACTGTAATGTGTTTTAAGTCACCAACATTTTCCTAGAATTTTAAATAATTTCAAAACAAACAAACAAAACAAAAACCCCTAAACAACAAAACAACCACCAAAATCCTCCAAACATTGAGAAAAAAAACCCAATACAAATATACACACAACAAAAAGTAACTGAATGCCCATTGTTCCAAGGTCTAGCAAAGAAAAGAAATCGTAGCTGTGGTACAGGCAAATGTAGGGGTTGCAAATGGCATGCAGATTGAGACTGAATTCAGAGCAGAATTGCAGATGTTACTTTGAATTTCCCAGCTTTGGTAGGTGCAAACCAGACATATGATGTTATTTCTTTTTAGCCCATATGAGAAAATGTTACATGCAGCGGAAATCTATTTCAGACAGCAATGTTTCTTTAGCAGAATGGGATTTCTGTGATGCTTTGCTTTGCTCCATCTGCTTCTAATTATTGTTCAATTCAAACAGCTATTTCTGCATTGACTTGCAGGAATCTCAGAAGGCACCTTCTACGTAGGCAAGAAGCATAGCCCATAAATAATTTCAAAAAGTATTAAAGAGGGGAAGCTTCATAGCTTTTCATTCCAATCTGACTATGTGGTATTTAAATAAACCTCTGTGGCTTTCCAGTAACATAGTAGGAACTCCCAGGTGGCAGGGCTGGGGGAAGAGAGGGAGGAGAGCACTAAACATACTAATGAACATGTAATTAAGAAAATGGGCCCTCATTCCCTGCAGAGACTCCATGAGGAGGGAACTTATTTGAAGTGCTGCTTTCTGGTTCCCCTTCCTCCATGGAAGGAAATCAGCTGAATATCTCCAGCCCCAGTCACAGCGGCAGTGGTCCCAGCTCCAAGAGACTGCAGTCAGTGTAGGAGTTGTAGTTGGAAAGCAAGTGGGTTTTTTTTTTTATTAAAAGGTAAAGGAGAGTATTTGATGCTGGTCCACAAACCCCAGGATACCAGTTTCTCAAGAGAGCTGTCTGTAAGTATTGGTGTTAGCCCTCTGCCCCTTGCCTCTAAACAGCATCATGGCTACACTGAAATGCAGTTTGGTCACTGCAGCCTGGGGGCCCCTGTGGAAAGGGAAATTCTCCACATGGCAGCCTCATCCATCTCCAGGGTTTGGAGGGATGCAGCAGGCAGTAGCCCTGCACAGCAAACCTTCAAGTATCCTGGAAGCCGAGAAACACCGCAGCGAGTGGGTTTCTAAGCATGACTGGGACCAAAGGAAGGAATAATTCTTTCATTTTAAATAATTCTAACAGTTTAGATGTAATTGTGGAGAACGGGGGTTCATGTGTGCAAGCCCATTAAGAAGGAAAAGTAATTAAAATGTTTGTTTCTCTTGCCAATCCAATTTTGAAAGTGGAGTCGTTAAGGAAATTTCACCCTAACCATAGGATGGTAGCAATGACTGGTAACTTAAGCATTCATGGGAGGAGACAGGATTTTGTAAACAGAGGCTTAGGATTCCTTAGCCTCTTTAGACATCTGGCAGATTCTGTGCTGAATAACAGCTCTTCTTTCCTTGTTTTCCAAGCTTTGGAAACAACATGTTTTCTGGAGGCTGCAATCATCTTTAGTGAGTCTTAACCAAGCAAAGATAAACCATTTGTTTGAACATCAGGCAGTGGCTTCCTGCCTGTATGATTGTTAGATGGTAGAACGACATCCCAGGACAGATGACAAGAGTCCCATTATTCTGAGCTTTTAAAACTAGACTAATTATACTACTATCATATGTAATAGCAGGACCTAAAAGATATAATAGGTCTTTCCCATCTCTTATTTTGGGCAGAATCCAGGTCTTCTTCCTCCATAAACAGAGACTGGGGCTTTGATGAGTGTCCTGCTGTTTCCATTGAAACAAGTGAAAACTCAAACAGGACAAATGCAAGCCTTCAGTCTGTGCATGAAAGAAGATTTAAAATATAACTTCAAATAGATGAATCTATAAAAAGACAAAATTAAACCCAGGATGGACATGAACAACAAAAGACACATCACAATGCACCTGACCATTGCAGCACCTCTCACAATCAAAGGGTACCAACAGGAGAGTGATCAGAGCAATCACTATGTCCACAACAGCTGTGGGACTAGAAGCAAAACACAGTTCAGTGTTCAAAAACATTGTGGCACCATCTGCAGTGAGCTGGGAAATTTACGCACAAATTCGAGAAACTTGGCTGTTTTTCATTAACGTTTTACATACCTCAGTTGTAACAGCCTTACGTTGCTAGAGCTGCACCCTGGTAAGAGACTGGTTGCTTTAATGGCAGCTGACAAATGAGACGGCTCTGTGGAATTGGTTGCCCCAAGGATGGAGAACCAGTATTTTTTAGTTTTTCTGCAGACTTTTCTGCAGCATTTTGTAATTGTGCAGCTCCTTCAGGAAGGACATAGAGATCAGGTGTAAGCGTTTGTCTTTGGCCTCAGAAGCTGAAGAGGGGTTTATAGAAGGGGGAATCACACTGAAGGAACAAAATTACTGGGTTTTGGAGAAAAGGGATGTCCGATGGACAGTCCAGACTAGTTCAAGGATTCATGGTATGGACAAGAGGTCTGAGGGAATATAGTTCTGGGAAGGGGAGCTTTAACCAAAAAAACATTAGTCAGCTTCCTAAAAAACATTACATGGTTATGAGAGCAAGTAGGTAAGGCAGTATTTATTTTTGCTTGGATCTCTAATAATTTTAGAACTATAAAGCAAGGAGTGACTCTGCTAAGAGACTTTTGCATTTCTGTGAGCAATTTTCACAAACACTGGGAGAAGGTCAGGATAAGCTGGAGCATCGATGAGGCTGGGACTCCTGCAGAAACCAAGAGAAAGTGGCCAGCCCATGGAGCCTGGGTCAGGGGCATCCCGAGCAGTTCTTCTCCTGGTCCTGCCCAGGCTGATATATCACATATCCCAGTGTATATAGAATTGGCCAAAATCAGCTACAGCAGTCTAGAAAGTATCTAGCCAACATACTAGGTCAGAAATTACCTTTTAAGATTTAAGGATCAGAAAGTAAGTCTGCATGTGCCTATGCTACATCCAGATTTTGTAAAGCAGGATCTTCCTCACTGATGGAAAGAAGACAGCAGATCCAGATGTCATCTTTTCCAACTGTTTCTGGAATCTTCCTGTCTTCACACGGCAGTATACTGCACCCAGACATAATGGTGACAGGGCCTGGCTGGTAATACTGCTGCCAGCAGAGAATTTGTCTTGTTAAAAAGGCGCCTACCTAAGAAGTTGACCTAGGGAGAGACTTCCTGGGTTCTATAATAAGGCCTTCTGCAGCCCTAAACTCTGAGAAAGCAGATTAAATTCAGTTCAAAGAAACAGGGGATTTCAAAGTATCATGAAAGGGTTAAAATGTAACTGATGTCCTCAATGAACTGCTGAGTGGGGGATGAGCAGATCAACTTCAGGTTTTGTTTTCTTATTCATGGACCTTAGAGATAAAGGCAATCATCAGCCTGATAGCTCATCCTTGTGAATGCTTTCTAAAGCTTCCCCCAGTTTGACCATAAATGTGGAAGACAGCGCTACTTCCCTGTATCCTTCGGGATACTACTTCATAAACTAATAATTATTTTATAAATCCGTGATGCAAAGGGCTTTTACCTTTCTCTCTGTGGGAAGCCACATCCCCTCCAGCAGCATCCCCTTCCTTTTGCCTCCTGTGCCCTCCCCGTATGCTCTTCTCAATCAATTTCTTATGCCTTCCATCTAGTTTCAAATTAAGTTTTCCGGGGGGGGCAGGGGTTTGCTTTCCCCGCTCCCTGACCATGAAATACGAAGCTCTCTCGCTTCACCACAGAAAGACTGGATTTCTTTGATGAGCTCCGACAAGACGTAATTTGGACTAATCCATCAGATTGATAGAAATGCAAGCAGATATAATACTGTGAACTTATTTTATTTCTAATTATGCAAATAATTATGTAAAATAGGCAAATGCATAATTTTCCCCTAGGCTCCAGGCATTTCTTCGCTAAGCTTTAGGGAGTGCAAATTTTGATGTTCTTAGCTCAATAGCCTGTCTGATCATGTAAGGCTGTATGTAAGCATGCTTCAAAATGTCGAGGTTAAAAGTGTCATACAAGTTATTCACTAAAAGTAACTGTGGGAATCTCGCAGCTCAGGCGGTGGCACCGGGACTTTGGCTGTGCTGGCTAGCAGGACGTTAAGTGAGGTGAGGTCCAGCAAATTTCCGTGGGTGGAAAGGACAAGGGGGAAGCAATGGCCTTTGTTCTTCTGAGGGGAAGGAGGACTAAAAGCCTTGCAACAGGTAATCTGAAAATGTTCTCCCTCAGGCACTCAAAATAAGTGGTGGAGCAGCGAGGGGGTGTTTTGTTTTGATTTCCCTCCCCCCATGGGAAGAGTTTCCTATCAGATGGGATAGGAAACAAGGAATATTATATTGGCACCGTCTAAGGAGGCTTTAACACAGCAGGAAAAGACATCATGTAGGGATGCCACTCCTCACTTTGACTTAGCTTGGAAGCTGAACTGGAATTATTTTTAAATGAGTAAAAAGACAGATAATTGTTTGTTTCTAACAGTTCCTCCCTATGCACAGTAGTCTAGTTAGACAGCTTCAGAGCTGGTATCAACACCGGAGACTGTAAATTTATTCTGGAATCTAGGACTTGCCAGGACTTTGCTTGTGGAGGTTTACTGCTGGCAGACCATGCAGTGTACTTCGAACATTAGCAGTTAGGAGATTTTCAGAGAAAACCTTTTGAACTGCTCTGTGGTTGCAACAGACAACTTGTCAGATGCTGCAAAGTCTTGTGCAGCGCGTTTGTTCAGGGTGACTGATAACCTGGCTGCTGCACTTACTGTGCTGATGAGGATCCCTCCTGTCGTGAGGAAATTTAAGCAATTTTGCAGGCTGCCATTTGAGCTGTAGCTGATGGTACTTACAGAGGTTCTGGACTCTTTGGACTAACCTTACTTCCTTACTTTTTTCTTTCTTTCTTCCATTTTTTTTTCTTTTTTTTTTTTTCATTCTTCTTCTCTTTATTGTCCCCTGAAAGCTGTCAGGATGTCTTAGACTGACTTAGGAGCCTGGGATTTTCTTACACCACGGTGTGCCATTTTGAGGCAACTGCCATTGCCTCTCTCAGTGATTGTTTCCCATCTCCCCCTGGATTTAAATAGAAAAAAGTTCTTGGAATTTGGTAACATACCCAAGAGACTTTCTTCTTCCATCTTAGTAAATCCTGTTGCACATTCCTGCCATCTGGGATGACCTAGCAGCATCATTCCATGTGATAAGTAAACTTACTCTCGTCTCTCCCCCAGAAATAGTCTATCCTTCTTCCCTTCTGCCTATATTTTCACTTTGCTCACCCCTCTTTTGCTTCACTTTAATTCTACATTGTATTCACAAGGGTAAAGGATGCTTTTACAGCATGTATCAGAGATCTCAGCTATCTTTTCGTTCATTCCACAGCTTGAACTCTAACAAATGGGATTGGTATAAAACTGGGGGAGCCACTGATGCCATTTACCCTGTATTGTAAATAAATGTCCAGTTAAAGCCTTGCCACTTGATATGACTGACCTTACTCTGAATAGTTCCTGTCACTGTCTCCCCATTGCTGAGAGGGAGCTTCCTGCAATACTATTTTACTATCTCTGAACTTGTTTCTTTACATACAGAAATCAGAATGAGCAATCCATGGGGCAGAAAGTTTGAGGTTGCCTTACTTTCTCTGCATTGCCACTGCCTGCCAGTGAAACGTCTTATATCATCCGATGTTTTTCATAGTGAATATCACAAAAGGGCTTTACAGATGAAGACAGTATATAAGCCAAAGTGAAAAAGAGAAGCTTTAAGGTGATTATTACAGATTGGTGGGGGGAGGGGGTAAAAGGGGGAAGGAGGAAACCAACCCCCCCAAAACAATCAAACCATATTAAAAAAATCCCANAAAACCCAAAAAAAACCAAACCATCCAACCCCAAAAAAACCCAAACAAACAAAACTTTGGAAAGAATAATTTTATTGAAAGCTACTAGCGGGCAAAAACCAAACAACAAATTCATGCAAATTTGTCCCATGGGTGGTTATTTAGGTGAAGAGTATCACAAAAACCTTCTTTCTTAGTCACTAGATCTAGAAAACCAAGGAATTTAGATTAAAAGCCTTAAAAATTGAAACAGTGAAGTTCCTCTGAGGCACTTTCAAACAGCTATAACTGAGAAAGTAGAAAAGACATTTCTTTTCGAGAAGAAACTGTTGCAGCCATGACTAGCTAGTCCTTCCCATATGTATTTTTTATATGCACAGTATTATTTTTAAAAACATCTCCATTAAGAGGAGTAAATTTATTTTAGCAAGCCTGTTTATAACTGTCAGCTTCTCTCAAGAAATGTAACAAAAGCTGCAGCACCATGGTCTTATTGGCATGAGGACACATTGTTCGTGAGCAGTAGAGGATATGGAAAACATTTGTCCAACAATTGCTGCTGGAGCTCCCTGAGCCAAACCCTGCTCTCTTTAACTGCCCTGGAGGATGGTACGGCTTGGCATCTTTGCTTAGCTGCTAACAGAAGCACAGGAGTAAAAGAATAAAAGAATAAAAGAGTAAAAGTAAGAATTTGAGTACTGCAGTTCAGGGGGACCTCAAAGGGAAGGATGGGGTAAGTTCAATAATGCTTGGCTCGAGCCTGTCTGCGAGCACAAACTCTCATGGGCCAGTGAAGCATAAGCAGGCCTTGTTGCAGAGCTTTTGTCAAGCACCCCTTCTGTGCTGCCGAAGCCATGCTCTGCCTGCGCAGTGGCTGGATGGTCCCAGCTCCCTGTGTTGAGGCAGTGCTCCTCAAAACACAGCAACGCTGCAAACCCCAGGTTCCCGTCCTTAGCAAATGTGTGCTGGTGTCTAGTTCTAGATCTGCTTGGCCTAGCAGGCCAGTAACAGGGCTCTCCCCACCTATGCCATTTTCTCTCCTGCAGGCAGGGTGCTTTCCCAGAGGAACTCCTGGTTTTTCACTGTTTAATTGCGTCTCTTAAGGAACCGCAGCAGTGCAAATGAGGATTTAAAATTTCTCGTCTCTGCTTAGGTAACTCTGGGCGTTTCAAAAAAAGCTGCCTTCCCCCAGCTACGGCTTAGATCTGCATGAATAAAGGGTTTATTCTGCCAGCAAAAAGCAACGGTCATGCTGCGATAACAAATCAAACCCCCCACGCTGGGGAGGCGATGGCGCACAGGCACGAACATCCCAACTACGCAATAGGATCATTCTGCAAATGTACCCGGGCGCTAAATTTGGGGGTTTTTTGTTGGGTTTTTTTTTTTCCCTTACTCTATTTTTTTTCCTCCTTTTTAATAACTTCGGGAACAGGCAGCTGTTCGCATTTTCAAAGCCTGCTCAGAAAGCAGCCAGTTAATTTTAGTTTGCTCGGGCCACCCTGAGCGAGCCGCCCGGCCCCCCGCCTTC